>OY728160.1:1139010356-1139610356 GCA_963277665.1 Viscum album | reverse complement strand
TCTAGTGAACATCTTCAGGTTGACTTCAATATCCTCTATCGTCAACTAGGTGCTGATTACGAAGCATAATCTGAGGGATTCTGGAGCTGTGATCTAAGGCGGTTTGGCATACAGAGTTATTATTCCTCCTAATGATAGTAGGAAGCGCCGCAGGGATACTGCATGAGGAGATCAGCGTAGGCAGGATGCATCTTTTGGTAGCCAGGTGGTGTGCTACCAGTGTGGGAGGAGAGGACATACGAGGCCACGTTGCCCATGAGACCTAGTGGAGTGCCGATCTTGTAGCAATATGGGTCACCTTTAGTGCTTTGTTCAGTTCTTTTTCACTAGCAACTGGTGACAGGGGTTCTTCTATGACTCCTCGTTTAGGAGCAGCGTCACCAATTTCTCACCAGTCTAGGAACTGGAGTTCTTCTGGTTGTTCGGGTTGAGGTGGAGGTCATGGTCGTGGTAGTTAGTCACCCATTCTTCAATGACAACATGGTGGATCAGCTCAGAGCACTCAGGCAGGGTCACAGGGTTGTGGCTTAGGCTATAATTTTGTAGTGGAGCAGACCTAGCAGGATCAGGATCCTGGACCCTCTACAGTTTGAGGTACGATCTCAGTAGCCGCAGTTTTAGCTTCTACTATTTTCGATACTGGGGCTTCCCATAGCATTATATTTGTTACTTTTGTGGAAATCCTTGGTCTCTGCATCTTTTCCTCTACCAATATTTTGACGCTAGACACACTGTTGGGGACTAGAACGACTAGTGTACATCAGTGCAAGGAGTTCCCACTAGAGGTTGGCATATGTTACTTTCTATGGTACCTCTATTTCATAGATATGACAAGCTATGATGTGATTATTGAAATGGACTGGCTAGTTTACTTTCAAGAATTCATTGATTGTTATCATCGTAGGGTAAGTTTCGTATCACCAGGGGGTGGATACTTTCTTCATAGGGGCGAGTGGGATGTCCAGGCAAGTAGATCGGGTCCAGAGCATCATTGGTTGGGAGGAGTTACATCCCAGATCGCTAGTATATATCTGGATGACGAGGGGACTTCACAGTTAGACTTTCCTCCAATGGTGGATCGTTTCAGAAATTCCTTTCCATATGAATTTTTAGGTTTTCCTCTAGAGCATGAGGTAGACATCTATTTTGAACTAGTGCCAAGAGAAACACCGGTGTCCATTCCTCCTTATAGGATGACAACACTAGAGTTGCAGGATATTAAGAATCAATTGAAGGAGTTGCAGGAAAGGGTGTCATCCGACCTAGTATTGAAGGTTCCGGGCACAGCGGAAGCGCGTGGGTGGATGTGCCCACTTGGATTTTAGTCATTAACAATGATTAATCCGGGATCAATACGACAATAAACGCCAGTCTCCATGGATCGAATCATAGAAAAAGACAAAGAAAAGGAAAGTCCCAGAACCACAAAGTAGTATTATTACAGGTTGATTATAAATAATTCAATAAATTGAAAAAGAAATACCTTTTGGGTGTTCTTTCTTTGTTGATGTTCTTGATCACGTTCCAATGACATTCGTCATTGCATCGCAGAATCCAAGTGTAGACTTCATATAGCAGTGATCCACACATGTACCTCGTATCTAGGGACGTCGCCAAAGGAGTCTCTGGGTGCTAGCGTGGAGAAACCTTTGCTTGCATCGTCCGACTTAGATCGTCTTGATCCGATGGAAGAGGATCTCTCTCGGTCTTGAGAGCGTTCTTGGAGGAAGAGGTTCTTTCGTCCTAGAAAGAATTCTCCAGAACTGTTGTGCACAACGATTCTCTTGTGTTTGAAATGAGTTGGGGTTGTGAGGATATTTATAATCGAGTTTGAGGTTATATAGTTATGACAATAATTAAATGTGTTATGTGTTTCATTTATTTCATTAACTCTTATTGAAGACCCCCATGTCAAAAAATTAATTCCTTGACATGAGCTCACGCTGATTATAATAAATATCATTTAATAAAACGATATTTCATCAAACCCCCGACTGGAAAAACTACACGGCGTGTATTAATAAATACACGACGTGTACTTGTTTTTCATTGAAAACTACATGGAGTGTACATTCAATGTACACCGCGTGTATATCTTGTTTTAATTTATTTATTTACTTTCCAAAATGAATACTACATAGTGTGTACATTTAATAATACACGACGTGTACTTGTTTTCAAAATAAAACTACACGGTGTGTAATTATTAATACACGACATGTACATGTTTAATTTTATTCTTCCTCCATCATTAAAACAATTTAGGCTTCCTTGAATAATTATTAAACCATGCACATGAATAATCTTTATTCTACTTAAGATACTTGAATACACTTAGTGTGTGACCCTCTAGGCCTCTTTCTCGTTGGCATTAGGCGGGCTTGACTAAAGTCCAAGATTACTGTCTTGCAACGGGTCAAGGCACCCAAGAGAAAGAAGTTGATGCTGCATTTATGTATCACCACATATGAATGCTTACTGTGTAATTTAATCCCTTTGTCTCAATATCTCATCAAGCAGGTTTCATGGCAGTGTCATAAACCTATATGCTTGATCCGTCGTTCTTTGACTACCTGAAATAATCTCATTGTTCACACCATGGCCATGGAATTTAATGTGACAGTTCTATTTCAATCAAAGGGCGGAGATATAAACTTCCATAAATGGAAGGGAAAAAACCTTCCTCGACTTATCCATTAACAACATGTCACTTGTGACGCACACAACATACCCTACTTCCTGCCAACTTTATGCGTGACAATTTTTGTCAGTAAATCTAATTGTGCAAGTCATGACAAGAGTTAATGATAATCTTCTAGTCAAAGGACCATTACACACACTCGCAGATAGTAATGTCAGTTGAAACCAAGACATGCGAAATTACTACTGCTGGGTCTGTTCTCATAATCTCCCAACTTGGAGATTACCAAGTGCGAACTCCATGAGAGAGAGTGTCGTCTTCTTACGAGTACTCGCACATGATGGTCTGTATACTATGTGTCCTATCATAGTATGTCATTTAACCAAAGAACATTATTTTAGAATATTGTTATAGAATTTCAATATTCTCATCATAGCGGGGATCTGCCATGACCTTATTAATGCACAAAAATTGTAGGACATTATTATATTTTAGTCATGTAGAATAATGAACAATATATAATAAGATAAAATTCATGTAATCAAAGTGCAAAACAGTTGGTTCTCAGGACACCAACCCTTACAAACTCCCACTTGGACTAGAGCCAACTACCTACGACTTTTAGATTGCTAGACCTCACATGATGATCATGTTTCTTCCGAGTCAAGGCTTTTGTCATGGGGTCTGTCACGTTGTCATCCATGGAAATATTGCTCACTGCAACTTCACCTCTATGAGGAAAATCCCTCAATAGATGATACTTCCGAAGTATGTGCTTTGTACACTGATGTGACCTTGGATCTTTTTCAAGTGCCACCACTACAATATTATCACAATAGAGTATGATAGGATCTTTACTGCTCAGTACTAAATCTAGCTCTTAGATGAAGCTTTGCATCCATACTACTTCTTTAGCTGCCTCAGAAGCTACGATATACTTGGACTCCGCTGTAGAATCTTCCACCACACTTTGCTTTGAGCTCTTCCAGCTCACTGCACCTCCATTCAAACAAAAGATGTATCCAGTCTATAACTTCATGTCATCTTGATCAGTCTGGAAACTAGCATCTACATGACCTCTGATGACTAGTTCCTCATCTCCCCTATAAACAAGGAACATATCCTTAGTACGCCTTTGATACCTAAGGATAGTCTTGACTTCCATCCAATGGTGGTCTCCTGGATCAACTTGATATCTCCCTACCACATATAATGAGTAAGAAACATCTAGCATCGTACATAGAATAACATACATGACTAACCCAATCGCGGATGCGTAAGGGATCGTTTCCATTCTCTTTCTTTCCTCATGTGTCTGAGGACACATTTTCTTGGATAGATGATTTCCATGTGACACTGGAAACATTCCCCTCTTGGATTGTTCCATACTGAATCTCTTCAGTATCTTGTCAATGTATGTACTTTGAATCAGGCCCATCATTCGCTTGGATCTATCACGATGGATCTTGATCCCAAGAATATATGATGCCTCGCCCAAGTATTTCATGGAGAAGCATTTATACAACCATTCCTTAACTGACTGTAAGACAGGTACTTCGTTTCCAATTAGTAATATGTCATCAACATATACAATTATGAAAATGACTACACTTCCACAAAAACTTTTGTAGACACAAGGCTCACATTCGTTATTAATAAATCCAAATTCCATTACAGCTTCATCAAAATGAATGCTCCATGACCTTGATGCTTGCTTTAATCCATAAATTTATTTCTGCAACTTGCATACCTTGTTGGCATCCTTTGGAGTCACAAACCCTTCAGGTTGTGTCATGTAGACATCTTCCTGGAGGTTCCTGTTAAGGAATTCCGTTTTGACATCCATTTTCAAAATTTCAAAGTCATGGTAAGCGGAAATGACCAATAGTATTCTGATGGATTTCAGCATCGAAACCGGTGAAAAGGTTTCATCATAGTCAATTCATTGACGCTATCTAAAACCTTTTACAACCAATCGTGACTTATTGGTGATGACTTCCCCCTCCATGTATAGTTTCTTCTTGAATACCCATTTATTAACAATAGGCTTTACATCAACTGGAGGATCTACCAAAATACAGACTTGGTTTTGGTACATGGAATCCATTTCAGAATTCATGGCTTCTTGCCACTTGGAAACCTTTGTGCCTTCAACTGATTCCATGTAGGTAAGATGATCATCATTGTCAACCAATAATGAGTCACCATCCTTAGTGACCAGAAAACCATATCGTTCTGGTTCTCTCACCTCTCTCGTGCTCCTACTTAGTTCTTGTGTCTTTGGAACAGATAGTTCTTCCACGGGGCTTTGTGGAATCTGTTCTTGTACCAAATCTATTGTATCTTGAGCCTCAACTTCATCAAAGTCTATCTCACTCCCACTATCTCTTTTGGAGATGTGATCCCTCTCAAGGAATATGGTGTGTCTTTCCACTGTAAACTTTTTGTTCTGGGTGGTTGTATAGGTAATATCCCATTGTTTCCTTGGGATATCCTATAAAGATACACTTTGTGCCTCGGGGTGCAAGTTTGTTACCTAAAGAGGCCTTAACAAATGCTTCGCTACCCCACACATGTAAATTCGATAACATGGATTGGAGTCCACTCCATAACTCATATGGAATACCATTTATCGATTTAGTTGGTACTTGGTTTAGTATGTGTGATTCTATTTGTAATGCATATCCCCAAATGGATAATGGAAGACTCACATGACTCATCATTGATCTCACCATGTCCAACAGGGTGCAGTTCCTCCTTTCACTTACACCATTCCACTGGGGCGTGTATGGAGGAGTGAGTTGACATAAAATCCCAAACTCCTGTAAGAAATCAATGAAGTCCTGATTAAGATATTCTCCTCCTCCGTCTGAGCAGAGTTTCTTAATCTTATTACCAAGCTGGTTCTCAACTTCATTCTTGTATTCTTTGAACCGATCAAAAGAATCTAACTTATACCTCATTATGTAGATATATCCATATCTACTAAAATCATCAGTAAATGTTATGAAGTATGAGAACGCACCCCTTGCTTCAATTGGAAATGGTCCATACACATCTGTGTGAACAAATTCTAGAAGATCTTTAGCCCTTTCACCTTTCCCACTAAATGGGGCTTTGTTCATTTTTCCTTGTAGACACGCGTGACATACACCAAATGGTTTTATTTCGAAATAATCTAAATACCCATATTGATGTAATTTTTTCAAACGTTTCTCATTGGCATGACCTAGCCAGTGATGCCAAAGTTGGGTGTGGTATGAGTCATGTGAATTAAATTTTTCATCGATTCCCATTACTTGGTTTGTGTAGTCTAACACATAAAGGCCATTATATAAATGTACCCTACCAAAAAAAATTATCTTTATAAAAGTAGCGACATCCACTTCCAAACTTGAAGATGAATCCATCAGTATCTAATTTGAATACTGAAATAATGTTTTTGGTTACAGAGGGTACATAATAAAATCCTTTCAATACCAAGACCATCCCAGTAGGAAATGTGAGATGGTAATATCCAACAGCTACAACAGCGAGTCTAGATCCGTTGGGTGCTCATAGATCCACCTCACCTTAGTTAATCTTTCTGAATCTACTTGGTTCTTATATTTGGATACATAAGTGAGCATCAAAAGCAGTATCTAATAACCAATTAGTAGAAACAGACAGATTGCATTCGATAACAAACACATTTGAAGCTTCCCCTTGCTTCAATGGCTGGGTGCAGTTTTGCTTCCAGTGGCCTTTCTTGACACATGCGAAACAAACAACATCTGGTTCCTTTGCCTCCCCTTTGATCTTCATTTTATTGGAAGTCCTTGAAGAAGCTTTGGGAATAAAGCTCTTCGCCTTCACTTTCCTTTTATTCACCATAAGGACATAAGTATTTTCATGCTTCATGTCATTATCTACTTGGAGAATAAGGATAAGAAGATCATATAGAGACTTCTCAATGTTGTTCATGTTGAAATTAACTATAATGTTTGAGAAGCTCTGGGGGAGTGATGAAAGAATGAGATCAGTGCTCAGTTCTTCAGGGAGTTTAAAAACTAGAACCTCCAAGCGCTCAATGTAGCCAATGAGCTTGACTACATGGGGCCCAGCTGGGGTACCCACTCCAAGATTGCTCTGAAATAGAGGCTTGGAGATCTCAAACCTTTCCTGTCTTGATCTCTCCTGGTATAGACCACAGAGTTGCTCGAGCATGCTGTAGGCATCCATGTCTTCATGAGACTTCATGAGCTCACCAAACATTGATGACAACATCAAACATTGAACATCGTGTGCATCGCTCAAATGTCGATCATAGACCAGGAAATCTTCATCACTCGCCCCTTGCGCATGCAGATCAGGAAGTGAGGACTCCAGCATGTAAAACATTCGTTTATGGCGTAGGATAACCCAAAGGCACCTAAACCATTTCTGAAAGTTACTGCCGGTGAGGATATTTTCTTTATCCAAAATTGATCGCAGAGAAAATGTGGTTGATGAGTTTTTCATTTCAATTCTACCAATTAAAAGTGATTATTTATCAGTACCTTTTGATGAAATTTTATGAAAAATTATAAATGAATTTATTAATTCACCCACTATTTTATCAAGTCCCAATGGCCCTCACCATTGAACTCGGAATGTCCAGTTTCTTTGACATTATAGTGGAAAGGATCCATATTCCCCTTCACATAACCCCAACAAGGGTTGGTAAAGCTATTTGAAGGTATTTAGGTAGGCAGTTATTTTTCAACTTTGATCTTACAGTTCCTTGATCTTTTGAGTGGACTCCCCAATCCTGAAATCCTGACTTGGATTTCCTCAGCTCTTGCCTCCAATATTAAATCCATTCTAGCAAGGGATACTTCTCTTGATGTAATATGGTTAATTCAACCTGAAACTTTTCATAAGGGATTCCTCTATAAAAGTAATTGTCCCAACAAGGGTTGGTCAAACACATAGTTTTATTGAGTCTTTCCCTTAATCAAGTAACGAAAGGCTTGGTCTGACCTAATATGGTATTTGAGGGATTTTATTCTTTATGAATAGTTTTTCAATATCACATGCTTGTTAATATTACGTTATTCTTTCTTAAGTGATTAACCATGTTCTGATAATGTTTACGTATAGTCCGGTTTTTATTTTATTCCATCTTTGCATGCTTGTTTATTAATTATGTTATCACAACAACACATACATAATAAATAAACCATGAAATTAGACAGAATTAAAATAAGATGGCATGATCATGAGCTTCTATTGGTTATCTTATCTAGCGTTTTTGATAAGCTAACCCTATCCTAGGGAAAACACCTTGAACCTGATGGTTCATGTTTTTCACCTCCCACCTGTCCACCTTTGTATTTTCTTGGGTTGGTTTCACCTCAGCTTCGGATTTCGAACCATCTCCTCTGGCTTGAGAGATCCTCCATTACATGGGGTTTACATTAAAGAAACCATGGGCACACATGCCCTACATTTTATTGGAAGAAGGCGCAAAATCCAACGAATTTAAATTAATCAAATTTAAAAGAAACCATACACACATACATAGGGCTTTGGTATAGCTCATGATCATCCATAGCATGAAACGACATTTATGTATATTTATAATTCAACTTCTTTTAATCGTTCTTTCATTTAAGATAACTCATGCTCTAATTCAATTAATTATGATCATATAATTAATCATTTCTTTATCTTAAATTCCTTTCTGAATTTCCTTGAGATTCTTCTCATCCATATTCCTTGCACATGTCTTTGTACTTTTGGAGGAAACCTGGTGATATTTCTGGAAAGTACATGACATGTAGTTTATATTTACACTGTGTGTATTTCTTTTCACCCTTTATCCAAAGTACACGCCAGGGGATTTGGTGTGTTTTATGTACGTTGGAAATTTTGGAGTACATGACATGTAGATAAATCATTCACGGCGTGTACTTCCTTGTTACGTGGTAACTGGCATGGCGATCCCGTGTACATGGTACGCGGCTTCTTCTTTGTACACGGTTTCACTTTGGCCGGATCAGACTACACGACGTGTTTCTATAACATACACACCGTGTATTCCGATTCCCATGTGCCGTTTCATTCTGGTCAACATGGCATAATAAAAACATAGGAATACTCAATTCACACGGCGTGGTTTTCCGGACCAGTTCCAGTTAGTTGAACCTAAGTACACAGTGTGTAGTTTTTAGTAGACGCCGTGTATTTCCGTGTTGTACAGATAGAAAGAGCGGCTCCTCCGGATGATTCCCTCATTTTTATTTTAATCAAAATTAAAATTAAAATTCTGTTTATGTGATATGAATCGAGAAACGAAAGAGGAAGAACATATCTCGTTTATTCAGATTTATAGAACAATTTATTTTGAATTGAATTAAGTATAAATGCGTAAATTATCAACAAAAATTAAATAACTATAAACAACATTGTAACCTCCCTCTTATTCCATTATAAGGTTCCGAGCGCAGCGGAAGCATATGGGTGGATGTGCCAACTTGGATTTTATTCATTAACAATTATCAATCCGGGATCAATATGACGATAAACGCCAGTCTCAACGGATCGAATCATAGAAAAAGACAATGGAAAGGAAAGTCTTGGAACCACAAAGTAGGATCATTAAAGGTTGATTATAATTAATTTTATCAATTGAAAAGAAATAACTTTTGGGTATTCTTTCTTTGTTGATGTTCTTGATCACGTTCCGATGTGATTCATCGTTGCGTCGTAGAAGCCAAGTGTAGACTTCCTCTACCGGTGATCCACATGTGTACCTCGTATCTCGGGACATCGCCAAAGGAGTCTCTGGGTGCTATCATAGAGAAACCTTTTCTTGCATTGTCCACCTTAGATCTTCTTGATCCGATGGAAGAGGATCTCTCTCGTTCTTGAGAGCATTCTTGGAGGAAGAGGTTCTTTCAGCCTTGAAAGAATTCTCCAGAATTGTTGTGCACAACAATTCTCTTGTGTTTGAAATGAGTTGGGGTTGTGAGGATATTTATAATCGAGTTTGAGGTTTTAGAGTAATGAAAATAAATGAACGCGTTACGCGTTTCATTTATTTCATTAACTCTTATTGAAAACCCCCATGTCGAATAATTAATTCCTTGACATGTGCTCACGCTAATTATAATAAAAATCATTTAACAAAACGATCTTTCCTCAAAATCCCGATTGGAAAAAACTACACGTCGTGTATTAATAAATACACGGTGTGTACTTATTTTTCATTGAAAACTACACGGTGTGTACATTAAATGTACACGGAGTGTATATCTTGTTTTCTTTTATTCCTTTCCTTTTCAAAATTAAAACTACACGGCATGTACTTTTAATAATACACGGCGTGTAATTATTTTCAAAATAAAAATACAAGGCGTGTAATTATTGATACACGGCGTGTACCTATTTTATTTTATTCTTCCTTCATAATTACAACAATTTAGGCTTCCTTGAATAATTATTAAACCATGTAGGGGAATAATCTTAATTCTACTTCAGATACTTGATTACACTTAGTGTGTGACCCTCTAGGCCTCTTTCTCGTTGGCATTAGGCGGTCTTTCCTAAAGTCCAAGATTACTGTTTAGCAATGGGTCAAGGCACCCAAGAGAAAGAATTTGACGCCTCATTGACATATCACCCCATACGAATGCTTACTATGTAATTTAATCCCTTTGTCTCGATATCTAGACAATAAGGTTTCATGGTAGTGTCATAAACCAATATGCTTGATCAATCGTTCTTTGACTACCTGAAATAAACTCATTGTTTACACCATGGCCATGGAATTTAATGTGACAGTTCTATTGAAGTCAAAGGGCTGAGATATTAACTTCCATAAATGGAAGGGAACAATCCTTCCTCGACTTATCCATTAACAACATGTCACTGGTGATGCACCCAACGTACCCTACTTTATGCCAACTGTATGCGTGACATTTTTCGTCAGTAAATCTAAGTGCGCGAGTCGTGACATGAGTTAATGGTAATCTTCTAGACTAAGGACCATTACACACGCTCGCAGATAGTAATATCCGAGGAAACCAAGACACGCAGAATTAATACTGGCTGGTCTGTTCTCATAATCTCCCATCTTTGAGATTACCAAGTGCGAACTCCATGAGAGAGAGTCTCGTCTTCTTACGAGTACTCGCACATGACGGTCTGTATACTATGTGTCCTATCATAGTATGTCATCCAACCAAATAAGTTTATTTAAGAATATTATTATAGGATTTCAAGGTTCTCATCATAGAGGGGATCTTCCTTGACCTTATTAATGCAACAAATATTCCAGGACATTATTATATTATAGTCATGCAGAACAATGAACAATATATAATAAGTGAACATTCATGTAATCAACGTACAAAACAGTTGGTTTTTAGGACACCAACCCTTACAAGTACATCCCCTTGGGGTTCACCTGTCATGTTTGTGAAGAATTCAGACGACACCCTCAGGCTTTGTGTGGAATATCGGAAGCTAAACCAGTTGATGGTCAAGAACCGATATCCCCTACTGAGTATTGATGATCTCTTTGATCAGCTTTGAGGAGCCCGGGTGTTCTCGAAGATTTACTTGAGATACTTTTACCATCATTTTCATGTTAGACCATTAGATATACATCTTAAAGCCTTTTGGAGTATGTATGGTCTATACGAGTATATGGTTACACCGTTCGGTCTCACAAACACGCCTGCAGTTTTCATGGCACTGATGAACCGAGTGTTCCATCCATACTTGAATTCCTTATTGGTGGTTTTCATGGAATATATCTTGGTGTACTCTCACACTCGACACGACAATGCTACCATTCTTGAGATCGTTTTGATTACACTGAGGGAGCATCGTTTATATGCTCAGCTCTCAAAGTTCCACTTTTGGATGGATTAGAATCACTTCACGGGTCATATTATCTCAGAGGTAGGAGTATCAGTAGACCCAGAGAATGTGAGAGCTGTAGTTTCTTGGGAGCAGACGAAGAACGTCTTTGAGGTGTGGAGTTTTCTAGGGCTAGATGGATTCGACAGATGTTTTATACAAGGCTTTTCACGCTTAGCAGCACCGCTGACATGTCTGACTTAGAAGGGTGAAAAGTTCTTATGGTCAGATTCTTGTGAGTTAGACTATTAAGAGCTAAAAGGGAGTTTGACTTCAGCACTGATACTAGTCTCTCCAAAGTAGGGAAAGAGATATAGTGTTTACTGTGATGCATTAGGTGTCAGGATTCGATATTTGCTTATGTAGGGAGATGGAGTCGTTGCGTATGGGTCTTGGAAGTTGAGGCCACATGATAAATATTACCCGACGCACGATCTGGAGTTGGAAGCTGTTGTTCATGCCTATTCTGTTGGAGACATTATCTTCTTGGATATATTTTTTTGGTTTTCACCGACCACAAAAGTCTCAAATACATATTTACTCAGCATGATCTGAATTTATGATAGCGGAGGTGCGTCAAGTACATATAGTCCTTTAAATTTGAGCTTTCCTACACACCTAAGAAGGGAAATTCGGTGGCTGATGCATTGAGCAGGAGGACTTAGATACAGGCAGTTCCGGAGGACAATAGTGAGTGGATGGTTATTGATATGTTCTCTGAGATGCATTTGGAGGTGCACGAAAAACATGGGTGGACTTTTCTATCTTCTGTAGTTATAACCTATATTCTTCATGATCGAGTTCAAATGAGGCAGCTATCAGATTATGAAGGCCTCATCCTAAGGGAGAGTGTGTCAGGAGAGGACCTCCTGGATGGACCATAGGCAAGGATGAGATATTTTGTTTCTAGGGGTGCATATGGGCGACAACAGACATATGCGAGGAGATGATATGGGACTTTGATTCCTCAGTTTGGGCAGTTCATCCTTACGTCAGCAAGATGTATTCTGATCTACACCGTCAGTATTGGTGGCCAGGTATGAAGAGGGATGTTGCTGGTCTCGTCAGGAGGTGTTCCACTTGTTAGTAGGTGAAGGCAGAGCATCAGTGACAAGCATTGATTTTACAATAGTTATCCATTCCTGAGTGGAAGTGGAATGATGTCATGATGGATTTTGGACCGGTTTTTGGAGGTCTCCTCGAAGGAATGATGCAGTATGGGTTGTCATTGACAAACTCACGAAGGATGATCATTTCCTGTTGATCGAAGAGACCTTCAGTATTGATTAGCTGGGATGGTTGTACATCTAAGATATTGTACGTCTTCATGGAGTTCCTAACTCCATTGTTTCAGATAGGGATTCACATTTTACTTCTTGGGTCTGGCAGGGGCTTCAGAATATGTTGGGTACACAGGTACATTTGAGTATAGCTTACCACTTCCAGACAGATGGTCAATCCGAGCATACGATTCAGGTGCTTGAGGATATGCTCTAGGCATGCATTCTGGATTTTTGAGGTTATTGGGAGAAGCATATACCTCTTGTGGAGTATGCCTAAAACAATAGTTTTCATGAAACTATTCATATGGAACCTTATGAGGCATTGTACGACAGGCCATGTTGATCGCCCTTATGTTGGAATGAGGTAGGAGAGGCAGCTGTGCTGGGACCTCGTCTAGTTCTGGAGACCACAAATCAGATAGAGTTGATTCGGAAGAGGATGAATAATGCACAGTCTCGACAGAATCCTTATGCTGATCAGCGGAGATGACCTCTGGAGTTCGAGGTCAGGGATCATGTTTTTCGACATGTCACACCGAGGTTGGGGCAAAGAAGGATTAGGAGACAGTGTAAGATTTCGCCGAGGTATGTCGGGCGATTTGAGGTGTTGGAGAGAGTTGGGTCAGTTTCCTACTGATTGTAGTTACCTTAGAGGTATTGGGATATGCATGATTTTTTTCACGTTTCGCAGCTCTGATGTTACTTTTCATACGCATATCAAATATTTCAACCTACAACGTTTGAGCTCTAAGAGGATGCATCGTTTGAGAAGCATCCTATATGGATTGTCTATCACAGTACAAAGGTTCTCTATTGCTAGTCTCTTCCTCTGGTACGAGTATTATGGCAGCACATGAGGGTACAAGACGAGACCTAAGAGAGGGAGACTGATGTACGATCACAGTGGCCGAAGCTGTTCATATTTTCTTCTTCTACGCCGTGCTAGGGAAATTCAGGGAAGAATTTCTTTAAGGGAGGAAGTTTGTAAGAACTCAGATCTTCTTTCTAGGTATGTTTTTCCTTTTCTAGTCGTTTTTGAGAAAAAGGGGATTTTTTGGAAATTTTCAAAGTACACGCCGTGTACTTTATGAGTACACGCCCTGTACTGATTTTCCATAGGAGGCCATGTGCTGGCCGTGTAGAGGCCACACACATGGCTGTGTGGGGGTGATTTAGAGGCCACCTAAAGCGGAGTACGAAAATGACTAGTACACACCATTTACTTGAAAAGTACACGTCGTGTACTTTTTTTCATTAAACGCACGAGGGTCGTGTCTAATCACCAGAACACTGTTCTTCTAGGTCTATTTTGACCGAGAGCTCCATACATCCATAGATCTTCGACGAACTCCCGAGCGAGTGTCCATCCTCAAAATCAAACACTGTCAGTTGTGTTGGAATCGCATCAGTGAGTTATCTCTTCTCCTTGAGCCTCGTTTCATGATTCCTATTCCTTCTCAAGTTATCCTCTATTGAACATTTTAGACTTTTTTGTAGATATTAAATGTTTTAAGGTTATTCAAGCCTCGAGGTTCACATTTAGAGATCTCCTGACACCAAGTTAGGTGGTTTGTGCCTTTCCATTCAATGTCTTTGAGTATTATGTGCAATTTTTACCAATACCCTTGAACGCGGTATTGTGTGTTTACCATTTTACCCCCGTTGATTGTCATCCATGCTTGTATGCTTGTGTGGAGGATAAATGGATGTGAATAGGGTTTATTTTCTATGAATTGTATGTATTTCCCATGCATGCTCAGTTTACGACCGTTTGATCCTGTTTAGCCTGTTGGACGCCTTGCCAATTTTCCATGCCTAGAGTTGTAGGGTGGAATATTTGTACTCTGACATGCGCGATATGTTGTAAACTGATTAGACAAGTAATTCTGTAGGTTTACTTTGGCTATATTGCATTTCTATGATTGTTGACCTACACAGGGCTGTGAGAACCTAGTGTAGTATGTTATAAGGGGAATTGACTGAGTGATATTCCTTAGAGAGTCTTTGAGCACTTTAGACTATGAGGGGAATTGACCGAGTGAGCTTCCTCAGAGTTTATTTGAATCACTTTGGTCTATAAGGGGAATTGACTAAGTGAGCTTCCTCAGAGATTCCTTGACTGATTTAGACTATAATAGGAATTGACCATGTGAGCTTTCTCAGAGAGTCTTTGGATTATTTGAACAACTTGGGCTGTAAGGGGAATTGACCGAGTGAGCTTCCTAAGAGAGTTCATGTCCTTGGGACTATAAGGGAAATTGACCCTGTGGGAATCCTTAGAGAGTCTCTGACTACCGTAGACTATAAGGGGAATTGACTATGAGTGCTTCATCAGAGAGTATTTATGAATTTTATTACTGAACCAGAGGGGCTAGGCCGAGTGCACTACCCCGAGGGTTGCTTGTACTTCTTAGGTAGGAACAGAGGGGATGGCTGTGAGTACTTCCCATAGGGTTTCATGTTTTTTTAGCTATTTGTTTTTCTATTGCTTGATATTGAAATTGTGGATTGTTTACTGCTAAGTACTTTTCTGTTTACTTTTTTTTTGTACTTTTACCTGCCATATATTCACTGACTATTAGGCACAGATCTTTGGGTGGTTGCCTACTGGTATTTAGTCTCACACCCAGTTTGGGCCATGCTTTTAGGCCCAAATTGATTATATTGTTTCAGGTATAGATAAGGGAAAGCACCCTTCTACTTCAGGTACTCGACTTTCTGTGGATCTGGAGAGCATGGGACCAAGCTTAGGCTTGCGATGTTGAGGATCTGTTTATTTTTTTTCTTTTGTACTTTGGTTTAGCACTATTTGTATTTACAACATTGTGAATTGTTTGGATGCTTTCCTAGACATATGTATAATTCATCATTATATATATATATATATATATATATATGTGTGTGCTCCAGTTGTTTATAATTTGAGCCTTCCATTGTTTACTGTTGTTGGATATTTACTACTTATGCTATTGTGTGTTGTTTACTTCCACTGTGTACTCTGCCAATGAGTTAATAGTTTCCCCACTATCACACCCAAGCCCTCGCTGCTAGTTGGTAGCCTCTGGCATGTGGGGAAATGCACTTGAGGCCATGTGACCAACCGGGTACGGGGTGCCTCTGGGTGGCTTCTGGAACTAAGATTTTACAAATTATTTGATTTAACATTACCATATTACTCGGAAAATTATTTTTAAAATTCATCTATTTTAGTCGTATATTTTTCCTTAAATGTTTATGTTTAATTATTATAGTTTCTGGTATATTGTTATCTTTATTGAGAATTTGATCTCACCCCTTTTTTATGTTTTCTTTCTCCCAGGATGTTAATAAGTATATAATGATTAACCTGTAGGGATAGGCCAAAGGATATGAGTGTGTTCAAAGGGGACACAATGTTATTGTTTTTTTATTTTAGGGTGTAATGCAAGACTCGTGAATGTATATAGTACATCCAATGATACTAAACTAATCATACTTACAAGACATGATCTCTTGTGATCATGCCTATGTTATGTAATAATGCACTGACTCGTGGTAACTTGGTTTGGGGTGTTACAGTTTGTGTAATAGGATGTTTAGTACAATATTTGAAAACTATATTTAGAAAAACTATGATTCGAGAACATTACCCTAAGATATACATTAAGTATTAGAATTGAAGATCTTCCTAGAAATTTGGTAATGTAGAGATTTTGTGAATTTTCCAAGCATTACATCCAAATCTCGATACGAGTATCTAGAGGCAGCTCTGGCACAGATGTATCTAAGGGTAAAAACTGAAAACACCTATTTGATATAGACTCGAACGGGAACTGGTTCACCAAAACGGGCTTTGCTGCACTCATGGTTATGACACTCCTGGTGAATATTCTTTGGATAATTCACATTTTTTACAAGCCATTATGAAGGATTTATGATTAAATACATCCTCAAATAAAACTTTTTTTTAATATGGATTATATGCATAAACTGTTCAATTTTGGTTTGGTATTATACTAGTTTGCAATTATGTATTGCAATTCATAAACAAATCTATTGTATTTCATTTTTTAGAAATAGATCCTAGTGGATAGAATGGAAACTATATCAAAGAATGCAATCCATGTAAGGATTTCCCTCCAACTCAAGAAAATTATTGTGGGGCTGCTGATGCAACTAGTGCTGAATAGCTTATAACCATACCGGGATAACTCACTTATGTTATGAATAATAACCCAACCCATATAGAGCACCCTGATTCACCACACAGAGGATCAATGTTATACATCTTCATGAGGCAACAACCACAAATATTCAATGGGACTAAAAATTCATTTGTAGATGAGAAATGGATAAGTTCCTTAGAAAAAAAATTTCATGCTTTGTGGAGTAGTGAAAGGAAAAAATTGTCATAGAAATTTATCGCCTCATTGGAGGTGCAGATCAATAGTGGTCATTAATTAAAAAAACAAAAGAGAATTAATAAGTATCAAATATGGAATGAAGGGTGTTTAATGATAATTTCATAGAGAAATACATTCCTCGTGACTATCGAGCGGATATGGAAAGATAGTTTCCGAGTCTATGGAAAAAAGAGGACGAGAATACCGCAATGTATGAGGCTAAATTTAAAAGGATAGAAAGGAATGATACAGATTATATACATAACCCACGGAGTAAGATTGATCGATTATTTGATGTGTTAAAACCATTTCTCCTTTGAGAATTAGTATCACAATCCATTCCATCATATGAAGATATTGTCTCATGTGCTATCAAGATAGAAAATGAATTCTCTAAGTCATACGACATTAATGAAAAGAAAGAGAATAAAAGATATACTGAACACTCTGAAAATGGAAATAAGGGGACGAAGGGAAAATTTTAATTTCAATCCTATAGTAAATGTGGGAAGAAACACCCCAATACATACCTAAAGGGAATAAGAGTATTTTTATATTTGTGGATGAAAAGGACATCATGCTCGTAATTTCAAATGGAAGAAAGATGATGTCAATTTTGAATGCATCAATTGTAATGAAATGGGGTCATTATGCAAATTAATGTGCCAAGCGACAAGAAAACATACCTCACAAAAGTCCAAGGGAGAAAGGCCGAGCATATCTGATCACAACTGCATAAGTTGAATTTATGAATTACATGGTGGTAGGTACATTAATCATTTCCTCAAATTTAGAAAATGCATTATTTGATTCTAGATCATTTTAATCTTTTATATCTTCTCAGTTTGCCAAGAAAATTAGATATTTCAAATTTGATTTTTAAGGGGGTTATTTTTCAAAAATCTTAAGGTAAGTATCATTGCAACTAAGAATTTTGAATCTGTTACCTCTATGGAATATAACGTGCATTATCTACTGATCTCATCGTCATACCCATGATTGATTTGATATAATCCTCGGTATGGATTGAATTTCAAACCATGATGCGATAATTTATTGTAAGAAAGAGGTTACAATTTTTTATGATGATAAGGAATACCTCATCTTTAGAGGGGAAGCATCACCATTTTATTCTCATCTAGATCCACCTCCAATAGCTCTAATAAATTCAAATATTCGTGAATAAGAGAGTGAAATAACTATGGGTGATGAAAGGAATGTTCAAATAGAGTACATACCTATTTTTCAAGAATATGTTGATGTGTTTCCATAAGATTTACCTGGACATCCTCCAGAATGAGAAATTGAGTTTTTCGTTGATTTAATTCATAGTTCAAGGCCCATATCAAAGACCCCTTATAGAATGGACATTGTAGAATTAGTGTAACTAATGAAACAACCATAGGAATTGAGTAATAAATGATTTATTCTCCCAAGTGTATCTCCATGGGGAGCCCCTGTTCTTTTTGTTAAGAATAAAGATTGATCTATGTGGTTGTTCATTGTCTCTAGGGAGATCAATGCTACAACAATAAAGAAAAATTATCCCTTACCTAACATTGATGATTTATTCGATCAACTTCATGGAGCTCAATATTTTTCAAAGATTTTCCTTCAATATGGATATCATCAGTTGTGTGTGATGACAGAAGAAATTCCGAAGATAGCATTTCATACCTGGTGTGGGCATTTCGAGTTTACAGTAATGTCTTTTAGACAGACTAATACACCCTCTGTCTTCATGGATCTAATGAATGATGTTTTCAAGGAATATCTTGATGAATTTGTAGTGATATTTTTTGATGATATCTTTGTATAATCCAAAAGCTAAGAAGATCATGAAAATATCTTGTGCACTATTCTAATGATTTTTAGATGAAATGAATTATATAGGAAGTTTAGAAAGTGTGAATTCTGGTATCAGAATATTTTTTCCATGGTCATATTGTCTCTAAGGATAGAATCTCTATTGATACTTCTATGAAAAGGGTAATACAATAATGGAAAACACTGATGAGTATAACTGAGGTACATAGTTTTATTGGTTATTATCGGTGTTTCATCCAGAATTTCTCCGGATTTTCTAACCCATTAACAAAGTTCACAGGTAAAGGGTTTAAATTTGTTTGTACATAAGAGTGTGAAGAATGTTTTGAAGATCTGAAGAGAATATTAGTCAATGTTACTATTAGGACTATACCATCTGGGAATTATGGTTTTGTTATTTATATCGATGCATCCAAGAAAGGAATTGGTTGTGTCCTTATGGAGAATGATAGAGTTATTGCCTATGCTTCACGGAAGTGAAAAACTCATTAAAAAAACTATCATACACATGATCTTGAGTTACCAGTCATAATATTTACATTGAAGATATGGAGAAACAGTATATATGGTAAACATGTGAGATATATACTGATCACAAGAGTTTGAAGAACATTTTCTCATAGAAATAACTCAACATGAGGCAAAAACAATGGCTTGAATTATTCAAGGATTATGATTTCACTATACTCTACCACCCGGGAAGGAAAATAAGGTGGAAGATTCTTTGAGAAGAAAGGATCATGGTGTTTTGAACATTATGGTAGTTTAAAGGGATCATATGTTCATGAATATAGTAAAGATGGATATGAGAATAATCATGGAAGGTGAATCATCAAAACTTTTTCAAATGGTTTCCAAACAATCATTACTTGAAAGGATAAAAAGTTATCAGTCTCGTGATGTGGAGTTTCAAAAGAAAATTAAAGCTGTGAATGATGGGAGATTGATAGACTTTGTATATGAAGATGTAATTTAGAACTTTTGGATGAGCCTTTGTGTTCCTAATATACCTGTGCTAAAAATAGAATTGTTGGATGATGATCATAGATCCAATTTCTCTATACACCCTTGTAGCACTAATATGTAAAGAGATTTTAAGGAACATTTTTTGTGTGACAACATGAAGAGGGAGATTGTTGATTATGTGTAATGATTTATGGTTTTTCAATAGGTTAAGGCTAGAAGACAACATCGTGGGGGAGTTGTGCAACCTCTTCCCATACATAAGTGAAAATGGGACGATATTACGATGGAAGTTTTCAGAGTTCTACCAAAGACTCATAGAAGGAATGATGCAATATATGTCATTATTGATCATCTTACCATGTTAGCACATTTTTTGTTCCATAATAGATGATTTAACACTTGAACATTTAGCAATGCTATATATTAATGAAGTCGCAAGACTTCATGGTGTACCCCAATCGATTTTTTTCTGATCGTGATCCCTATTTCACATAATGATTCTTTGAAAAGTCCTCAAAAATCCCTAGACACCGATATTCATTTGAGCTTTCCATACCACCCTCAAACTGTTGGACAATCATAACAGACTATTCAAAACATAGAATATATGTTGATATCTTTCTCACTTTACTTTCAAGGTATGTGGGATCTATATTTACCTTGGGTAGAATTTTCCAAAAACAATATCTTCAATTAAAGTATTCAGATGGAACCATATGAAGTGTTATATGGAAATAGATGTCGCACACCAACATGTTGGGATGATGTTGTGGAAAGAAAACTAGTAGGCCCAAAACTTGTTGAGAGAACAATGGAAATGTTGAAGATTGTCCAAACCCACATCAAATCAGCTCAAAGTAGGTAAAGAAGCTATGATGATAACCGAAGGAAGCATTTGGAATTTCAATTTGACGATCATGTTTTCCTGAAGGTATCTCCATGGAACGGTGTTATAAGATTCGGTAAGAATGGTAAGTTATGCCTAGGTACATCGTAACTTTCAAAAGTCTAGAATGAATTGGAGTTATATCTTACAATTTGTAAATTCCTCCTATTCTCTCAAAGGTTCATGATGTGCTCCACGTATCACTGTTAAGAAAATACATGCCTGACCCAACGCATGTACTGACCTATGAATAAATAGAATTGGAACCTGATCTTTCTTATTATGAAGAGAAATTCATGATTTTTGATACCATAGAACAAGTGTTGAGAAACTGGATGACTCATTTGGTAAAAGTTGTACGGAGAAACCATATGATGGAAGAGGCAACATGGGATCTCGAGGAACATATGATGAAGAACCACCCAAATAATTTTATGCAGTAATATTCTAGAAATTTTGAGGATGAAATTATTTAATGGGGGGAAGAATGTAACCCCCCCAAGCTTCCACGATACACTTGTCTTTGAATAATACAATAGCTTGCATTTTATGCAACATTGAGTTTTAGCACACCATGACCAATCAAACTAGATGTTTAAAAAATAGTTATGAATAGTAATACCCACTTTTTGAAATTTAATATATTTTATTTTTTAAAATGGACTTCATTTTTGGATTCAGAATATCAAAATTATCTTAGTGTGAATTTTTGGTATTTTTCTGAAAACTTTCAATTTTTGATGAATACTGAAAAACAGTGCGTTATTGTATAAAACAAACCATTATTTAAATAACTATTGTTTTTTTAATTTATTTTAAAGTTAAAATAGATAAATAATAACAATATTAGTTCAATTTAATTCATTGGAGTCATTTTGTAATAAGATTAGATATATAAAATATTATTGAACTATTTAACACCTTTTACCCACCTTCTAGGCACATTTGAAAATTTGCATAAAACATAATATTACTACTTCTGTGAATTGAATTTCAAAAATCAAGAGACATGGTTTACATCAATATGTAAAATTTATTTCAATAGAATAAAAATAATTTTTGGTGAATAGTAACTTTTGAATTTTATTTACCATGGTTAAAAAAATATGGTAATTAATGGTAAAAATATTATTATAATTACCCTAACACATGCCCTAATTCTACTGGAAAAGTATATTGTGACCCAAAATGATCCTTAGGAATAAAATATGATCCTTTTTATTTACTTTTATTAGATTGGGACATTTATTATTATTTTATTTAAAGAATAGTTAAAAGTGTTAAATTCTAATTTTAACAACTAAACCATTTTTAATATTAAGATATACATAAGATAAAGTAGACTATAAATATTCATTATAAAGGAAAAAATATTTAAAACATCATGTAATTTTATTTATAATTTTTATTCACTATATTATTAAATTTATCTATGACACAATGATGATGCAGAAATTAACTAATTAATGAAATATTAAATTAATTGATATTTTAAATATCCAAATAAATGTAAATGGATACTTTTAATGAGTTCCACTAATTTTATAGGTTAATATGATATGTTAGGATTTATTTAATGTATTTTTTTAAGTAATCATGTTTTTTGACTTTTCTAAAAACCAAATACTAAATTGTGTCAAAATTGACATATATGAGTTTTTAAAACAAATACTATATTATTAAATGATATAATATTCCTAAAATTATGAAGTTCATAAAAATGAATTATATAACGATATATATGTCATTAATGAACCACTTTAGGTTCCCTTGGAATTTTATACTATGTTTATTAAACATGTTATATAAATATACATGAAGGCATTATAAAAGTTAAACTATTTAACTAATAGTTAAATCTAAAATATAAGGTTAATATGGTGAACTAAACTTTTCTAAGACCTATTTTTTGATATGATTTTTACCCATACAAGTTTTAAACTAGAAATAGATCCATTTGGATCCATTATAAACCTATAATTAATTTATCATAAAATAATATTTCAATCTTTTCCTAAATTGATTGTCTCCTCTCTTATAAACGGGTACTTCCCCATCTCTAAAAAACACACCTCCAAATCCATTTGGAACATCCTAACCCTAATAAAATATATTTTTATCTATCCTCATTTCATCCAAGCGGCCTTAATTTTATCTGAAAGCCAACCTATGCTTCCCTTTTCATCAAATCCAAAAGGAAGCACATGATAAAGAGGTAATAATTTCATCACCTTTTTCAAAGTTCTCTTCTTCTTCCACTTCCTCTTTATTTGTTCTTTCCATACCAAAATAATAACTAAAGTACCTTATAGATACGGTGATGTTATTATAAATATTTTACAACCATATTAATTATTCTATCTATCATATGAATGACAAAGTCACCATATGTGCGTGCGTATGACTTACCATCTCCACGTCGTGGTGTAGTTTTTTATTCAACACTTCATTATTTGGATTGGTATAATAATGAGTATGGTTGATTTAAATAATAAATATAAGATTTTAATGATTATGTACATGTAATATACCATTGAATTACACATTATTTTACCAACAATAGAATGATATTGTTTCTCGTGAGTACGTACGGATTGCCGTTTCCATGAACGTGATGAGATTCATTTCTGATCCTAAACATTCGAGAATAATTTTAGTTTTATGATTAAAAATAATTTTTGAACACCTAATATCATTCTGGATATTAATCAAATACATTCTATCCATATAAAACATGACTTACATAACAAAACATATAAAGGAAAACGAATCAGTTAACACCCGAAACAATGATACTACTGAAATATGATTAACAAGGAAATATTAGAAAATCAAATATATCTTATTTAAGTTTTTGGTTCTTATATAATTTAATTAAAATTATTTAACAATTATAAAGGAGGTTAACTTACCCTCTATAGGTCTCTAGAGACAAACTAGTGTCCTGGCACTAGGGCTTGACAAAATCTTATTTTTAGTCTTGAAACGAGAAATTGACTATGTGGTTATGATGTCTGACATTATGCATTTCATCATTAAGAAATTATCTATTGATATTACATGTGATTATTCTTCTAGTATAATATCCATGTGAATAAGTAAATGGAATTATTTTATTTATCTTTGCCATATTATTTTAAAGATTAGTTTTTCAAGGCTTTTGTTTTAGTCTTACACATTGCCTTAAATGTTTATGCTTATTTATGATAGTTTCTTAAATATTGTTATCCTTAATAATAATCTAACATCACCACATTATTTTGTTTTATTTTTCCCAGGATGTGAATAAGTATATTATGATTAACCTAGAGGGATAATCCAAAGGATATGAGTGTTATCAAAGGGGACACAATGTTTTTATTATTTCATGATGTAATGTAAAACTTATTTATGTATCTAGTACTTACAAGGATACTAAACTAATTGGTATTTCTATAATTGATCTCTTGTGATCATGAAAATGTTATGTAATAATGCACCTACTTTGGGTAACTGGTGTCGGGATGTTACACTACGACCCTAGTTAGCCAAGCCAAGTAAGACTCTTTTCCTAACTTTTTCACAATTTGAATTTTTTATTCTAGTCTATAAATCTTGCATGATGATTTTGGGAATTGTTTAAATTATTGGTGTATTTAGAAAACCCTCAAAAACTTTATCCCTTTAAACCCCTTATGGGAAAAGTGATATGATAGAGTGTATTGGGATTCTAGGATCTCTATAAACTTATCTCTCAACTAATTGAATCCCCTTGAGATACGATAGATTCATCTCAGAAAGTCCTATACTTATCAATACTTATAGCTTTCCTTTTAACATCAAATATTTTTCATCATTAGGCCATGGTTAAAACATGATCCTGAAATCAGATAGAAAATAATTGATTTTAATAAAGGATTCATTTCCTCCATGAAATAAGGGATCTCAATATGATTATATTCTATTTTTTAATACTAATATTTTGAGGTGTGATGTAGTTTCAATTTATCTAAAGGGGTTTCCCTAATTTATTTTGTTGGGTTTTAAATTAGTATAATTAATTTGTGATTTTATGTATCCTATATAAAGGGTTTACTCAAGAGTAGAAAAATCCCTAATATTGATGGTTTCAGCATGATTGTGTTTCTTGGGGAGTGAAACGGAAATATTTATGGTGTCTCTTTAATTTATTAAATAATTATTCGTGTATTAATTAATTATTCATTATTTGGAATGATTTAGGGTCACCTGTTGTTGAGATAGGTATGGATAACCTATGTAATGATATTGGATCATCTTGGTGAGTTGGAGTCATGTGTCAATGAATGCGTTGTTGAAGGGTGATCTATTGAAGGGATTTTTCCCGGGATGGATTAAGAAGTGTTTTGTAGACCACCCATAGATGGTTGTTCATATTTTCAAATAGATTTATTTTTTCAGATCATTTTTTTTGAAGAAAAAATGACTAATCTTGGGAAAATAATGTGGGGTTGTCGTTCCTTTCTTGTATTTGGGTTAACTAAATTAAAGATATGTTCCCTAAAACATATTCATAAATGTAGGTTTAAAATTATCAATGTATGTGAAATATGTGTTATTTTTTTCAAAACACTATGAGTACAACCTATGTAATTATATAAATTGATATATTGGACATGAATATACAATATGTTGGATCACTTCAGGTACCTTAACATAGATCCCTATACCTGTGGCCACACAATGTGTGCTCCAACACATGAACCAATGTTGGGAACACAAGAAGAAATAATCCTAGATCCCTCTAATAAAATTATTTTCATAATTCTTGGATTTAACCATGGTGATTGGTTAGTAATGTAAATTGTTCTATTTAATTATTATCATTAAATGGATACATTTTCCATCTTTACATAACATGTAAATTATATTTATTTCATGAGATTGGAACCCATGGACTGAAATTGTTAAATGAGGTATAATAGGTTTTTTGTGATAAAATTATGTTTATCAGCTTTTGGAATGTGAGTATCCTTTGAGATTAGACAATAAAAGATGGGAATCAGTTCCAATTTTAATGATAAATTGGGAACCAAACGTTATGGAAATAAAAAGGGTAGAAAAATGGTAGTTTCCTAAAATAAACATTATGACTTATGTTGAATTTTTATTATACATGTTTCTTGTTATTTTTTATCTTATTATAATTATATTTTTAGATGAATCTATTATGCCCAATTCATGTGGGTGGAATGTTTCATAACCCCTTTGAGATTATGAATTGTCATGAGTCATTTTGTATATTTCATCCCGAGGTATAGTTGAATGGGCATTGACCACATGATGTACAGATCCATTCTGATGTACCGCTTGAAATCTAAATGCATGGTGTATACAACTAGAGGACTTGACATGTGATTACTAGATGCCTAAGGTATTGGTGTACATTTCTCCTCAATTCACAAGGGTGGGTATTTTACTTTATTATTTGGTTCCTAAGGGTGATATTATTGATTAGTTGTTTTCATAAGGTAAACTCATTGTTCTCTTGATTCATGATATTAGTGATTTATCCTAGTTAGGAGCATCTACCAAGGCATGGGTGCTATTTATGGATGTCGAACCATCCACTATATAACTCAACTATCCAAAAATGTTTCAATGTAGGTTTGATAATTTTTTATGGTTTCCTTGGTTTTGTGATGATCGTAGATATATCTAGAAACGTATTGATGTATGATTTACTGAACTTAGTTGTTAACACAAAACACAAGTGTATGTAGGCTTATTTATTTATTAGTATTAATTGTGCATTTAATTTCCCTAATTATATATTTATGTGATGAGCTATATTAATCAGATTGGATATTTTAGACACCGTAGTGTTATCATACTAAATCTTACTCACACCCATCTCATAAATCCAGTTCACTCGGGAAATTGAGAATATTTTATATGTTTATTTCTAGCACATGGTTGGGTTGTGGCATGAATTTTCAAGGTTAAGTAAGAATGAACTATTTCTATCATGATATTGGGTGGGATTATGATCATTGTTGTAGTAAAGACTTGTTTATAAATTTATATTACTCTATTATGAATCATTAACTAGCCCATTGGGAAATCTTCTCTATACAACATGTTTTTTCATGCCATAACCGCATTTCCAGGATTTCTACAAATTTTCATTCTTTTAAATGAAATCATATTATTTATTATCATGGTTGATGTTTGGTTATATATTTATTTTTCTTAAATCTGATTTATATGGTATTTTATTCCAACTAAATCTGTATACGCCCTCTCTTCTAGTCTCTAGCCATTGGAATATGGGGAGGTTTTCCTATGGTTAGGAGGAAAAATGGTCTAAAATGGTTATATAGTGAGATTGGATAGGATGTTACACTAGTTGGAAAAAATATAGTTATGATTATTTTCTACATTGAGAACTGGGATAACTATTGTTTTATGACCCTAGATAAGTTGTACTTAGATATCAATCTATACTCACTACCCAAAACATCCCCAACATTATTGTGAAATGTAATTTGACCAATATAGGTTAGAAACTTTCAAATAATCTCATTATTATTCCCCAAGTTGAAAAATTCATGGGGTGTGATAAATCCACCATCTTTATGGATAATAAGATGATAAGGAACAAGAATCAGGGTCCAAATATTCATTCCATTTCTAAAGATCCCAAGCACAATCCATCCAAGTAGAAAAATATCTAGATGAAAGGAAATGAACATGATGCAGTATGTTTTTCATATTTAATGGTGGGCCACTTGGAGAGGAATTGTACCCAACCAATTACATAAGGGGAATCAATAGGTGTAGTAATTATTTAGTCACATAATTATATATCTACATGTTTTCTATTTGATACTACTAATGGTGCTCACATTTATATACAAATATAGAAACCATGTTGATTTTTGAATATATATAGAGATGAGGTGTATATATGGGATTCCAATAGATTGAGGTTGGGTTCTATATAATTTTGAGTCTACTATAATAGATTTATATTAGAATAAATTTTTGTTTCACAGAATTATTATTATTTACCTAGTATTACTAAGAATGTCATTTCATTTTCATGTTTTTGACATGTATGGATTTTTTTTTAGTTTTGGAAATAAAAGATTCTAATTTTATAAATATATAAAAAGTTATGGTACGACCAATTTTAATAATTAATTTTATGTATTAAATTATGAAAATTAAATATTTTGAATCGATAATGAAACATATTTGTGAGGATTTTATAACATGCATTTCAAGAATCATCCTCAAAGTCATATTAATATGAAGAGTATGATTTATATATATAAATATGGTTATTTATAATCCTTTGAGCCTAAGATACTTGAATTATTATATAATTTTTTCATGGAAAGATGAAAACACAACAATTGGTGGTGATGGGTAAAGTGTGTTGAGGTCATTTTTGAGAATGTGATACAATTAATTATTTTTACATGAAACCTAGGAAACACTATTAAAGTAATAATAAATAGTAACATATCCAAATAGAATGAGAAATATTTTGTGTGACCCTAAAGAAATAGAAAAAAACATAACTAGAAACAACAGATCTAGATAAATGATAGTAACTTTGTGAAAAATGAAATGATAGAGAGATTATGACTAAAAATTGATGAAATTTGGGGGATCATATTGCCCAGAAATGATTAATGGGGATTTTTATCGATAATTTTCCATTAAAAAAACTAATTTAGTAAATTTGAAGAAGATGTGTTAAAAAAGTAATTTTCATTTAAGTGTTATAAAATATACATTGATATCCATAATAAATATTGGTCAACCAAATATCATGATAACATAATGTTTTTGTGGATTAGACAGAAATATCTCTTTTCTATATCTTAGTAAATTATCAGATGATAAAAAAGAAGAAAAATTAATTATCTTTTACAATCAGTACTCAGAAAAGAGTAAAAGGAATTATCATGATAAACAAAAATAAGACAATTATATGTTAATGAAAAACTATCATGATTACTAAAATGAATAAAAGTAGATTATATAAAATATGAATCCCATCTAATATAAATCCCCAAAAATAAATTAACATACATGACTAGATAGATATAAATTAAATTACTAAAACAATTAAACTCAATATTAATACAGTAAAATGACAGATATATATATATATATATATATATATATATATATATATTTTTCATTCGAATCCACCATCTACCTCTACACTCTGACACATACAATTCTAATATCAGAAGTTTTCTTATCTCAAGCTCTCAAAACTTCTTAATGCCTGTACTTTCTCCCCAAATTAATCTATCACCTCTAACTTATCCTAAAACATATCCTTGGGTAGATAATTTTATTTTCGATCCAAAATAACATCCATTCATCAATGATTCAAATTTTTTACTACAACAATAATGAATTAATTTTATGGAATTTTATCACTCACACTATTAATTATGAACTCATTCATTTCAACATGTTTTGACCCTAATTATAAGGCCCCAAAATTTAAAACATTAATTAAACATGAGATCAGTCAATAATATTACTTTAATTTACATTGAGGATCTTTTCAGGCTTAGAGTTTTAGAGAATTAAGACATAACTTTTATATTGCATCTCAAAAAATACAATGTAGATACTTCTACTCTATCCAATTTTTTACAATAATAAAACACCTTAAATAAAAAAGAATTATTCTCTAGATATAAATATTCTTGAATTCTGTATTTGTCTTATCTATCCTTATACCCTGTAGAAAACATTTAAAAAACATCAGATAAACATAAAAATCTTACTAAGGGATATAAAATAAAGAATAAAACCATTAGTCCATGAATATTTAAATCCCATGATTTTTTTTTAAAAAAAAATCATACATTTTACTAATAAAACATAAACATCATAGATTACATCATGTGGTATTAATATTACTACAGATTTTCATATAAAACATAAAAAATAAAGGTAACATGTGGCATCCATATAAAACTTACAATGATGTTTGAACAATTACCTAGGGTGTAACCTTAATGGTTACTTTTGGAATACCCATAAAAGTATATTAGTAAAATATATAATGAGAAAAATTATCGTTTACCTCTGTCACATTACCCAATGCATTGTAGAGCTATCACATTCTCACCCTCCCAAATATTGTCACAGAACCATCTATGTAACACCCGAGAGTTTTATGAGAAATATTTTGTTTTTATGTCACATAAATCATAAAAGGAATATTTCACTACACACAACACTATCTTGGCTTGCTTTACACAAAACCGCGGCCTTCCTCAATAGCTTGCATCGTACGCAATACCGAGTTTCACTAAACAACGATATGCTATTAAAATATTATTAAAACTAGCCGTTATGAATAGTGATAACCACTTTATGAAATTTTGTAAATTTTATTTTTCAAAATGGACTTCATTTTTTGATTTGGAATATCGAAACTAGCTTAGGGTGAAATTTTGGTACTTTTCGGATAACTTTCATATTCTGATGAATAGTGAAAATTACTAAATTTTAATTAAAAACAACTTTTTTAATCGAAATAATTAATAGTGATAAATTATTAATTTGAGTGGTTTTAAAGTATATTTAGAATATATTTTTACAATTTAATACAATTTTGTTCATTGGATGTAATTTCACATTTAAACCAAACATAAACAAGTGTCAATCTTTTGATAGTTATTATCTTTTAAAAACACGCTATTTGTTTTGACGATGGGAATTACTTTTTAAATTAGTTAATGTAATTGATATGTTTTGAATTTGGTAAAATAAACATCATTTTTTAATTCATAATATCAAATATAGCTTAGGCCTAATTTTTGGTATTTTTCTGGAAACTTTCATTTTTTGATGAATAGTGAAACCACTAAGTGGTAGTTAAAAAAAACTGAATTTTTCATAAAACTTAATTTTACCATTTCTGTTAGTAGAATTTCGAAAATCCGAGAGACATGGTTAATATAAAGGACTAAAATTTGGTTCAATGAGATGAAAATAATTTTTGGTTAATAGTAACTTTTTACTTTTTTTTACCATGGTTAAAATTAAATAGGGTAGTTAATGGTAAAAATGATATTATTATTACCCTAACACATGTTCTAATTATATTTGATAAGTTTAATTCGACAAAAAACAACCTTAGGAATAAAATATGACCATTTAGGCCCACCTGGATTAGATTGAGACATTTATTATCAATTTATTTAAAGAAGGGTTAAAATAGTTAAAATCAAAGTTTAATAACTAAAGAATTTTTAATATAGGGTTATACATAAGATAAATTCGACTATAAATATTAATTAGAAAGCTAAAAATATTTTACACATAATGATATTTTATTTGTAATATTTAGACTTTATATAAGTTAATTTATTTATGACACAAAGATGATGCAGTAATTATCTTATTAATGAAATATTAACATAATTGATGTTATAAATACCCAAATAAAGGTAATTTGAGACTTTTTATGAATTCCACTAATTTTTTAGGTTAATATGACACGTTATTATTGATTTAATTAACTTTTTTTCGAATTAATCATTCTGTTATGATTTTCAAAAAAAATCAATTACTAAATTGTGTCCAAATTGACATAAAATAGTTTTTAAAACAAATATTATTAATTGCTATTTTATTCCTAAAAATCTAAGGTTCTGCCAAGTGACTTAGATAAGGTTATATATATTAATAATAAACAACTTGTGGTTCATTTGTCTTGTTATAGTAAGTTTATTAACATTATAGTGTAAGAACAGAAAAAGTCACGGTAAGAGTAAAATTATCTAACTTAATGTTAAATATAAATGATAAGGTTAAAATAGGAACCTAAACTTGTCTAAATTTTATTGGATGAGAGTATTTCGAACCATCCCCACCTTAGCTTCTAAATGAATCAATTTGGAGCTATTTAAAACTGAATTTGGCTTTATAATAAAATAATATTTTTAGTTTTTCCAAAGGAGCCCCTCTCCTCCCTTATAAAAGGGCACCTCCTCCCCCTCTTACTCACACCACTTTGATCCTTCAAGTTCAGACAAACCCTGACAATTTCTTCTCTCCACTTCCCTAGAGACAGCCTAGAGGTCCTGGTCTTCTTAAAAGACCAATTTTAGTGTCCTAAAAGGGGGTCTCAAAGAATCCCTTCAAAGAAGAGGTAATGTCCGTTACCGATTCTTTCATCTTTATTTCATCTTCCACTTCGTCTTCTTTAGTTGTTTCATTATGAAGTAATAACATCAGTATCACTCATGTACTGATATGTTATTATAAGTATGAAACAACCCTATTTCACCATCTATCCATCCTACGGAAAATGAAATCACCACGCGAGTGTACGTACGGAATACCGTCTCCACGCCGTGGTGTAATCTATTTTCCACCACCACCTTACTTGGATGGGTATAATGGTGTAAATAATTACTATATATGATTATTGTATAGTTATATTGATTCTGAAATTGTATATATACACTCCATTACAATTTCATGATCATGGGAACAATATCATCGCTCGTGCGTACGTACGGAATACCGTCTCCACGATGTGATGCGACTCGTTCTACGTGATCTTCATTGCATAATGATTATATAAATGAATCGAATGAATGAATATATTACACTAATACCAATCTGTATTTTAGGTATCTATAACCTAAAAAGAATAATAAGAATTTATTCGACAAAACACGCATAAGAACAAAAAGTAATAAACACCCGAATAACAAGTAGTAATAAAATATTACTAATAAGAAGCTAAAAATATAACCGTATATGATATCATAAAAATAAGTATGATTCTGTAATAAGTCAATAAAATTAGTTAAATCATTATATAGGAGGTTCGGACACTTACGAAGAAAATCATACGTAAGGTAAGGGAAATATCACAATCTCATTTTTATCTGAGATTGTTTATTCTTTCGTCTTTACTGGGGTGTATTTTATCATCCACATCCATGTTTCCTCAATATGTAATATTAATTCCATCCACCTACAATTGTTTAAATCAATTTTTACCCTTTGGTGAGTTTATAGTAAAAGATATGAAAGGAATCTTTTGTCATTTTTCGTACGAGGTACTTTTTGACTTTTCCGACAAAAGGACGAGAAGAATGTTTTTTTAACTTATACGGCATGAATGGATTTTTAAAACATTATTTCCAAGAATCCTTTTTACAAGTATTCAAGTTTATTTTTAATCAACTACTTTTAGTTTAAAATTTTATGACATGTTAAGAAAGGAAGATGTTTTTGAAGTAGAAAGGATATTTTCCTTAAGAATGGAGTTCAAGTGTTTTATCAAAATTATTTTCCATCTAAGATAATATAGGGTTTTGTATCTATCCCTATTATTACATTGATTTTATTATGTTGTGATGGAATTATTTTTATGAATTCCTTTATCTTATATGAATTGTTTTATGATGTCATGTTGTTTAGGAATCCCATTTTTATTACATGGGTTATGCAATGATGTATGATTTATGATTTTGTGGCACACATATGAATGGTATCATTATGAGATAGGTGGGACCTATATCTCCCTCCAATGCATTGGGTAAATATTTTATATCTCATGAGATAGACATGGCTGGAACGACAGGTTAAACCGGTTCAGTGAAACAGGACTGAAGCGAGGAATGAACTCGGTTCAGAAATGGACTTTGTCCACTAAGATAGTCTTGGAAACGAGTCTTGACTAACAATAAATGATTATCTATGATTATGTGTGTATTCCAAAAAGTTTAATTTTTTATGTTATGATTATTGGGATTACATTTCACTACTATGATTTATCCCATGTTATGAAATTATGATCTCTTTGGCAGGTTAAGATTTCCAAAAGATATGTTCTTATGAATATGATGTGATTGATATTTCTTTTGTTTACCCTTACTGAGCATTTGAGCTCACCCTTTTGTATGTTTTTTCTCCAGGTCAGGAAGAAGGTTATTAAGTAAGATATGCCAAAAGGGACTATAGATATGATGAAATAAATGGGAGACAGTGTAGACGCTTTATGAACCAGTTGTTTATGTTTCCCAGTTTCTAAAGACACTATACCTATACGGCCATTTCATGGTTTTGGTATATGTTGTAATAAGTATTATTCAATTTTGAAGTAATAACAATGTATGTAAAGTATGGGTCGTTATAGTTGGTATCAGAGGAAAGGTATAGTCATCCTTTGGAAACTAGGATGTGAAAGACTTAGTAAGAACCCTAAGGATAAGTCTAAGCATAGAACACAATATTAGTGTTTTAGAAATGGCCTTGAATAACCTAGGATAAGACCTTAACTGTGAAATTTTATTCTTGATTATGTGGTTTACCTATTATAATTAGTATTTCTCACACTATTCTTCTTGGTTTAAGTCAATGGCTCGAACCCGAAGGAACCGTGTTAATGCGGAATTCGATGGGCAATGCAATGATTGTCCCCCTGAGCAACCAAACGTTATGGGAGATGGAATGAAAAATCTTGTACCATGCTCACACAACTTTCTCAAGCTATGAATCATGCAGGACTTTCAAACGAGCAAAGGAAGGAGCAACATTCTGTTGAATCCTTCATGAGGCAGCGTCCTCCTTCATTCAGCGGGTCTACTGATCCATTAGTTGCTGAACAATGGATTAGTACTACTAAAAAGATATTTTCAGTTCTTCAATGTTATGAACATGATAAATTCATCTTAGCAGTGTATCATTTGGAAGGTGATGCTGATCAATGGTGGAATCTTATCAAGAATACGAGGCAAAGAGATAAAATTGAGTCCATGGAATGGGATGAGTTCAAGAACTTATTTTTCAATAAGTACATCCATCTTATTCTCCGAAAAAAGATGGAGAAAGAGTTTCTTGAACTGAAGCAAAATGATGATGAATCTGTTGGTACCTATGAAGCAAATTTTACAAGACTTGCAAGGTACGCTTCTGGTATTATTATCCAACCTGAGAGTAAGATCGATCGATTCTTTAGTGGCTTAAAACCAAGTCTTCGAAGGGCCTTAGCCATAAGGGGCTTCAATAGCTACAAGGAAATCGTTTGATGTGCTCTCAAAGATGATATGGAGATTGGAGTAAGCCATCAGTCATATGGGTTTGATAAGAAGAGGAAAATGGAATTCAAAGGAAAATCTAAATAGCACACTGAAAAGAAGATGAGCTTTCCCTTATGCTCAAAGTGTGGAAAGAAACATGGAGGGAGTTGTCTTAAAGGGACAAGTAAATGTTTCAAATGTGGAAAGGAAGGTCATCAGGCATTCGAATTCCGTAATGATGGGAAGAAGATGTCTAATGATGCAAACAAAGGAAGGGACACACAGAATGAACCTACTACACATCAATGTTTCAAGTGCAAGGAGATAGGGAATTATGTTAATAAATTCTCTAATCCAAGGGTTTTTTATGATGATCGACATCAAAAAAATCATATGGCTAAAGACAAAGGAAATTCACATGCAATTTCTATCAGCAATGTGGAGTACGATAACGGTGTGGTGAAAGGTACACTTACCATCCACTCTAAATTAGAAAATGTTTTATTTGATTCTGGATCCACCCACTCTTTAATTTCTGAATATTTTTCTAAGGGTATCACCCTATTAACTCAACAATTAGATGTTTAGTTAGCTGTGACAACACCTAATGGCACAACAGTCGCATCAAAAGTTTATAATTCTTCCCCGATTGAAGTTTGTGGGAAATTGATTCCTGCAAATCTTGTGATCCTTCCTATAGTGGTATTTGATGTGATTCTTGGCATGGATTGGATTTCTTTATATGGATATCATATCATTTGACAAAGAAGGGAAGTCACATTTCATATTCCAGGTCAATCTATGATCGTCTATCGATGACAGGATGAACATAACCTTCTAGTGGAAATTTCTTCCATCATATGGGTCTTTATTCCACTGAATGAAGGTGAGAAACTCACAATTAAGAATATGCCCATTGTACGGGAGTTTGATGTTGTCTTTCCGGAGGAATTTCCGGGTCTTACACCAAATCGTGAAGTTGAGTTTTCAATAAAACTCGTACCAGGTGCTTTACCTATTTCAAATACACCTTATAGAATGGCCCCAATTGAGTTGCAGGAATTGAAGAAGCAACTCCAAGAGAATCTTGATAAGGGATTCATATGCCCTAGTGCATCACCTTGGGGAGCACATGTTCTATTTGTTAAGAAGAAAGATGGATCAATAGGACTCTGCATTGATTACCAAGAACTTAACAAGATCACTATCAAGAAAAAATATCCTCTCCCACACATTGATGACTTATTTGACCAACTACGCGGAGCTCAATACTTTTCCAAGATTGATCTTCGTTCAGGGTATCATAAATTAAGGTTTAAAAGGGAGGATATACCAAAGACAACTTTCCGTACAAGGTATGGACACTATGAATTTATAGTGATTCCATTTGGTCTTACTAATGACCCTGCTATCTTCATGGATATGATGAATATAGTCTTTAGAGAATATCTTGATCAGTTTGTGGTAGTCTTTATAGACGATATTCTTATATATTCAAAGAACAAGGAACAACATGAAGATTTCTTGAGAATTATGTTGAAGACCCTGAGAAAGGAGAAGCATTATGCCAAATTTACCAAGTGTCAATTTTGGCTTCAAAGAGTTTCATTTTTGGGTCACATAATCTCAAAAGAGGGGATATCTGTGGATCCAGCAAAACTAGAGGTTATCGAAAGATGGTCGAGACCAACAACAGTAACTGAGATCCGATGTTTTCTTGGTTTGGCTGGATATTATTGACGTTTTGTGAATGATTTTTCACGATTATCTCATCCACTCACTAAGTTGACTCAGAAAGGAGTTAAGTTTTTCTGGACGGAGGAATGTGAAGAGAATTTCAAGGAGTTGAAAAGAAGGTTATCCAGTGCACCTGTGCTCACACTGCCTTGTAGTGGAGAAAGGTTTGTGATCTACAGTGATGCATCCAAGAAGGGATTGGGGTGTGTTCTTATGAAAAATGATATGGTGATAGCTTATGCCTCACAACAGTTGAAAATCCATGAGCAAAATTACACAACTCATGATTTGGAGTTAGCTGCGGTAATATTTGCATTAAAGATTTGGAGGCATTATCTTTATGGAGAAAGGTGTGATATTTATATTGATCATAAAAGTTTAAAGTATATTTTCACACAAAAGGAGCTGAATATGCGCCAAAGAAGATGGTTGGAGCTGATTAAGGATTACGACTACTCAATTCATTACCACCCTGGGAAAGCAAACAAGGTGGCAGATGCATTAAGTCTACAAGACCATGCCAGTTTATCCATGATGAGGATCACAAAAGATCCAATATTTATGGATTTACAAAGGATGGATCTTGGAATTATAATGGAAGGGGGAAAATCGTATCTTTCTCAAATGAATGTTCAACAATCTATACATGTGAAGATTAAAGAGGCGCAGAAAGAAGATGTAGAGTTACAAAAGAAGGTGAGAAATATTCCTGAATTCAACCTTGATTGTGATGGGATAATAAAGTTCAGGATTCGGGTTTGTGTTCCTCCCATACCTGAATTAAAGAAGGAGCAACTGGATGAGGCTCATAGATCTTCATTCTCTATTCATCCTGGAAGCACGAAGATATATAGGGACCTGAAAGAGTACTTCTGGTAGGATGGCATGAAAAGAGATGTTGCTTAATATGTCTCTTGATGCTTGGTTTTTCAGCAAGTTAAAGCTGAGAGACAGAATTCTAAGGGGATGTTACAACCATTACCCATACCTAAATGGAAATGGGAAAACATCACTATGGACTTTGTCATAGGACTTCCTAAAACATCCAAAGGAAATAATGCTATCTGGGTCATAGTTGATCGTCTTACAAAGTCTGCACACTTCATTGCTATTAGAGAGGATTTCTCTCTGGATCAGCTTTCCAGGATATATGTAAAGGACGTGGTAAGATTTCATGGAGTACCAATTTCAATTATATCTGATCGGGATCCGAGTTTTACCTCAAATTTCTGGCGAAGTCTTCAGCATACTCTGGATACAGAGTTGAGTTTCAGCACTGCTTATCATCCTCAAACAGACGGTCAGTTTGAGAGAACAATTTAAACTCTAGAAGATATGTTGAGAGCTTGCTCTATGGATTTCAAAGGTGGTTGGGATCAACACATAACTTTGGTGGAATTTTCTTATAATAATAGCTTTCACTCCAGTATTCAGATGGCTCCTTATGAAGCTCTCTATGGATAGAAATGTAGGACTCCAACTTGCTGGGATGAAGTCGGGGAAAGAAAGCTATTAGGACCTGATCTTGTTGATGAGATGGCAGAAAAGGTCTGATCTATTCAACAACACATAAGAGCAGCTCAGAGTCGACATAAAATTTATGCCGACAACCGAAGAAAAGACCTAGAGTTTGAAGTGGGTGATAAAGTGTTCTTACGAATATCTCCCCGGAAGAGGGTCATGAGATTTGGAAACAAGGGAAAGTTGAGCCCTAGATATATCGGTCCTTTCAAAATACAGGATCGTGTTGGAAAGGTAGCTTACCGATTGAAACTTTCACCAAATCTCTCTCAAGTTCACGATGTGTTCCATGTATCTCTCCTGAGAAAGTACATATCTGATCCTTCACATGTACTCAGCTCAGAAGTTATACCACTGGAGCAAGATCTTTCTTATGAACAACAACCGATAGAGATTCTGGATCGTAGCGAAAAGTCCTACGAAACAAGACCACTCGATTGGTGAATGTTTTATGGTGGAACCACCAATTAGAAGAAGCTACATGGGAGTGTGATGATATGATGAGGGAGAGGTATCCTCATCTCTTTGTTACAAACTGCCGAATTTCGAGGGCGAAATTCATTTTAAGGGGGCTAGAATGTAACACTCATGACTTTTATGAGAAATATTTTGTTTTTATGTTATATAAATCATCAAAGGAATCTTTCACTACACACAACACTATCTTGGCTTGCTTTACACGCAACCGCGGCCTTCCTCAATAGCTTGCGTCATAGCAATACCGAGTTTCACTAAACAACGATATGCTATTAAAATATTATTAAAACTAGCTGTTATGAAGAGTGATAACCACTTTTTGAAATTTGGTAAATTTTATTTTTCAAAATGGGCTTCATTTTTGGATTTGGAATTTTGAAATTAGATTAGGGTGAAATTTTGGTACTTTTCGGATAACTTTCATATTCTGATGAATAGTGAAAATTACTAAATTTTAATTAAAAACAAATTTTTTAATCGAAATAATTAATAGTGATAATTTATTAATTAGAGTGGTTTTAAAGTATATTTAGAATATATTTTTACAATTTAATACAATGTTGTTCATTGGATGTAATTTCACATTTAAACCAGACATAAACAAGTGTCAATCTTTTGATAGTTATTATCTTTTAAAAACACGCTATTTGTTTTGACGACGGGAATTAGTTTTTAAATTAGTTAATGTAACTAATATGTTTTGAATTTGGTAAAATAAACATCATTTTTTAATTCATAATATCAAATATATCTTAGGCCTAATTTTTGGTATTTTTCTAGAAACATTCATTTTTTGATGAATAGTGAAACAACTAAGTGGTAGTTAAAAAAAACTGAATTTTTCATAAAACTTAATTTTACCGCTTATGTGAGTAGAATTTCAAAAATCCGAGAGACATGGTTAATATCAAGGACTAAAATGTGGTTCAATGAGATGAAAATAATTTTTGGTGAATAGTAACTGTTTACTTTTTTTACCACGGTTAAAAGTAAATAGGGTAGTTAAGGGTAAAATGATATTATTATTACCCTAACACGTGTCCTAATTCTATTGGATAAGTGTAATTTGACCAAAAAGAACCTTAGGAGTACAATATGACCATTTAGGCCCACTTGGATTAGATTAGGACACTTATTATCAATTTATTTAAAGAAGGGTTAAAATAGTTAAAATCAATGTTTAATAACTAAAGCATTTTTAATATAGGGTTATACATAAGATAAATTCGACTATAAGTATTAATTAGAAAGCTAAAAAGATTTCCTACATAATGATATTTTATTTGTAATTTTTAGACTTTAAATAAGTTAATTTATTTATGACACAAAGATGATGCAGTAATTATCTTATTAATGAAATATTGACATAATTGATGTTATAAATTCCCAAATAAATGCAATTTGAGACTTTTTATGAATTAAACTAATTTTATAGGTTAATATGACATGTTATTATTGATTTAATTAACTTTTTTTCGAATTAATCATTTTTTTTATGATTTTCACAAAAATCAATTACTAAATAGTGTCAAAATTGACATAAAATAGTTTTTAAAACAAATTTTATTAATTGCTATTTTATTTCTAAAAATCTAAGGTTCGGCCAAATGACTTAGATAAGGTTATATATATTAATAATAAAAAACTTGGGGTTCTTTTGGCTTGTTATAGTATGTTTATTAACCTTATAGTGTAAGAACACAAAAAGACACTGTAAAAGTAAAATTATCTAACTTAATGTTAAATATAAATGATAAGGTTAAAATAGGAAACTAAACTTGTCTAAATTCTATTGGATGAGATTATTTCAACACATACCCACCTTAGCTTCGAAATAAATTAATTTGGAGCTATATAAAACCGACTTTGTCTTTATAATAAAATAATATTTTTAGTTTTTCCAAAGGAGCCCCTCTCCTCCCTTATAAAAGGGCACCTCCTCCCCTTCTTTCTCACAACACATTTAGCCTTCAAGCTCGGCCAACCCCTGCCAATTTCTTCTCTCCACTTCCCTAGATACATCCTAGAGGTATTGGTCTTCTTCGAAGACCAATTTTAGTGTCCTAAAAGGAGGTCTCAAAGAAGCGCTTCAAAGAAGAGGTAATGTCTGTTACTGATTCTTTCATCTTTATTTCTTCTTCCACTTATTCTTCTTTAGTTGTTTCATTATGAAGTAATAAAATCAGTATCACTCATATACTGATATGTTATTATATGTATGAAACAACCCTATTTCACCATCTATCCATCCTACGGAAAATGAAATCACCACGCCTGCGTACGTACGGAATACCGTCTCCACGCCGTGGTGTAATCTATTTTCCACCACCACCTTACTTGGATGGGTATAATGGTGTAAATAATAACTATATATGATTATTGTAATGTTATATTTATTCTGAAATTGTATATATACACTCCATTACAATTTCATGATCATTGGAACGATATCATCGCTCGTGCGTACGTACGGAATACCGTCTCCACAATGTGATGCGACTCATTCTACATGATCTTCATTGCATAATGATTATATAAATGAATTGAATGAATGAATATATTACACTAATGACAATCATGAAATGAGGTATCTATAAACTAAAAAGAAGAATAAGAATTTATTCGACAAAACATGCATAAAAACAAAAAAGTAATAAACATCTGAATAACAAGTAGTAATGAAATATTACTAATAAGAAGGTAAGAATATAACCATATATGATAACATAAAAATAAGTATGATTCTGGAATAAGTCAATAACATTATTTAAATCATTATACAGGAGGTTTGGACACTTATGAAGCAAATCAAATCTAAGGTAAGGGAAATATCACAATCTCATTTTTATCCGAGATTATTTATACTTTGGTATTTAATGGGGTGTGTTTTATCATCCACATCCTTGTTTCCTCAATATGTAATATTATTTCCATCCACCTACAATTGTTTAAATCCATTTTTACCCTTTCGTGAGTCTATAGTAAAAGATATGAAAGGAATCTTTTGTCGTTTTTCGTACGAGGTACTTTCTGACTTTTCCGACAAAAGTATGAGAAGAATGTTTTTTTAACTTATACGGCATGAATGGATTTTTAAAACATTATTTCCAAGAAGATTTTTTTACAAGTTTTATAGTTTATTTTTAATCAACCTCTTTTAGTTTAGAATTGTATGACATGTTAAGAAAGGAAAATGTTTTTGAAGTAGAAAGGATATTTTCCTCAAGAATGGAGTTCAAGTGTTTTATCAAAATTATTTTCCATCTAAGATAATATAGGGTTATGTATCTATCCCTATTATTACATTGATTTGATTATGTTGTGATGGAATTACTTTTATGAATTAATTTATCTTATATAACTTGTTTTATGATGTCATATTGTTTAAGAATCCCATTTTTATTACATGGGTTATGCAATGATGTATGATTTATGATTTTGTGGCACACATATGAATGGTATCATTATGAGATGGGTGGAACCTATATCTCTCTCCAATGAATTGGGTAATGATTTTATATCTCATGAGATAGACATGGCTGGAACGGCAGGTTAAACAGGTTCAGTGAAATAGGACTGAAGCGAGGAATGAACATGGTTCAGAAATGGACTTTGTCCACTAAGATAGTCTTGGAAATGAGTCTTGACTAATAAGAAATGATTATATATGATTATGTGTGTATTCCACAAAGTTTCATGTTTTAAGTTATGATTATTGGGATTACATTTCACTGCTATGATTTATCCCATGTTATGAAATTATGATCTCTTTTGCAGGTTAATATTTCCAAAAGATATGTTCTTATGAATATGATGTGATTGATATTTCTTTTGTTTACCCTTACTGAGCATTTGAGATCACCCTTTTGTATGTTTTTTCCCAGGTCAGGAAGAAGGATATTAAGTAAGATATGCCAAAAGGGACTATAGATATGATGAAATAAATGGAAGATAGTGTAGATGCTTTATGAACCAGCTGTTTATGTTTCCCAGATTCTAAAGACACTATAACTATACGGTCCATTCATGGTTTTTTTATATGTTGTAATAAGTATGCTTCAATTTTGAAGTAATAACAATGTATGTAAAGTATGGGTCGTTATAATCTATATTTTTTTTATCAATTAACCACCCGTTAAATATCCAAGTACCATTACATAATAATAAATCATAGAAAGACTTAAATTATAACCAATTTATTCATAAATATGAAGTAATCAATTCAAGATATTAAAATATTCAATCCATTTCAAAAACCATTTAAAAAATTTTATAATGATATTTTTTAATCAGTGTGTCCCATACCACATTGAATCATGTAATGGAATTAACATTTTAAAACATTAATGTTAATATAACTAAATCCATAAATTGATTTTAAAAATATGGACATTAATGAGAATGATTTATAAGATTAAATATTTAAAACATTTCAAACAATGTTTTAGTTATAGAGTCCCCTACCACTTGAGATAAAACATGAACAAAAATTACTAAAGAATAACATTAAAATAAATCTAAAATATCATGAGAATAATGAGATTCATGATACAATTTGTCAATGGGATTTATAGACACCATATAAATGTGAATTGGTTCCTAACAACAAATAAGTCTTAATTTAATGTAAATTGAGACAAAATCCCATAAAATAACGTACCCTTAGAATAAAGAAAAATGAATGACATAATTATGTGTTAAAAATATAAATACACCCAGTATAAGAGGATATTAAGTTTAAAAAATTTATAGTTTATTCACACATATTATTGGAAAAACAAAACCAATGAGATGGATATTTAACTAAATGAAATCATATTGAGTTAAGATTTCTTGTACAAAGTTCATATAAATGAAAATAGATTTTATAAATATAGTGATTAGGTGTAGAAACATTATATTCAAACAAAGGAAAGTGTAAATTAAAATATGAAAAAATAAATTGTGATTCCACACATAATCATTTCATAATATAATCGATAAAGTATGCATAAAAACCAATGAGTGGAATGTCACGACCCGTCCTCGGGGCCCGTGTCGTGACTACCCCAAGCCCGCCTTCCATAGGCCAGGGGCTGGCGACTAGAACCAAGGCGTAAATCCCGGTAAAAAGGGAAGGCATTGCCTTTGTAAAGTAAACAAGCACCACAGAGTAAGAAAGTGGAAAAGTAAACACTAAGTGAAAACGGAGTACAACTGTAAGTGCGGAAAAGTAAGTGGGCCAGTATACCAACCCAAATTGAAAGTAAAGTACAACTCGAAAGGGAAAACAACAACTGAAAAGTAAAAGCTGCTATACCGAGCTGTCCACTGGAAATCCCACATGAATGGTGGGTACAGATAGCTCCACTGGTCCTCGGGTCCCGCCGTCCGCTCCGAGCATGTCCCACCCAGTGAGCCACCTCCAGGTACCGTTCTGCTCTGCAAGCCTCAACCACAATCAACGATGTCCGTCGTCTGCAACCAACACAATATAGTGCGGGCATAGCCCGTGCAGGGGTGAGTATAAGCTACTCAGTAGGGATCCCGAGACCCCCGAAGGTCTCCCTAAATCCACAAAGGATAAAACACAATGGAAAGATACAATCACGAAGTATCAACCGACACTGCTTAGGTATATGCCCATACATATACCTAAGTCATCAATTCCAATACGCTCCAACCTCCGAGCCCAAGTACAACTCAGTCCACATAGGAAAGTATACGTATTCCACACAGGAAAGAAAAACGTAATCCACATAGGATTGCACAACACAATACACACAGGAAAGAAAACAGGTTTCAGCTCACACAGGTATACTTCTTCGAAAGACGATAGACATGATCACTGATCCATCTAAGTCGTCGGAACCACAAAGGATCGATAGGTACTAACCCCAATAAGGACCCACACAGGATCGGACCCACACAGGATCTATAGGCGCTGGCTCACACAGAACCGCTGAGCACTGACCCACACAGGATCGGACCCACACAGGATCAGTAGCCCTGGTCCACATAGGATCATTGAGTGCTATAGTCGTCGTCGTCGCAGTCACAGTAGCAGTCGCAGCCAGCACTAGGGTTTCCGCAAACAGCAAGCTCGTTCGGGAGGGTCCGCTCCACGAGCCGAGAGGCTGATACATCAACTGTCACATAGTCCAGAGTTGATGTATCCAAAAGTTCCATATCGTCAACATGAACTCAACGCAACAGACGAGGCGTCAATCGGACGCACGGTCCGAGAGTTATTGGATTTTTCGTTTCAGGGGCCCGGTTGGTTTTCAAGGCAAAACCAACCCGACCGTACTCCACCTGCATCCAAACCTCGGGCGGAGTATGCCAAATGATCCGTCTCACTAAGAGGAACTCAAAAAAGTTGACGACACGTCATTCAGATGTCTGTAGCTCAAGATATGAGCGTTTCCGCTCCGAGGGCCCGGTTGGTTTCGTCTACGAACCAACCCGGCCGAACTCAAAGTATTCTTATACCTTGAGTGCGATATTACGAAACGACCGACTCGATCCAAGGATCGCATCGCCACTGACGGCGCGTCGTTTGGAGGTCCGTAGCCCGAGTTATGGGCATTTGAACCCAAACTATCCGAAAATGGGGGTTTCGGGCCCGGACCGACCCGGCCCGAGACCCCCCCGATTTGCCTGAACTAGGTCGACCCGCCCCGGATAGGGTCGGCCCAGCCCGGCGCGGCCCGGCCTGGCAGACCGGCCAGGCGCCGGTCCGGCTGGGGACAACGCGCCCAGCGCGCTGTCTGGCTCGGCCTATGGCCGAGCCGTTTCTGCAAAGGGGGGGGGGGGGGGGGCGGGGGTGCCTGCCCCCCCTGTGTAACCGCGACCCCCCCCCACAATTAAGGGGGGCCGTTTTGGCCAGCCGGCCGGGGGTTTGAACCCCCAGTTGCACACCGGTCCGGCCGGCACGCCCTGGCCGGCCGGTTCCGGCCTCCACGGGACCGGCGATGGCGGGTCCCCTTCCTCACCGACACCGGCGGCCCGGTCCGGCTGCCGGTCTCCTTGCTCTGCCATGGCCCGGAACCGGCCGCGACCTATGTCGTCCGGCGCGGTGGGACGACACCGCGTCTCTCTGCCGCGGCCCCGCTCCGGCAGCGGCTTCTTCGGTTTTTCTTCGATGCGGCGCGACGGTGTCGCGTCCTTGAATTTCTTTCCACGGTGCGGCACGATGGCACCATACATATCTTCCGCATGAAACCGCGTGGTGCGACGGCACCACGCTTCCTCGTACCAACCACAAAGAAAAAATTCATGAAATAAGGAGGAGGGTCGGCCGTGTTTGTGCGGACCGGCCCCCCTCACGTTATTCGATAACAAAAAGTCGAAAACCACGAAGATCGACAAACTAGAATCATGAACGAAATTAATTAAAATAAAACCCCTACCTCGGTTCAGGAACGGCTTTCGTCAACGAGCCGCGGAAGACGAGTGTCGCGGAGGTCGGGCATCGCGGGAGAATGTCAACATCGTGAAGCGAGGATTCGAAGTCGTTGACGGCGATTTCATCGCGGAAAACCGTCGCGGAAGAGACGACGCGGAAGAAGAACGTTGCCTCACGGTTACGGCGTCGCGGAAGAACCGTGTTCTTCGGCAGAGAAGTTCTTCGTTGAAGAACGGTGTTCTTCGCGTTCTTCGTCGACGAAGAAGATGTTCCTTATATTTTCCTCCAAAAGCTCTCAAAAAACACAACACCAACCCCTAATAAAATAAGTTCTAATCTTATTTTATTAACACAACAAAGCATTTGAAATTCAATTGTTTGAATTTCAAAAACATACATTTAACTCACCATATTAAATTCATAAGTTAAGTAAACTTAAGTTATCAACATTAAAGTGGGAGTTGAGGTGGGTTTTAGAGGATATGAAGGGGTGGGGTTCGTGTGGGCCCCACCACCCTAATAACCTCCCAAGGGAGGTTGGGTGGTTACCCAACTTCCATCAAGAACTAACACATAGAGTAAAATAATAAAAATTGTAGTGTAATTAAAAAATAAACTTCCACAATTTTTATTATCAACACTCGTGTAAACGCAACTCTGGAACAGGAGTTCCTAAGCAATTACCGGCGTTGCGGTTCCATCGGTGTCCTCGGAATTCGATTCCGGGCACCGGTTCAAATGTTATAAATTCCCACTCGTTCGTTCCCTAAACGTACCCGATCCAAACATTGAAAATTGATTCCGGGCACTCCGGGCCTCGGAATCAGGTGCCGTCAGAAACCGCGCTCTTGTAAAATTCCAAAGAAAAATAAGAAAAAATTTCCCTTGAATTTTACGGGTCTTTACATTACTCCCACCTCAGGGATTTACGTCCCCGTAAAAATACATCAAAACAAGGGAAACAAATGAGGGTACTGAGCACGCATCTGAGCCTCCCGCTCCCAAGTGCTCTCCTGGAGGTTCCCGTGATGCCATCTAATGCGCACAAGAGGAATCGACCGTCCACGTAGGACCCTCTTCTGTCGATCCTCGATCTCCACCAAGACCTCCGTAAAAGTCTCCCCATCGTCAACGTCAAGCTCCCCATGGTCAATGTTGTGCGTCGTGTCATGCAAGTATCTCCTCAGCTGAGATACGTGGAAGACGTCGAGCACCCGGTGCAACTGAGGTGGTAGAGCCAGACGATAAGCCACCTCGCCAATCCTGCTGATGACCTGGAACGGTCTGATGAAGCGTGGAGACAACTTTCCGCCTCGGCCAAATCTCTGTAATCCACGTCGAGGTGAGAAACGCAAGAAGATGTGGTCGCCATCCTCGAACTCTAGTGGCCTCCGCCTCCTATCAACGTATGACTTCTTCCAGCTCTGAGCTGTCTTCATCCACTCCTAAATGACCTGGACCTTCTCTGTCGTGGCCTGGACCATCTCCGGTCCCACAAGTGCTAACTCCCCAGGGTCTGTCCAGCACAAAGGAGATCTTCAAGGTCGGTCGTACAACGCCTCGTACGGTGCCATCCTGATGGTGGAGTGGTAGCTGTTGTTGTACGAAAACTCCACCAAGGGTAGGTGGTCCTCCCAGCTACGACCAAAGTCGAGGACACATGCACGGAGCATGTCCTCGAGAGTCTGAATGGTCCTCTTCGTCTGACCATCCGTCTGAGGGTGAAAGGCTGTTCTCAGATGTAGCTGCGTCTCGAACACCTCTTGCAATCCCTTCCATAGCCGTGAAGTAAAACGAGCATCTCGATCGGAGATGATAGATGATGTCACTCCGTGAATCCGAACAATCTCCTGAACGTAAAGGCATCCCATGATCTCTACTAAGCCCTGCTCTCTGATGGGTAAGAAGTGAACCGACTTGGTGAGTCGGTCGACAATCACCTAGAAGGAGTCGTGGCCTCTGGAAGTGCGTGGAAGTCCAGTCACGAAGTCCATAGATATTTCGTCCCACTTCCACTCCGGAACCTCCAAGGGTTGTACCAAGCCTACTGGTACCTGGTCCACAGCCTTCACCTGCTGGCAGGTGAGGCATCGAGAAACGAACTATGCCACAACCTTCTTCATGCCCGGCCACCAGTGCTGTCGTCTGAGATCCTGGTACATCTTCGCCACTCCAGGACTTACCACCAAAGGAGAAGTGTGAAACTATCTCAGTACCTCCTCCCATAAAGCGACTGGTACCATGGTATGTCCTCTGTATAGGATGTCATGCTCTTCTCCAAAGGAGAAACCATCAGGTGCCTGTCCTGAGGATATCTGTGCACGCCGTGTCTCACAGTCAGCGTCCCCACGTTGTGCCTCTCTGACCTGCTGTAGTAGTGGAGGAGTGACTATGAGAGACTGAAGGAAGACTACTCCATCTCTATCCACAAAGGATATCTGCAAAGCAGCTAGCTACTCTGTCACCTCCTTAAGTAGCTGAATGCCCGTCCTCCTACTGAGGGCATCGGCTACTACGTTCCCCTTCCTAGGAGTATAGAATATCTCAAATTCATAGTCCTGGAGGAACTCGAGCCATCGCCGCTGTCTCAGGTTCAGGTCCTTCTGAGAGAAGATGTACCTGAGACTCTGATGGTCAGAAAATACTGTAAAGCGCTCGCCCATCAGGTAGTGTCGCCATGTTTTCAGAGCGAAGACCACTGCTGCTAACACCAGGTCATGGGTAGCGTAGTTCTGCTCATGCGGCCTCAACTGACGTGATCCATAGGCGATCACTGCCTGCTCCTGCATCAGAACACACCCGAGTCCGGTCCCTGATGCATCGCAGTAGACTACGTACCCTACTCCCTCCTCAGGAAACCTCAAGATAGGTGCACTGGTCAATCTCTGTCTCAGCTCCTGGAAGCTCTTCTGACATCTGTCTGACCACACGAAGGGTTTCCCCTTCTTCGTCAAAGATGAGAGTGGTGCCGCAACTCTAGAGAAGTCTGGGATGAATCTCCGGTAGTATCCAGCTATTCCCAAGAAACTCCACACCTCCGTCACGCTCTTGGGTGGCTCCCAAGCTAACACTGCTTCGACCTTGGCAGGATCCACTGCAACTCCCGACTCAGAGATGACGTGCCCCAAGAAGTGGACCTCACGTATCCAGAACTGGCACTTCGAGAGCTTACCATAAAGCTGGTGCTCTCGGAGTGTGTCTAGTACAACCCATAAGTGGTAGGCGTGCTCCTCCTCAGTCGTCGAGTAAATCAAAATGTCGTCGATGAAGACCACGAAAAATCGATCGAGGTATGGCTGAAAGATCCTATTCATGAGGGCCATAAACACTGCTGGAGCATTGGTTATGCCGAATGGCATAACCAAGAACTCATAGTGGCCATACCGACATTTGAAGGCCGTCTTCTGCACATCTTCGTCTCAAACTCTGAGCTGATGATAGCCTGACCTGAGGTCTATCTTCAAGAACCACCGTGCTCCCTTGAGAAGATCAAAGAGGTCATCAATCCTGGATATCGGATACTTGTTCCTCACTGTCACCTGGTTCAGGCGACGATAATCGACACACAGTCGCAAGCTCTCATCTGCCTTCTTGGCGAACAATATCGGGGAAGCCCAGGGTGAAACACTGGGTCGGATAAACCGCTTGCCCTGCAAGTCCTCCAACTCTACCCATAGCTCTCGAAGCTCGGCGGGGGCCATCTGATATGCTGGAGTCGATATCGGGGCTGCCCCGGGGTATAGGTCAATATAAAATTCTACCTCTTTGTGAGGAGGTAACCCTGGAACGTCGTCGGGAAAAACGTCCGCAAACTGATCCACCACTGCAGGAAAACCAGGACTCCGCATGTCAACTGCTCCTAGGATGAGGCTAGCCAAATGATGAGTGATGGGATGTCCTCTCCTCCAAGGAAGTCCATCCTGTGCTACAAAGGATCCCTTCTCGTCGGTGAAGGTGAACCTGCTCCCGTCGGTGCGTACACATCACACCTTGCGCCTAAAACAGTCAATCTGTGCATGGACCATAGATAACCAATCCATGCCCAAGATGACGTCGTAAGGCCTCGACGCTACTACAAGAAGATCCCAGCCAAAGTTCACGCCTCCTAGAGTAAGCTCACACTGCTGGCACCAGTGCGTAATCGTCGAGTCTGCTCCCGTAGGAGTCTCTAGCTGTAAGGATCGAGCCAACGACTCTGTCGGAATCTCCGAGCTCTGAACAAGGGCAGTGGTTATGAAAGAGTGACTAGCTCCTGTGTCTATAAGTACTGCAGCAAGGGTGGAATAGACGCAGATAGTACCTCGAATCATCTCGGGCGCGCCGTGGTCCTAGGCCTCTGCTGCCTGGAGCTGTGCCTGTCTCTGCCCGCCAGCTCCCTGTGGTTGGGGTGGACCTCCTGGTGGTGGTGGTGGTAGAGCCTCAAAGCATCGTCCACCACCTGCTACTCGGCCAGCTCCTCTGCCTCATCCGCCTCCTCCCTGCGGACCGCCACGGTCGACCCTCTGCCTCTGCCTCGGTGGTCCCTCAACTGTCTACTGCTCCTCGGCATGGCGGGTCGGGCAATCAAGAGCCATGTGGCCCTGCCCGCCGCACGAGTAGCACTGTCTGCCTCTCGAAAGACTGGCTTCGCGCTGTGTGGCCCTCACTGCTGAGCCAGTGTCCTAAGGTTGTCTGCCTGAGGGTCTGGTCTGCCTGGACCCCTGTGTCATCTGTCGACTGCCTGCTGTAGAAGACTCTGCTACATGCCACCCTAAGGTGGGTCTCGGTGCTTGTGTAGACTCAGCAAGAATGCTCTCGATCAAAAGGGCTCGCTCCAGTACTCCTATCTCAGTCGGAATGCTGAGGGAGATCAGCGATGCCCTGATCTCATGTCTCAAACCCTGCTCAAAGGTCCGGGCCCGGAAGAAGGGGTCCCGTACCATGTCGGTCGATTAGCGCGAGAGATCAGTAAATCTCGCAGAGTACTGAGAGACTGTCATGCTGCCCTGCCGCAGTTGAAGAAGCTCCTGAATGCGTACCACACTGAGGGTGGCTGGGAAAAACTCTGAGCAGAAGAGGCTCTCAATGTCTTTCCAGAGTAGAGATGCCTCATCGTTCACCTGGAGCATCAAGATCCACCATCGGCCTGCTGCTGCGTGCAGTAGGCTCGCAGTGAGGATCACCATGAGGTCTGCTTGTGTCCTCACTAGCATGAAAACTCGTACGACTGCCTCCAGCCAGTCCTCAGCAGCCTGGGGGTCCATCTCCTCGCGGAACCTGGGCGGTCGCTGGCGCTGAAACTCATGCAGTGCACTGAGGCGACGTGCATCGTCAGTGGATGGTGCTGGAAGCATCGGTGGCTCGGCGGGTAGAGCTACCGCCAGTACCACTGCTGACAAAGGGACCTACACCGAGGCCTCGTCGCTCGGTGGGCTATCGTCATGCTCGACTCTCAGAACCCTAGCTGGCTGCCGTCGTGGGGCCATCCTGAAAAGGAAACATGTTTTCCATGGTCAGAACAGTATACCTGGTGAGCTGATATAAAGTAATCACAAAGAAAACATTGAAACACACATGCAATCATTGTTTTCGTGCATTAAGTCGGAAATCAGAAGTCAGGGTCCTAGTGTACGGATATGTCGGCCACCACACCAACACTGGACTCCCAGGACTGATAACCACACTCAATACGCTAAACATTATTGCTTCACAAAGAAAAGATCAGAGTTCATGGTAGAACCGAACTCCTCTGATACCAATTTGTCACGCCCCGTCCTCGGGGCCCGTGCCGTGACTACCCCATGTCCGCCTTCCATAGGCAAGGGCTGGCGACTAGCACCAAGGTGTAAATCCCGGTAAAAAGGGAAGGCATTGCCTTTGTAAAGTAAACAAGCACCACAGAGTAAGAAAGCGGAAAAGTAAACAGTAAGTGAAAACAGAGTACAACTGTAAGTGCGGAAAAGTAAGTGGGCCAGTATACAAACCCAAACTGAAAGTAAAGTACAACTCGAAAGGGAAAACAACAACTGAAAAGTAAAAGCCGCTATACCGAGCTGTCCACTGGAAATCCCACCTGAAGGGTGGGTATTGATAGATCCACTGCTCCTCGGGTCCCACGGTCCGCTCCGAGCACGTCCCGCCCAGTGGTCCACCTCCAGGTACCGTCCTGCTCTGCAAGCCTCAACCACGATCAACGTTGTCCGTCGTCTACAACCAACACAACGTAGTGCGGGCATAGCCCATGCAGGGGTGAGTATAAGCTACTCAGTAGGGATCCCGAGACCCCCGAAGGTCTCCCTAAATCAACAAAGGATAAACCACAATTGAAAGATACAATCACGAAGTATCAACCAACACTCCTTAGGTATATGCCCATACATATACCTAAGTCATCAATTCCAATACGCTCCAACCTCCGAGCCCAAGTACAACTCAGTCCACACAGGAATGTATACGTATTCCACACAGGAAAGAAAAACGTAATCCACACAGGATAGCACAACACAATCCACACAGGAAAGCAAACAGGTTTCAGCACATACAGGTATACTTCTTCGAAAGACTATAGAGATGATCACTGATCCATCTAAGTAATCGGACCCACAAAGGATCGATAGGTACTAACCCCCGCAAAGACCCACACAGGATCGGACCCACACAGGATCTGTAGGCGCTGGCTCACACAGAACCGCTGAGCGCTTACCCACATAGGATCAGACCCACATAGGATTGGTAGCACTGATCCACATAGGATCGCTGAGTGTTGTAGTCGTCATCGTCGAATCCACTGAGGATCTCTGCACAGTCGTCGTCGTAGTCACAGTAGCAGTCGTAGCAAGCACCATGGTTTCCGCACACAGCAAGCTCGTTCGAGAGGGTCCGCTCCACGAGCCGAGAGGCTGATACATCAACTGTCACATAGTCCAGAGTTGATGTATCCAAAAGTTCTGTATCGTCAACAGGAACTCAACGCAACAGACGGCGCGTCAATCGGACGCCCGGTCTGAGAGTTATTGACTTTTTCGTTCCAAGGGCCCGGTTGATTTTTAAGGCAAAACCAACCCGACCGTACTCCACCTGCATCCAAATCTCGGGAAGAGTATTCCAAAAGATCCGTCTCACTAAGAGGAACTCAACAAAGTTGACGACACGTCATTCGGACATCCGTAACTCAAGATATGAGAGTGTTTCCGCTCCGAGGGCCCGGTTGGTTTCGTGTACGAACCAACCCGGCCAAACTCAAAGTATTCCAAAACCTTGAGTGTGATATACCGAAACGACCGTATCGATCCAAGGATCGCATCACCCTTTACGGCGCATCGTTTAGAGGTCCGTAGCATGAGTTATGGGCATTTGAACCCAAATAGTCCGAAAATGGGGGTTTCGGGCCCGGACCGACCCGGCCCGAGACCCCCCCGGTTTGCCCGAACCGGGTCGACCCGCCCCGGATAGGGTCGGCCCAGCCCGACACGGCCCGGCGCGGCCCGGCCCGGGTGGGCTCGGCCCGGCCTGGCAGACCGGCCAGGCGCCGGTCCAGCTGGGGACAGCGCGCCCAAAGCGCTGTCTGGCTCGACCTTTGACCGAGCCGTTTCGGCAAAGGGGAGGGGGGGGGGGGGGGGCGCCTGCCCCCCTATGTAACCGCGCCCCCCCCCCCCCGCAATTAAGGGGGGCCGTTTTGGCCAGCAATCCGGGGGTTTGAACCCCCGGTTGCACACAGGTCCGGCCGACCCACCCTGGCCGGCCGGTTCCGGCCTCCACGGGACCGGCGATGGCCGGTCCCCTTCCTCGCTGACACCGGCGGCCCGGTCCGGCCGCCAGTCTCCTTGCTCCGTCGCGGCCCGAAACTGGCCGCGGCCTATGTCGTCCGGCGCGGTGCAATGGCACCGCGTCCCTCTGCCGTGGCCCCACTCCGGCCGCGACGTCTTCAGTTTTTCTTGGACGTGGCGCGACGGTCTCGCGTCCTTGAATTTCTTTCCACGGCGCGGCGCGACGGCGCCGCACAAATCTTCCGCATGAAACCGCGTGGTGTGACGACACCAAGCTTCCTTGTACCAACCACAAAGAAAACAATCATGAAATAATGAGGAGGGTCAGCCGTGTTTGGGCGGACCGGCCCCCCTCGCGTTATTCGATAACAAAAAGTCGAAAACCATGAAGATCGACAAACTAGAATCATGAATGGAATTAATTAAAATAAAACCCCTACCTCGGTTCAGGAATGGTGTTCGTCAACGAGCCGCAGAAGACGAGCGTCGCGGAGGTCGGGCGTCGCGGGAGAACGTCAACGTCATGAAGCGAGGATTCGAAGTCGTTGACGGCGATTTCATCGTGGAAAACCACCGCGGAAGAGATGACGCAGAAGAAGAACGTCGCGTCGCGGTTACGGCGTCGCAGAAGAACCGTGTTCTTCAGTGGAGAAGTTCTTCGTTGAAGAACGATGTTCTTCGCGTTCTTCCTTGAGGAAGAAGATGTTCTTTAGCTTTTCCTCCAAAAAGCTCTCAATCAACCCAACACCAACCCCTAATAAAATAAGTTCTAATCTTATTTTATTAACACAACAAAGCATTTGAAATTCAATTGTTTGAATTTCAAAAACATACATGTAACTCACCATATTAAATTCATAAGTTAAGTAAACTTAAGTTATCAACATTAAAGTGGGAGTTGAGGTGGGTTTTAGAGGATATGAAGGGGTGGGGTTCGTGTGGGCCCCACCACCCTCATAACCTCACAAGGGAGGTTGGGTGGTTACCCAAATTCCATCAAGAACTAACACTTAGAGTAAAATAATAAAAATTGTAGTGTAATTATAAAATAAACTTCCACAATTTTTATTATCAACACTCGTGTAAACGCAACTCCGGAACAGGAGTTCCTAAGCAATTACCGGCGCTGCGGTTCCATCGGTGTCCTCAGAATTCGATTCCGGGCACCGGTTCAAAAGTTAGAATTTCCCGCTCGTTCGTTCACTGAACGTACCCGAGCCAAAATTCGAAAATTGATTCCGGGCACTCCGAGCCTCGGAATCAGGTACCGTCCGAAACCGAGCTCTTGTAAAATTCCAAAGAAAATTAAGAAAAAATTTCCCTTGAATTTTACGGGTCTTTACATAGAAATTGTGTTTAGAAATTCCCTTATAAAGATCATTTTTTTTAAAAAAAATAGATTAATAATGTGTATCCTCTATATATACACATAAATTAAGTATAAATCAAGTATAGGATATCAAATTTAATTTCTAATATAATCATAGCACGTCACAATCCTGATGTAGAATATTATTCCAAAGAATGGTAATTGGGTCAAGAAGTTCCCTTACAAAGTCCGTATAAATGACATAAGAATTTATCAATGGGGTGATTATGTGTACAAGTAGTATATCCAATTAAAGTTAAGTAGAAATTAAAACGTAAATAAATAAAAAGTTATTCCACATATAATATTTTTATTATATAATCAACGAAGTATACGTAAAACCCAATGAGTGGAAATTGAGTTTAGAAATTACCTTACAAAGATAATTTTGTTAAAAAATGATCGATTATGTGTATTAACTAAAAATAAAAATAAATAAAGTATAAATAGAATATAGGATATTAAAATTTATTTCACATATAATCATAGCATGATATAATCATGAAATAGAATATTAGCCCAAAGAATGGAAATTATGTTAAGAAGTTCTCTTACCTTTGATACGACTTGTCCGGTTCATTATTTAATTTCTCAAATAATAAAATTACGTTAATTTATACTTACTTAAGAATATTTTTATTTTTTATTTTTCATATTTTATAACTTATTATCATGTTATTAAAATTATTTAATTATTTGAGTTCATATCAGACGTTTTGTTGATGTTTAGTACTTGAGTAAAAAATGAACATGTTTTGTTTAAAATAATCCATGGTGTCATAATTCCATAATCTCTATAATGATATTAATGATTTAAATATCATATAAATCCATTATATATGTATTTATAATATTCTATAACATATAGTGATAATAAATGAAATGCACTGTTCATGGAGACGGTAGGCCACATGTACGCATGAATGCTACATTCATTTATTTTTGTATTAAAAAATAATAATAAAATGATTTAAATGTATATTCTATTACCAATATTGTATTTATGTAATTTATGTCTCATACGTTTAATAAAACCATCCTTTATATGTTCCATGTATAGCATGAACGAGTCATATCCCTTTGAGGGGGCTGTAGTAAACACTTTCTCAAATGAAATTATCTCATTTACACATTCATGAAAGAAAAAAATGGAATGTTGTAAAAAATTTACAGAATAATAGAGACAATATAAATATAAAATATATCATATATTAATAAATTTCTATAATAATTTCTACCAGAAGTGGTGGTAGGATAAAATTTAAAAATATTCGTTTCCTGAGGCAGTAGTTTTTCATACACAGAAATTTTCTATTCGTATGCAGTCAATAGAGGTGTGTGTCAGTATAGTTCTAATACTTATCATACAACCATACTAGAATATTTATTATATTGGTTATGTTATGTAATCAATTAATAAAAATAGAATAGGTAGTTTATAAGGCATAAAAAGGAAAGGAACGTGAGAGAATATGTTACCTCTAAATCGGGTAACTTCTTTCGATTTTAGCCAAAAGGATTTCTTGAATTTCCTTATGCACAAGGTAAGGCTTCTAGGAGGAAGGTAGGGATGTTGATAAATTATTTGATTAGATTTTTGACAAGGATATGTGCCTGATTTGTGTTAGTATGTGGTAAAGGTGGTGGCCTTTTTTTCGAGGGAGGTGGGGAACTATAGGAATTTCTTAGAATATTATTTTATTATAAAATTATTTTCTGTTTTAAATGGTCAAAAACTCATTTAGTTAAATGATAAGATGATTTGGGTCTAGAAACTCCAAACCAATAGGTTTTAGAAAAATTTATTTCACAAATAAAACCTTAACTTTTGGCTTTAACCCTTAGTTAAAAACATTAACTCTAACCATGTCTTCTTGTATATCCATAAGATAATGTTACTATAGTTACTATATAATTCCAAATGAACTATTAGTGGATCATTAATGAAATTTTTATCATTATAAAAACATTTTTTCAGAATTATTTATTTTAGGACTAATATATCATTTAAAAAATAGTATCTGTTTTAAATACTCATTTATGTCAATTTTGACACAATTTAGTAATTTATTTTTGTTATAGTCCTAAAAACATGATTACTTTTAAAAAAGGAATTAAATAAAATATAATATGTCATAATAATTCATTAAATTGGTTTATGACATAAAAATTTTCAAATAGTATTTAATTTAATATTTATAATATCATTTATTTGAATCATTCATTAATAAGGTAATCACTTCATCCTCACTATGTCATAAATAAATTTGTTTATTTGATGTCTATAAATTATAAATAAGATACCGTTATGTAGTAAATATTTTTAACTTTATAATTAATATTTATAGTCGATATATCACTTATATATCACAATTTTATAAAATTAGTAAAAGATACATGTTTATGTTATATTTCTCCATACAATAAATTGATTCTTATAACATGTCATTATCACACCCATGTGGCCCCATGGGGTCCCAAAATCTATCCTAGAATTCCCATGGTCAGAAATATCTCATAAAATAGGATGAGGACATGTGTTAGGGTAGTTTTATATTATTATAATAAATTTTTACCATTATTTTCCTGATTTAACCTTTAGGCATGGAAAATAAAAATAATTACGGATGTTACTATTCATAATGTCCAAAAATTAAAGTTACCTATATTAAAAAATTGAACTATATGATTCCAAATAAAAATTCCATTTTTCCCAATTGAAAACAAATAATTTTCAGAAATTAATTTAAAATTAATTTCGGTTTTCAAAACCAGACAACGGGTTTTAAGGAAGTAAAAACTATCAAAATATTGACATATGTTTATGTTAAATTTAATTGTAAAATTACATCGAACATCGAAATTTTATTAAGTTGTAAAAATTTAATCCAATTACACATTAAAAACAACTAAAATAAAAATATTACTATGTAAATACATTTTCTGAAAGACCAGTTTTGAATTAAAATGTAGTATTTTTCCCTATTTATTAGAAATGAACTTTATCAGACAATTAAATAAAATTAACCAAAGTAAGTTTTTTTCCTCCCTTATATAGAATATGTTTATTTGGTAAAATATAACATATAAGAGTGGAAAGAATAGATTTAAAAAGGGTTCTCCATCAGAAGTCGGTAAGATGACCTTTTTAAAAATATAAGAGTATTTTACACTAAAAATTGGATTCATTCTAATTTAAATCCTCTAAAATTTATTTTATAAATGTAAAAAAAATTTAATAAATATGTAAAATCATAATATAGTTAATTTTGTTCATTCCTTAAAATAAAACAGTTATGTGTTAATTACCATTAAAAATAATAATATTATTTTTGTATTATATTTCAGTATAACTTTGTGTTGTCTGTAATGTAAGATTTAGAAAAAACTCGTTGTTTCCTTTTGTGTACGATATCATACATAATGTCCCCATTAAACTAAAATTAATATTAAATTCAAAAATATAAAATGATATGAAAATGTATTATTCGATAAATACCTGGGTCGTTACATCATTCACCCCTTTGGGAAATTACGTCCTCATAATTTTAAAATTGTGCACAGAAACATTATTGGAAATCCCATATTAGAAAAAGAGTCAATAAAACTACCACTTTAAAAGAACTAAAGAGAATAAAAAAGGATAACCGAGATAACACATACTTGTATTCCATGTTGGAAAACATAGATATGGAAGAAAAACTAAGTTTCATGTTTTGATGGGGAGTGATAGAAAACATGATCAGGAGAAACTTAATAGTCTAAAAACAAAAGACATTTGATGGGTTAAACAGTATTTGATTCCCTAGTAGGAAAAGTAAATAGAAAATTTTTTTGTTTTAATTCAATTTTCAAAAATTTGAGGAATTTATTTATGATCCTGATTAAGAACATAAGGAAACAAACATACATGACATGTATAGTTTCGTCCTTTAATAAATTTCTTCCACTAACTTATCCTTTCACCAAACAATGAGTATTCAAGAAGACAAAGTCACACCTGAAGTGCTATAATGAACTTCTAGAAAATCACATAATCCAAAAAAATGAATTATATATTTCTCTTATCTTTTGACATTAACCAAAACCAAAATCATTAGTAAATGATCATATAATCCCCAAAATGAATAATTACTATGAAAATAAATTATAATATTAATATCCAAAATTAAACAAGCAATACCCAAAGTTCAACAAAGACCATTCAATAATTTTTTTTCCTTAAAATCCTTTAAAATAATCCAAACTTAAATTGAAACCCAACATTAGAATGGATTTGATAATAATATCCTCCACGATAAATTATAACATTTTTATCCAAATTACATAAACTACTCTTAATGTATCATAGTTCAATGTAATTGTCCTAATCACATGTTCTCCATGAATGGTTAATCATTTTCATTAATAAAAAATCACCATATTTCCACAATAAAAACATAGATTCTTCTAAAATAAAATTCATCCATCATTTCTCAAATTAAATCCCATAGTATTATATTTCCTTGGGCATATAGTTTTCCCAAATGAGCGGACAAATTCCAAAAACATCTATAATTTAATCACTAAATCATTTTCCTATTCTAAGGATATCCATTTGATAAAATATAAGATCCCAAAATAAACTTATTCTTGATCCATATAATCATTTTACTAAAAAGAAGAATTCATACAATATCGGGAATTCACGTAGGATAGTTGTAGGCGATAAAGTCCCGTCACACCCGGGTTGTGGGTTAAATTCCCACAGCCTTGTCCGATGTGATGTGTTGTCACACTGTTTGTGTGTGGTCCTTTTTCAAAAAAATGTATAATTCTGATGAGATAAAATCCTCAAAAATAGCCATAACATTTTTTATCCTCAAAGGTAACTCAATACCATTCATTTTCATCCCAAATCATAAGGACCTCAACATCTTTATTCATGAAGTTTATATACATTGACATTTTTTTATTTCACCTCCATATGAAAAAAAACAATTCCCAAAGATTGAACATCGTACCTTAAACATGGTTTCCACCTAGTTTCATCATAATCTTGCTCACATAGATAGAAGGTCCATGCATTGAAAAAATGATTTAGAGATTCTTCAAAACAATTTTCTTCCTTTTTCCAAATACACCTTTTATAACATGGTTCATATGGGTGTTTATATTGAAATAGTTTTATAAAATAGTCATGTATGACATATAATTTAAAAACATATGATAAAAATTGATTTTTATAAAATAGTTGGACCAATTTTGAGTTGAAATTATCAATCAATGGTCCTTTTAAAATACCATAATTATGTTCTGAATGTATATATTTTAACACCAAATATAAATAGGTTTCTCAAGAATACCCTCCACCAGAATATTTTTAAAAATAATATTATGCTTCAAAATCTTTTCATTAAGTAAAATATCTGAAAATTCCTCGATTATATTTATAATTTAAAAAATATGAGAATATTGAGAAAATATAATTTCATTATAAACAACCCATTATCCATAATGATATCGGGGTTTAGTGGATGTGTTTGATATCAAAAAAACTACTTGAAAGTCATTTGTACACTAGAAGAAGCTTCAGAATAATACGAACATTACTTTGCAATAATTATTTCAAGCAAGGCATCAGGAAGAGATTGGAATATTGTTTCACATCCTCCTCCATACATTTTTAATTGAAATTCCTTGATCTAAAAAAGTAAGAAAAAAGGATTTAACTAAAATAATATACATAGTGACTAACCATGTGTTTAAAAAAAGAATTTAATTGCTAATGTTGTATAAGCCTGTCCTCTAATACCAACTATAAGGCACCAACATTTAAAACAATACATAATCATGAGATCAGTCAATATTTTGACTTTTATTCAAATTGTGTATCCTTTCAGAATTAGAGTTTTAGAGAATTAAGACACCACTATTACATTACATATAAAAAATTACAAATTATACATTTATACTATATCCACTATTTTCAAAATAATAATACTCTTTAAATAAAAAGAGATTTATTTTCTTGATAGAAATCTTCTTCTATTCATCTATTCTTTTATCCTTCCTTATAAACATTGAAAAACATTTTAAAAACATGGGTTGAGAATAAATAGATCAGAATGATTAATAAAATATGGAGTAAAACCATTAGTCCATGAATATTTAGAACCCATGAAATCATTTTAACAAAATCATAATCTTTACCCTAAAACAAAAAAAAACAAAGATTACATCATGTAATAATAATATTAAAAAAATCATATAAATAATAAAAATTAAGGTAATTTTTGGCATCCCTATAACACTTACAATATAGCTTTCACACCAATATAGGGAGTAACCATCATGGTTACTTTTGGAATACCCATCACAGTATATTCCCTAAATCTATTAGGAGAAACTTTATTGTTTACCGCTATCATGATACCCAATGCATTAGAAAACTATCACGGCCTCACCCAACCTAGGTTTATCACAGAACCTCATATATTTGGTTAATCACATTACCACCCGTCAAATTTCTAAGTACCATTACATAATATATACACATAAAAGATTTAAATTATCAACATTTCACTCATCAATCAGAAGAAATCATTTCAAGATATTGAAATATTCTATCCATTTCCAAAACTATTTAAAAACATTAATAAGGAAATTTTTTAATCAAAATAAAACATTGAAACTATTAAAAGAATTAAAATTTTAAAAAATAAATTTCCATAAAAATAAATACATAAAACCTTTTAGAAAAAATAGATATTAATGAGAATGATTTAGAATATTACATCGTTATAATATTTAAAACAATGTTTTAGTTAAAGAGTCCCTTACCACTTGAAAAAATACATGAATAAAAATAATTAAATAATAAAAGTAAATGAAAACTATAATATAATGAGAATAATAAGATTTATCATATAATATGTCAAAGGGAAGTATACACACCATATGAAATTGAATCGGTGCATAAAAACAAATAAGTCTCAAAGGAATGAAAATTGAGATGAAATGTCGTAAAAAGAATGTATATTTAGATTAAGGATAAATTAATGACATAATTATGTGTGAAAAATATAAATACACCCAATATAAGGGGATATTAAATTTAAAACACTCAAATTTTGTTCACACATATTCTTGGAAAATAACCAATGACATGGATCTTTAACTCAATGAAATTAGAATAAGTTAAAATTTCCCCTATAGAGTTCATATAAATGAATTATAAATTTATCAATGGGGTGACTATGTCAATAAATAGTATTTTAACACAAAAGGAAGATTAAATTACAACATAAATAAATTAACATTTATTCCACACATAATCTTGTCATAATATAATCGACGAAGTATGCATAAAACCCAATGAGTGGAATTTGAGTTTAGAAATTCTCTAACAAAGGTCATTTTGTTAACAAAATATATCAATTATGTGTATTCACTATAAATACAAATAAATCAATTATAAATAAAATAGATAATATAAAATGTTATTTCTCATATAATCATATCACGACATAATGAAGAAGTAGATGAATAATCCAAAGAATGGAAGTTGGGCTAAGAAGTTCCTTTACAACGTTTGTCTAAATGATGTAAGAATTTATAAATGGGGAGATTATGTGTAGAAATATTATATCCACACAAATGGAATTTGGAACTAAAAAATAAATAAATATACAGTGATTCTCATACAATCTTGGCATAATATAATCAATGAAGTATACGTAAAACCCAATGAGTGGAAATTGTGTTTAGAAATTCTCTTACAACGATTATTTTGTTAATAAAATATATCAATTATGTGTATTCACTATAAATAAAAATAAAGAAAGTATAAATAAAAGAAATTATATCAAAATTTATTTCTCATATAATCCTATAATGATATAATCAAGAAGAAGATTAATTCGATGAAAGGAAATTAGGTTAGGAAGTTCCCTTACCTTGAATTCGACTTGTCCCGTTCATTCTTTAATATCCTAAATAATAAACATAGGTTAATTTAAACATTCTTCATAACCCTTTTAATGTTTATTATTAAATTTATATCACTTATTATCATTTTACAACAATTATTTAATTATTTGAGTTCATATCGAACGTTTTGTCTATGTTTGGTACTTGAGTAAAAAATGTACATGTTTTGATTAAAATTTTCCATGTAGTCAGAAGTACCTCATCTTCAGAATGATATAATTGATTTAAATATCATATATATCCAGTATATATGTATTTAAAATAGTCTATAACATATTGATATAAGAAATGAAATGCAACATTCATGGATTCGGTAGGTCGTACGTATGCATGAACGCTAATTTAGATTATTTTTCATATTAAAAGAATAATTATGAAATGATATAAATGTATATTATAATAATATTATTATATTTGTGTCATTATGTCTCATAGGTTTAATATATAAATCCTTTATATATTCCATTTAAAGCATGAACTAGTCATGTCACTCTTAGATGGTGGAAGTCCACATTTCCTCAAATGAAATTATCATATTTACACATCACGGAAAGCACAAAGGTGTGTTGTAAATAATAATTAAAGAATCATAAAGACAATAGATATATAATATTTATCATATATAAATAAATTTCCATCATAATGGACACCAAGATAGGTGATGAGGGAAAATTTAACAATCATTGTTTAGTGAGGCAGTAGTTCGCCGTACAAAGAAACAATTTGTTCGTATCCATTAGATTGAGGTCTGTGAAAGTTATGTTAGAATAAATTTCATAAAACAATCTTCATATATTGAGTATTATATTTCCTTTATTCAATAAAATATTAATAATATCATAGTGAGTGGAGAAGTAAAATAATGGAAATGAACTTTAGAGGAGACAATATCTCTGAATCGGGTAAATTTATTTGATTTTAGACAAAAGGGACTATTGAATTTCCTTCTACATAAGGTAAGGATTCAATGAGTAAGAGAGATATGTTGTAATATTATTTGATCAGATTTTTATGATCCAAGGGGCTTTAAAAGAGTGAGTATGCGTGTAGAGTTTGTGTCCTTTTAGAAGAGGGATGAGTGGCACTTTAGGAATGTCTTGAAATTTTATTTTATTATATATTTATTTTCAGTTTCCAAGGGTGAAAAACTCAATTATTTAAAATATAAGATGTTTTTGGGTTGAAATATCTCACCAATTGGTTTTATACAAGTTTAGGCCATAAATATATCCATATATTTTGGCATTAACCCTTAGATAAAAACATTAACTCTTACCATTTCTTCATACATTTTCATAATATAAGGTTACTATACTTACAATAAATTCCAATATAACAAAAAGTATCTCTCTAAGGAAATTTGAAACATTATATAAATTAGTTGGATAAATCATCGGTTTTATAACTATTATATCATTTAATAAAATATATTTATTTTAAACTCATTTATGCTAATTTTAACACTATTAAAAATTAATTTTTGTTAAAGTCATAAAAACCGGATTCCTTTAATCCGAAAGCAAAAAATATAATATAATATGTCCTTTTAATTCAGAAAATTATTTAATCACATAAAAATTTTCAAATAATTTTTACTTTAATATTTATAATATCATTTATTTGAATTTTTCATTAATTTGGTAATCACAAAATCATCATTGTGTCATAAATAAATTTATTTATTTAATGTCTAAAATTTATAAATAAAACACCATTCTGTAGGAAATATTTTTAGCTTTATAATGACAATTTATAGACAAATAAATCACTTATATAACCCTATATAAAAATTATTTTAGTAAAAGATACATGTTTATGTTATATTTCACTTTACATTAAATTAATTCTTATAACATGTCATTATCAGACCCAAGAGGCTCCATGGGGTCCCAAAATAGACCAAAGGGTTCCCATAGTATGAAATATCTCATATAATAATATTAGGACATGTTTTAGGGTATTTTTATATTATAATAATAATTTTCACCGTTATTTACGAGATTTACACTTTAACCATGTTAAATAAAAATAATTAATGATGTTACTATTCATAATGTACAAAAATAAAAGGAACCTATTTACATAATTTTAACTTTATGATTCCAAATATTTAATCCATTTTTCAAAATTCAAAATATAGAATTTTTAGAAATTAATATAAAATTAATTCCCATTGTCAAAACAAGAATGCACGTACTTAAGAAGTAAAAACTATCAATAGAGTGGCATGTGTTTATGTCCAATTTAAAAGTAAAATTACTTACAATGACCATTATTGTATTATATTTAAATATAATAATCCAACTTCACTTTAAAAACAATTAAAAGAACAATCATAAGATATAAATAAATTATATGAAAGGGTATTTTGAATTAAATTGAAGTATTTATCACTATTTCTTAAAAATGAACATTATCAGAAAATTATCAAAATTTTAAGCAAAGTAATTTTTTTTCACTATTCTATAGAATAAGTTTATTTTATTAAATAAAAAATATTAATGTGAAAAAAACTATATTTTAAAAAATTATTCTCGATCAAAAGCCGGTAAAATGAACCGTTAAAAATATTGGAGTATTTTATACTAAAAATTAGATTCATTCTCATTTTATGCCACAAAAGAATTTTGGATAATCGTTAAAACATTTAAGAAATATGTAAAATCATAATATATTTAATTATGTTCATTCTCTACAATACAAAGACTATGTGTTAATTACTATTTTAAATAACAATAATATTGTTGTATTATTTTTTTCATATAACATAGAGTTATGTGCAATATAAGATTTCAGAGAAACCAGTTGTTACATGTTGTATAGGCTATCATACATAGTGTCACATATAAACTAAGATTTAATTAAATTCAAAAATATTATTAGATATGAAAATGTATTGTTCTATATATACCCGGGTCATTACACTACTCATGTTGCAGTAATATTTCAGTGAACAATCACTTTTTATAGTTATTATTTTTTATTTGGTTCTATCCAAAAACTTTTTGTAAAAAAGATAGCCTTAGTCTTTTCCACTTTTTCTATGCTTAGGAACAATTTTATCACATGTTCTAGTGAGACTTCATCCAAAAAAGCCATTATTGAAAGAATTTCATGTAAATGGAACAAGGTCAGCATAAAAATTTTTATATCCACCATCCTCATCAGCACAACAACAAATTTATTTCTAAAACATAATTGATATATTCCTCAACTCCATCAATATCCCGTTATTCTATCTGAGAATCCAAAATAAAATTTTAAAAATTCCTTCACTTTTTCTACAAAGAACATATTCCAACATTTATCATTCAAAAAACTAAGAACATTGAATTGTACCAACAATATTAGAATTCATCATTCTTCTGATTGATTCGTGATTAATAATTATTTTTCATTGACCCAAAATGAAAACTTTTTCTCATTATCCTAACCAAATACCTCACTACCATTGATCTGAAAAATAAATGTCTTCATCCAGGGAGTGCCTTCCATAACACATGAAAATATCAAACAACGATGAAAATATGGTAATCATTAAGGTCATCTTAATATACAAGAAAATTACATGATTTTACATAAAAAACAATCATCCTTAATGGTATATTCATCCTTAATCTTGTTAAACACGTTCTTGAAATTGGATTGAATTCCATGAAGAAACATAAATTTGGAAATCATACAAAAAATCATTAGAAAGAGAGAGTTCATTGGCTACACCCCTTTATTGGAACTCGATTGACATGTGATATGTATGTTCGGGTTTTCTCATATTATTCATTTGAAACCTATATCATCCATAATTAGATGAAGTGTAATAAACAATATTCATTTCTTGATAATATTTTTTTTGAGATATCAGTATGTTCTCAGACTATGCATATTTCCCAAAAAAAAATTTCTAGTTAAAAATGTCAACCAAAATTGAAATCTCCCTCAGAATCATCTGTTTCTTCAATGTACCTTACCATGAATCATATTTTATCAATACCTCTGTGGTTTAATAATTATCTCTCTAAAACCCTCAAAGATTCAAAAAAAATCCTGATAACTCTCATCTTCATTTCATCGATCTCCATAATGAAGTACATAAGCATCAATTAGATAAGGATAAATCATAATTTGGATTTGATTCATTGGAAATGAATTAATGGAAACCCAAATTCAAATAGAACCAGTAAGATGATTTGAGTCTTGATGACATCAAAACTACCGGTTCTAACCCCTTACTAGGTTGGATATTCTTTATCAAGATTCATCTTTTATTAATTTATATTTCTTGATAGATTTTCATTTTTTCAGAAATGGAAAAGACCACATAAAATAAATTATCTTACCTGGAAATATTTTCTAGGTTTATTTTAAAAAATAATAAAATATCTTATAGATATACCAATTTAGCTAACGTTGTTGTAGGAATTCTCTTACATTGATTCAAAAGTACAAGATATCTTAGAGAGTTTCATAGAAAAATTATTTCTCTTATGTGTTCGGTACATTTTATGTAACAAACAGAACATTAATGAATAAAATTAACTTTATTATTTTTTAAATAATTTTCATATAGATATAGAAAACAGATGAACTTTTTTTCAATTATTTGTTGGTTTAATTGAATGTGAAGTACCATATCCATTTATAATATTGGAATTGAACAGTGATCACATGACTGATATAAAATTAAGGTTTAAAAAAATAATCCTTTTGACAGAGAAAAAAGAGATAATGGCCTCATCCAGTAGACTCGAGCCATATGAATCTCATTTTTTGGAGCTAGAAATGGTGGCATTATCACTGGGCTTCACTCTTGAACAATCCCAAGCTATGATTCAACATGTTAAGCCTGAAAGGAATCACATACGAGATGCGTTCTTGTTAATAGAGAATACCACCTTGTCGATGTTATCTGAGCCGCCCCAACAGTATGTCACCATAAAATACCTTACCCATAGGTCTTATGTGGGTGTTATAATGGGTTAGGTAGCATGTCATTGGTTACTTTTTTTGTGTAATACCTTTTATAAATAAAATTATTATTCCATCAATTACTGTATTAGAATTTTTTTCTTAAAAAATTAATGAATTGGATCAATTTATTTTTCTGATAAAATGGTAATTTTTAGAAATGTATAAATAATTATATTAAAATGAGGTTTTATTAATAATTTTATTACAATAGTTTTATAATAACACTCCATTTAATTAAAAATTATTATTATATTTATTGTTTTTACTCTATACAATATTATGTATTCCGTTTGATAAGAATTATATTTTTATACGATAAAACTAAATTTTTTTCAATTAAAGAATTTATTTTTATGAATTAAGGATACTTTGGAATAAATAATATTTTAATAAAATATTATTATAATATAATTTTTATTAAGTATAAATGATCACATAATTTATATGAATTCAAATGTAACTTTTATTAATGTTCGGAAACTCTTTTTGTCAAAACCCGTCAATTTTCAATAAATGAAAATTTTTATTTTAAAAGTGAAAAATCAAATATTTAGAATATTATTTATATAACATTAATATTATTTTTGAAATCAGGATGTTGAAATTATCCAACGGTGAATTTTTCATATTTTTCTGAGATAATTGATTTTTTGGGTAAAAAATAAATATAGTTTAAATATATAATCTGTTTTATGACATCATAATGACCCAATATTGATGTAATAAAATACTATAAAAGTATTATTCAGAATATATATATATTTTCCTTTAAAATAATTTGATTTTTTTGTTTGATTAATTTTATAATTCCTTAGTGGACCCTCCAAGACTTATAAAATATTGTCATATTTAAAAATGATTTCCATGAGAGTGTGACTCACCTCTACATAATAAAGCTTAATATTTTAATATTTCCATCCCTTGGACTTATAAAATATTTTATTCCACTCCCCTTTGGAATAAACCATGGTAAAAAAACCATGGGACGGATTGTGGTTTTGAATATTTTAACGTGTAGTGTCCAAAACATAAATAATAAATAATTCCATATTATTTCTTATACAAACCCATCCAATCTCCCATTACATTTCACTAAAACCATTTTGATATCCACAAAAGGCTTCCCCATACTCCTTATAGTCCTCCCAAAATTTCCCAAATCTCCCAATAATCCTCTCCCAGTCCCTTGGGATCACACATCCATGTAAGTGATCCTCACTTTACTCTCTTCCTTTCAAATTCAAGCATTTTGTTTTAATGTAGTTCTTATAATTTCAAAAGGTTATATTTTTATTATTTTATAATAATTATTTTATGTTCCATTTTATGTTAATTGAATTATAGATTATTTATCCACCCTAGTTTGGGCTGTTACCTAATCCATTACTATACCAAAATTTCTTAAGGGATTTCTTCCTTTCTCATTGTTTCCCAATATTCTTTATATTGATATAGCCTTTTCTTCAATTAAAATTGTTTGGGTATTATTTTTCACCTCCCCATACTTCCCTCCTTATGTTTTAATTATTATAGTTCTTTTCATATCTCATTAATCCATCCCATCTACACTCATTACCATGGTGAAATTTTGTAAATGTTATTCCATTAATCCAATTTCTTCATGTTTTTGCATTATGTTACAACATATATTTCCAAATTTCATGGGTTGGTACATGTATCTATATGACCCCTTTACTTTAAATTACTTTCAAATGTGATGAGATTACTTTTCTCTCTCATCAACATTTTTTTTGATTTTTTTTGTCACACTGTTATGCTGTCGAAATTTCACCATGAGTTCCATGCCAAATTATTTGTATAGTGAATACCATACCAATTTTTATATCAAGGGTATTTACCATTATTAACGTATACATATATAATGTAATGTACATGTATTTATTTCTCATTCCCTAATCATGTAATAACTTATGATTTTGAATGATTCAACATTATATGATCCATGTGTCACACTTTTATATGAAGTGAAATGTTTATAAAGGGTGTGCCATCATAGCACTGCAATGCATTGGGTAATGTTTAGTATCATGATACTCCATTTTCAATGAGGGTTTTCTCAGGAAAATTCTTGATCAATGAGGGTTTAATCATGATAATTCATGTGTAATGAAGGTTTACTCATGCTAATTAAAGTGCAATGAGTGTTTACTCTGGATAATCCTTATGCAATGAGCCTTGGCCCTTGATAATATCTGGTTGTATGTTGTTGCCACATTTTCATGTTATTATAATCATGATATACCATGAAATTATGTTCATGTATCTCCTGTGGTCCATTTATATTCCTATTTACGAACATGTTCTATATTCTTCATGTTATGACTTGTTTACTCCCTTACTAGGGTTTATAGCTCACTATTTTCTTATGTATGTATTTAGGTTATCACATCCAATGATAAGTATGAAGGAATGTTGTGGTCATGTAAAATAATTTTTCAATAAATATGTTTTATTTTATGTCTTCAATTTTCATGTCATGTTTTTAATTTCCCAAGTCACTAGACATATCAATCCTCAGAGTTTCCTTAAGTGCATTTTTTTATAATAAATCATGATTAAATATGTAATAATGATTAAGGTTGTTATTGTTGGTATCAATGGATAAGTCTAGTAAATTTTTGAGATTATGATTAGAAAACCCTACTGGAAGCGTTATAGATAAGACTAAATATAATAAAAATATCCCTAAATTTTGGTAAGTATAGAGTATGTGGTTTATCAAGAAAATACATCCCTATCCGGATATGAACAAGTAGAGGTGGCTCGGGCCTAGATGTATCTAGGGGTAGAACCCGAAAACACCCCTTTGAGCAAGACTCAAATGGGAACTAGTGCACCACAATAGTCCTTGCTACACTCTTGTTTTGACACTCTCGAGAGATATTATTTGGTAAATTCACATGATTAGTATGAACTATTATTAGGTGAATAAAAAAATCCCCTAAAAATATATATTGGGAATTTGGTCTTGGATAACATAGATTGAAGCCTATAAACTCATAAATTTTTGGAAATAAATGTAATTTATAACTTATAACTTTTTTCATTGGATTCCCCATTATGTGTTACCCATAACATTCCTTTTATTCAATTAAATGGCCTATAATATGAGTAATATGGATGAAAACTGATGTGAAGGGAAGCCTGATGAATGACCTAATAAAATTGGAGATCAAGTATGACATATCGTTATAATGCCAAAATAGCTATATAAAATCAAGATTAACAATTGGATCTTTGTTTAATGCCTAAGGAAATTAAGTAAGAAGAAGATTAAATCTCATGAATGTCCATATTGTAAAGTTTATATGGGTAAGAAGACCCAATTTCCATCACACAATAAGTGTGTAAAGAAACCGCAAGGGATTTATCACAAAGGGACTGGGAGATGTTTTAAGTGTGGAATGGGAGGAAAAAAGTATCCAATTTCTATTATTGAATGGATAATTTGACGAATGGAAACAAAGATCCATCTAAGGAATCTTACACAGTTCAATGCTATAAATTTGGAGATGTGTAGAATTACCCAAGACAATGCTCTATTGCAAGGGCTGAGAAGCATGATGAGAATCCACAATCTCTATGATTAATAGAGCAAGGGAAGTACTATTCTAAGATAGATAACGACGAATGAATCATGTGTAACTAGTACTTAAAAGTATTGTATGTTGTAATGTATTTCAATACATGTCCTATTAGTATATCTTTTATTATTTATATTAACATTGAGTCCCCAGTAGAAATGATATTAAATCTTTAGGGAAAATATTCTATAAGTGTTTTATCACATGTTGATGTTTTTAGGAATGTTCTTCTTGAAAATTTTACAAGTCACCATTTGATGGAATTTGAGGAAATAGAGACAAATCATTTCCTTTACCTCAAAGAAGTTGAAAATTGATGAGAAAAGTTATCCCACACATGATCTGGAGTTTCCAGCAGAGATCATTGCAATAAAAATCATGTGGTATTATCACTTTGGGGAGATGTGTGAAATATATACGGAGCACAAAATTTTAAAGTATATATTCCATTGAAAGAGATGAACATGCGCCAATGAAGAAATTTATAGATGATCAAAGACTATGATTACTTAATCCATTACCACCCCATGAATGCGATCAAGGTGGCAGATTCCCTAAATAGAATGAACCCACTAATTCTATCATTGGTCTGAATTGAAAAGAATCCAATTTTCTTATATTTGATGAATATGGGCATGGGAATCATAGAGTGGAAGATCAAAAATCCTTTCACAAGGGATTTCTCAACCATCTCTTTTGGAATGGTTAAATGATGCTCAAAATGATGACATGTGAATTCAAAACAATGTGGAAACTATCAGAAAGGGGAAATCCTAAGAGTTCAATGTTAATGAAGAAGGAATTGTGATATTTGGGTCAATACTATGTGTTCCTTCAAATCCAGAGTTAAAGAAAGATATTTTGGATGATGAACATAGTTTTAATTTCTCAATTCACAAATGAAACAAAAAGATGTATCAAGATCTCTCAGAGAATTATTGGTGGGATAACATGATGAAGGATATTATTGAGTATACATCAGAGTCCCTGATATGTCAACAAGTGAAGGGTGAGATGCATAATCCTAAGGGGATGATTCAACCATTACGCATTCTATCATGTAAATGGGAGAACATCATCATGAACATTATCAACAGACATCTAAAGACATCTAAAGGAAACAATGCTATCTAGGTTGTTCTGGATCATTAGTCAAAGATGACACACTTCATTTCAATTTGGGAGTATTTATAATTGGATAAAATGGCATGAATATACATCATAATAATGGTAAGGATTCATGGAGTACCACTATCGATTGTATCTAATTGATTCCAAGAGTATCCTCTAGGTTCTGGAAGAGTCTCCAACATTCTTTTAATATTTAGTAGAAATTATGTATGGATTATCACCCTTAAAATGTTGGCCAATATGAGAGTACTATCCAAGCACTTTAGGACAAGTTGAGAGCATGCTCAATGGAATTTAAAAGATGATGGGATCAACATCTTCCTATGGTTGAGTTCTCTTACAATAAAGGTTTCCACTCAAGCATCCAAATGGCTCTTTATGAAGATCTTTAGGTGAAGAGGTGTCGAACACCAATATTTTAGGATGAAATTGGGGAGAGATAATGCATAAGACCATAAATGGTCAAAGAAATGATAGAGAATTTTACGACCATCTAGCAGCACATTAAAGATGCTCAGAGTCGACAAAAGAGTTGTGATGATAATCATCAACGAGACCTAGAGTTTGATGTTGGATACATGGTATTCCTCGTCATATCACTGTGGAATAGAGTTATGAAGTGTGGGAATAAGGTAAAGCTTAGTACAAGATACATCAGCCCTTCTGAGATCCTTGATTGCATTGGGGCAGTGGCCTGTTGACTAGCACTCGCACTGAACATGTCTCAAGTACATGATGTATTCCATGTATCACTCTTGAATAATCAAATACCTAAATCATCACATGTACTTAATCCAGAGTTGGTACCATTGTAGAATGACTTCTCCTTTGAAGATAATCCAGTGAAGTTCTTAGATCATAGGGAAAATGTAATATGAAATAAGACAATTCCCCTCAGCAATGTGTTTTGGAGAAACCACAAGTTTTATGAAACCATGTGTGTTGGAACCGGGCATGCAGCGGAAGCCCCAAACAGGTGGGTTTTAAAAATTTTCCACCGACGATCGACGTAAACATTTCGATGTCGGTGCACAGAAACCTGATTAAATCATAGGACCTCAGTTGAAGGGTTTTATGCACAAAAATAAAGTATAAAAATACCTGGTGTAATTATGAAGTCACACACAATGTCTACTCGTCATTGGTGATCACTGCTTAAAGAATCTGATGTCCAATTCCACAAGATCGTCCACACAAGCTTCAAGGAATCTACGGGAGAGTTGTTCATTATAATCCGGATGATATCACAGAATTGCGATGACTCCTTCGATGCACCAACGATCACTGCACCGCTTCAATATTGATTCCTAAGAGAGTGCTTGATCCATGCTCCTTGGATCTAGAGCATCTCTCTATAGATTATGGGAGAGAGGATAGGAGAGAGAAGCTACATGAATTGTACTTGGAAAAATACCCTTCTATTCTATTTATAGTGGTTAATTAAAATACCCTGTATCGCCACATCGGCCCCGAATACTTGAATCACTACCAACAACATTTTATATCTACTAAACTAAGTCATAAATATTATTATTGTTTACCTGTAGTATATTAAAATATATTACGTGATAATAATTGGGTCAATAACTCGACTCCTCATTCCCATAAATATTAATGGAATCTTGAATAAATTAATATCCGTCAATTAATATTTTTCATGTATTTACTAAAACTCATAAATACATTCAATAAATAAATTCAATACTCATTATTCTAAAATCAAATAATATTAATTCATTTATTGCATTGGTGATCGTTTAACTTTGGACAAATCCCAGACCCATATGGCGGGGCCCACTATGTCTAAAAATCCTATTCGACTGAATAGTGAAGATTCTTGAATACGCTACTGTGTGTGACCTTATAGGCCCTTATTTCGACAAATGTGAATAGTATTCACAGACCAAGAGCGGGATCTAGAAACCCATTATGGCCCCTGAAGAAATAAGGATTGTCATAGCAGCAACAACCAACCTACGAACCTGCACTGTGAAATATAATCCCTTTGTCTCTAATATCCCATAAAGCAGGATGCACTCATGTGTCATCACCCTTTTTTTCTTTATTGTTTGTTGACTTAACTGGATAGATTTACCCTTGGCTGTCATGGTCATGGTCATATAAAGGCACTACCATCCATAACAACATGTCCTAACATATATTTCTTCCATAACCCAGAAGCGACAAATCCTTTCTTGACAATCCAACCAATTCCATGCCACCAATGGCGAACCCAACAAAAACTACCTCTCTAGGACATCACTGTCATGGTTTTCATCCTTCCGCAAAGAACACAATCAAATGACATACATTGGTATTGATCTCAAGTTAGGAGACAATTAAACATGTTCGTAGATAGAAACATCCAATGACACCCGAAACATGTGGTGTTCCAATAGGCAGGTCAGTCCTCATGATCTCACTACTAGAGATCACCAAGTGCAAACTTCATGGGAAGAAGTATCAATGCTTATGATCCCCTAGAACCTGATAGTAAAAATCTACTGTGTCCAGTCCCTAAGATGTATCTTGACCATAGACCATTTATTTAGGATTAATTTCATAGTATCTCAAGGTTCAGATTATATCCTAGGAGCTGCTATAACCTCTCGACAATACAATTAATATATGGACATTAATATTTAATTAGTGGATGTAGAAAGGTCTACACTATAATTGTAATACGACATCATGTATAGATAACTGTATACATGATTTGGTAATCAAAATCACTGAATAATTGGGTATAGGGAACCCACTATTTCAACATTCCCACTTTCACTAGAGCTAATTTTCTAACCAAGCTTGTTTGCTACTCAAATGATTAACATCATGATTATGATGAGTAATGGCTCAAGCTATAGGGTCTACCACGGTTCCGCCGTCTGACTATTCTGCTATAGAGGCCTCATCTCTTTGAGTAAAACTTCTCATGAGATAATATCCCAAGTATATTCCTTTTTTCCACTATCATAACTTGAAATCTTGGCTAGTAATAATATCATAATTTACATTATGATGATATTTTTCTCACCATGTGCGATTCCAAGAACTGGAAAAAATTGTTGCATTTAACTGCATCTTAGATATCTTAGAAGCTGCAACATACTCATTCTTTGTAGGTATGGATACCACTGGATTATTTGAGCTTGACTCGCTCATCGTCTTTAGCCTAAATGTGATAGTAGATCACATTGATCTATGGAAGACTAGTTTGTATCCTCTAAAACTAGTATCCTTTCTTCTCCACTTACCATGCTCAAATATTTTGTACTTTTCGAAGTGCAATTAGATAGTTTTGACTGCACCCCTTGTACTTTTCTAGGATAAAGTTGATATCTTCCAACTATAAAATATACCTAAAAAAATATCGGTTCTTGTACATATTTTGACATGCGTGATTGATCCATCTCTTTGATGTATGGATTGAAACTCACCATATTTATCTCTTCCTATGTCATGGACATGTCAACATGGGGAGATTATGCCTTGTGACATAGGCAACAATTCAAATCTTAAATTTTTCCAACTTGAATTTTTTAATACAATGTCACTATATGTACAATTGACCAGGACCAAACAACCTATAGATCTACCTTAGTAGATCTTTTTTCCTTATACCTTAGGTTGCTACTTTAAGTCAATCATTGAAGCATTAAATTTATCTTTCTCTAACCGTAATACCATTTGTTTGTTTTCCAAATGTTTCTGAACATATTTCTTCTTGGAAAACATTGGCACTCCCAGTAACCTTTGGTAGACACATGACAATAATTTTGTTTGAAAATGTTTATTCAATGATCATGTTGCTTACTTTTCTCCTAATCCAGATTTCAGCAACTTTCATCCTTTATTAGCATTCTGAAACGTGACCATCCCTTTCTGGTTATGTCGTATAGACACAATACACAATTGGTGGTCATGAAATCCAATGATTAATAATTTAATCATCTATATTAGTTATGATAAGTAAAAATCAAATGGGATTAGGCATAACTACTTGGTGAAACCAATTAGACCTTATTGGTACTATACTTGTACCATCCATGTGTCAATTCACTAGAATAACCACTAAAATATTCTAAATAATAATCCTATTTCTAGTTTGATACATGGAATCCATTAATGGAATTTTATTTGGTCCTATCAATTTGATCTAATTTCCATATACTTCTTACTTGTAGGAAATATTATTCATATTGAATAATAAATCACTGACCGCAGTGATTAAAAAAAAATCAACATGGTTTTATCCGTCCTACACAGTATGTGTCTCTTGAAAATAATTTGTTCCACATGCGCTTGTGGAACTAGATCTTATGCCAACTATTTGTGAATTTATAGCATTGACTAAACATGAGGTAATATTGCTCCCACTATCACTAATAGAGATGCACACCCTCTTATAGAAATACACTCTATAACATGACTCTATCTTTTCTATGATAGGGATTTTTGTAATATCCTAAGAAACCATTATAATTATTATACTAAATGCACAATGTGTTTGTCTTGATGCAAGTTTATTTATGTCCTAACTAATTATTTTCTTCCAAACACATGTAATTATAAGATAATGGGTTTATAATCATAATATGACTCTTATAATATCCATAGGTCATTATTTTTGGCATATGTTTGTGGGATATCGCCGTTATTTGAAAATCATTTCATAAAATATAATGGATTTTTCTGCTAATAGCAACATTGAAATTACTTAAATCAAAATTTTGATGTATAACATATGTGTTTAATAATTTCTCCACGCTATACGTTTGTTAATCAATGTTGATATGTTAGACTTCATCATCAATCATCCTCATTAACATCAATTTGATGATGTCGATAAGGTAATTTGTGTTTAGGAATTTCTCCATGCTACGTTATCATGATTGATAAATGCTTGGTCCAGATATTATTTGGTATCCCAACCCGAAGCAACTCATATCTCCTGAGTGTGCATATACTTCACTTTATTATTCCTTATTACTTAAGGAATATTATGATGTATATATACCTCTAAATCATACTTGGAATAGTTCATGTTTACATATTGAACTATTTCCAAAAGCTTTGTGACATACATTTATTATTAAAGGATCATTTTTTTCAAACTGAAGATGTTGATAATACCAAATGTTTTTAGTTGTGCTGAGCCTAAAAACCATACATGGTATATTTATGACATTCAATTTTAGTATTACTTGACGAATAATTATCTTGTCATAACTGGGTATAAGTCTTACATTTATATTCATCACTAATTGCCTATGATTCATGTTTTACTAAACTAGTGATTGATTTTACCAAAGCTACATTCTTTAAAAAACATGAAATAATTTCCCCTTTTGTCCAAGGAAACATGAGATTGATGTTTGTGGGGATACTCAATAGTGCTTCAACATGAATCTTTCACTTAGAAATTAAGAAGACATGTACTTCTCACCACTAGCCTACGTATCACCCTTTCACATCTACTTAGAGAATACACCTGACTTCTAGTAAGAATTATATACTTACATGGTTATCATAATGAAATACACAATTTTCTTCAGTATATTGTTTTTAATACCCAAGTAGCAAAAAAAAACATTACAGTTGATGAATATAACTGATGTAGAAGCGATAACTTGCTCCTTTAAATCAGGTTGTTTCTTTTAAACTTACATACTATTATTTTATAATATGGAATAAAAATAACCTTTGTTAATACCTCATTAATTGAAGTACGTTTCAAATGTGTCACTGACTTTAAATGCCTTTGAATTTTTCACATTTTCTTTCAATTTATTCTCATTAAGAATTAAAACATAAATTGTAACGCCCCGACCCTAGTTACTGAGAGTCAGTGCATTATTACATAACATTGGCATGATCACAAGAAAGATCAAATCTCGAAATACCGATTGGTTTAGTAGCCTTGGAAACACTAGATATATTCATAAGTTTTACATTACATCATAAAGTGAAAAACTACTATGACAACATAATGTCTCCATAGTCCACACGATCATCCCCTCATAATATCCCTGCAGGTCATTCATAACTTACTTCTTCACATCCTGGGAAAAACAAAACATAGAAAAGGGGTGAGCTCAAATGCCCAGTAAGGATAACAATATAGCGGAACATTCAAAAATAAGCATAAACATTTAAGGAAATGCATTACTAAAACAAAAGCCTTTTAAACTTGAACTTCAACATAGTATGGAAAAAGTAAAATGAAATAATGCCATTTACTTATTCACATGGATATTCTACTAATTGAATAATCACATCCAATATCGATAACCACTTTCATAATGTCGGAATGCATAATTCTGAACTTTAATTTCTTTGTCAAGGTCTCGTCCCAAGACCTAGGGGCTAACTGTAACCAGAACCCAACCCGGAGTGCCTCTAATAACCGGACACCAACCCGGAGTGCCTCTAATAACCGGACAACAACCCGGAGTTACTCTAATAACCAGAGACCAAACCGGAGTTCCTCTAATAACCGGAGACCAAACCGGAGGGCTTACTTTTACCGGTCCCCAACCCGGAACATACTTGTCTAACACATTCATCTGAATGAAAGGTTGAAATATAACATAAACATTCGGATTACAAATAACTTATGAAATGTCAATAATCTAAACAAAAACCATGAGTGACATAAGAATAACTTATCCACAGTCAAAAATATCACAAAAACTTCAATAAAATATTGATGTTTTGTATCATAATAAATCAACTTCAAATAAGCTTAAAATCCATCAAAGGATGTTGACATAGATGAAATAAAGACTATTTTAGAAAAATATCTCTTTCTATTTTGAAATCATTTAAGAGTCTTATATTTATGAAATAAAACATTTTTTTTGAAAATATTCTTATTATCTTGTAAGGGAAGCTTCGACAATTTTAAAACGGCGGAAAATATCCGCACCCACCGTATAAGTTAAAAAAAACATTCTTACCTTAATTTTGTCAAAAAGGTTAAAAAGCACCTTGTTTGGAAAACAATGGAAAGATTCCTTTATAAACCTCTTATGAAAATTCAAACAATGGTATAAATGACTTTAACCCATATTCTAGTAAATAGTAAAAATGTTTTGAAATTCATTTTTAAGAAACATGGATGTGTATGATAAAGAGATCCCAGTAGATTATTACGTATAAACAACCTTGGATAATGAAGAGATTGCGAAATAACCCTTAACAATTTGGTAACTTATGAAACATACAACCCATGAAAGAGGTATCATACAATGAATATGTAAATACACATAAATTAGAGTGTATTACACAAAGAATATAATTATGGGAAGTACATACACCACACAAAATGTAATGGTGGCAATATGGCATGAATCACACGGGAATAAGGAGTGAGATGAAAACCCCTTACCTTGTACTTTTACTTGGTTGGGGTAGGTTATCCTCCTGTATAATGTTGAAATAATTGTTATTAAATTATACAAGAATCATATACATTAATATGATATCATATATGATCTTTTAATATTGATTTGATAATAATATCTTAGTATTATCATTGTTTCGGGTGTTAACTTACTTGTTTTATTTTATATGTTTTGTTACGTAAGCCATGTTTATAATGGATAGTTTGTATATTATTCATATCCATAATGATATCAAGTCCTTAAACATCATTTTTAAATCATCAAATTATAATTATACTTGAATGGATACGATGGAGAATGAATCTCATCGCGTTCGTGGAGACTGTAGTCCGTACGTACGCACGAGCGAAAATATCATTCTTTTGATATTAAAATAATATATAAATGGTTGTTATATCATATATACAGAATCATTAACATGTTATATTTATTATTTACATGAGTTACCTATCATTATTATACCCATCCAAATAATAATATATTGAATAACAATTACACCACGACGTGGAGACGGTAAGCCGTACGTACGCACGTATGATGACATGTTATTCAAAGGGTGGATAGAATACTGAATATGGTTGTATCATATTTATAATAACATCACAGTATATATATAATAATGGAGTTATTATTTTAGAATGGTAATAACAAAGGAAGAAGAAGTGGAAGAAGAAAGGAACTTGGAAAAGGGTGGTGAAATCATTACCTCTTCTTCGGGTTCTTCCTTTTGATTTGATCAAAAGGGCTCCTTAGGTTGGATTTCTGATCAAAATAAGGCATCTAGGTTGTAGTGAGGGATGTTGGGAGAGTATTTGGGCAGAGTTTTTCCGAACCAAAAGGTTTTGAAGGTGTGAAGAAATGAGAAGGAGGAGTTCCCTTTTATAAGAGGGGAGAGGGGCACCTTTGGAAAAGCTAGAAATATTAGTTTATAATAAATTTATATTCGGTTTCTAATGGATACAAAGTTGATTATTTAAATGTTAAGGTGGGGATGGGTCTAAAACAACTCATCCAATAGAATTTAGACAGGTTTGGGTAGTTATATTAACCTTATCTTTAAGTATTAACTCTATGTTAATTAGTTTCACTTTTACAATGTCTCTTTGTATTTTCATATAATATGGTTAATAAACATACTATATGCATCCAAGAGACACCCAAGTGGTCCACTAATGATGAAACTATCATTATATATGTCTCTTGGCCGAACCTTATATTTTTAGGAATTTAATATCAATTAATAATATAATATTTGTTTTAAGAACTCTTTTATGTCAATTTTGACACTATTCAATAATTGATTTTTGTGAAACTCATAACAGATTGATTACTTAGAACAAAGTCACTTAAATCAATACTAATATATCATATTATCCTATAAAATTAGTTTAATTCATTAAAAGTTTCATATTATATTTATTTGGGTATTTGTAATATCAATTATTTTAATTGTTCACTATTATAGTAATTAATTCATCATCATTGTGTCATATAAATATTAAATTATTTAATGTCTAAAAATTATAAATAAAATATCATTATGTAGGAAATCTGTTTATCTTTCTAATGAATATTTATAATCTAAAATCTAACATATATAACCCTATGTAAAAATTGTTTTGATAAAAGATATATGCTTGTGTCATTTTTGTATTCATTTTAACTTAATTAAAATAAAGTGTCCCTATCACCTACAAGTGGCACCATGGGGTCCCAAAATCGACCCAAAGATGCCTATGGTCGAACATGTATCAACCAATAAGGCTAGGACACGTTTTAGGGTAATTTAGTATTATTATAATATTATTTTTTTAACCCTTATTTACCGGATTTACCCTTAACCATGGTAAATAAAATATTTACCGCAGTAATTATTCAAAATGTTTAAAAATATAAGTTACCTATTTACACAATTTGAACATCCTGATTCCAATTATGGAATCCATTTTTCTAAATTCAAAATACATAAGTGGCAGAAATTAATTTAAAATTAATTCCCGTTGTTAAAACAAAAAACGTGTTTTTAAGAGATAATAACTATCAAAAGATTGGCACTTGTTTATGTCCGGTTTAATTGTAAAATTATGTCCAATGACCAAAATTATATTAAATGGTAAAAATATATTCTAAATATACTTTAAAACCACTCAAATGCATAAGTTATCACTATTAATTATTTTGATTAAAAAATTTGTTTTTAATTAAAATTTAGTAATTTTCACTATTCATCAAAATATGAAAGTTATCCAAAAAGTACCAAAATTTCACCTTAGGCTAAATTCAATATTCCGAATCCAAAAATTAAGTCCATTTTGAAATATAAAATATATATAATTTCAAAAATTTGGTATTACTATTCATAACGGCTAGTTTGATTGGTTGTGGTGTGTGTTAGAACTCGAAGTTGCGTACAACACACGCTACTGTATTATTCAAAGGAAAGCGTACCGCGGAAGCTTGGGATGTTTCATTTTAAATTTTTTTTGATGTCCCCATTTAGTCAAAAAGTTTAAAATATTGTATTTAAAAAGGGTTCACTATTAAAAGTTGGTAAAAGTGCAATACTGAAAATGAATTGTTTCTTACATTATGTCTAAGAAACTCATAATATGGATTCTAAAATTATAAGGATTATATAAAGTTTAAAATTTAGTTAATACTATTCATAAATTATTTTGAACGGCTTGTTTGGTAAGTCATGGTGTGCTTGAACTCGGTGTTGCGTGTAGTGCAAGTTATTGTATTATTTTGAAGAAATAACCCACTATGTAATATTGGGGTGTTACATTCTCCCCTCCTTCAATAAATTGCGTCCTCGCAATTTGAAATTGTTTTTCGAAAATAAAAGGTTCAAAATAAAAAATATCTTTGTGGGAAAACCCACATCGGAAATTGGGTTACTAAAATTTAGTCTTAATATGAGGAAAAGAGAAATGAAAGGGTCACCACCAAATTATGATCTCGATTAGGAGAACATTGGTGGAAATTAGAGACATATAATTGGACGAAAAACGTAAATATTTATGGGTAGTGATTGAGGTCATCAATCACAAACAAGTTTAAAATTGAGGTCCTTAAATTCATCAATCTACGATGATTTAAAATACCATCGATTCAACAAAACATAAGGTATTAGGATAACACATTTTTGAGGTTTCAAAATATCTTAGTTGAAATCCCACATTGAAAAATGAATTAATTAGGCCTCTATTTAAAATAAAGAGTGGAAAGTATGAAGATTACCGAAAATAACACATACTAGGTTTCCATGTAGGAAAATATGGATATGGAAGAGAAATATAACCATCAATTATCTGATGGAGAGTGGTAGAGAACATGGCTATGAAAAGGCCAAAAATCCCAAAGCCATAAATTAGTGATGATTTAAGGAACCATCTAGGACAACATTTTTGTTCTAAGTCCTTTTCTTAATGTTGAGGAATTTATTTATGAGATTGGCTAAGATCATAAGGAGATATACTTACTTTATAATTAGAGTTTTATCCATTAATAAATTTCTACCACAAACTCATCTTTCACTCTTAAAAAAAATATATTTATACTATTCGTACAGGGTTCCAAAATAAATTAATTTATAATTCATCTACCAGATCATTTTGTAAAAAAACTACATTATTTAATCCAGGACATCTCGTGGGCCAGTGGTAGGTGATACACCCTTGTCGCCCTTTGGTTGCGGGTTCAAGTCTCGCGGCCTTACCGGTCACGACGGGTTGCCGCCCGACCTCTGGGTTGTCCTTTTATGGCAATCAAAAATTAATCTCAAACTAGAATTTATCAAAAATACTTCTGTCCAAACTCACAGTCCAATATTTATAAGGAAGGTAAACTTAATGTAGATCCTTTTTACCCCGTAATAGCATATGAATACCTTCATCATGTATTCTTTTAAAACACTAAAACATCCTGAATTACCATAATACGTATTGATTACATTCATGCTCCATTATTCCATATAGAATGCTGGATATACTTCATCAATCAAAAAATGTTTTAAACCCCAATAATGATGGAATATACAAATCATTAATCAGCTTCAAGGTAGTCAAGAATATCCAATATAATTTATCCAAATCAATCATGTATTATTTTAAAATCACTACCTCGGTATCAGAACCATATTATGGTATATCTTTCTCTCAACCATATATTTTCCAAAAATTTAACCTGATATTGAGTCACTTTTCTTTGTTCCACACAATCTCATGTCCTTAATGAAATAGTACTGCAGTACAATACTTATATACTCCATAATTATTATAACAAGTACATTGTTGATATAAAATTCAAATGACATAATCAACATAAGTACTGTAATCATTCCTCTTCATCTGTGGTAGTATCACAACTTGATTATTATCCAATAGCATCATTTGCGGCATAGTATGATGACTGGGACATAGGTTCGCGTAGTGTCCAAACTCCTTGCAAATGAAGCATTGTACATTTGAAACCATTTTCTTACCCTTGCAGTCATGTACTTTGTGCCCTTTTCCTCCACACTTATAACAAACTCCCATTCCTTTCAAACAAGTTCCAGGGTGTTTCTTCCCACAGTTATCACATATGGGAAAATTCTTATTTTCCCTCTTCCCTTTATCCATCATTCTCTCTTCCATCCTTTTCTTCTCTTGCTTCCCTTCAAAGCTATAGGACTCAGTAAAATCTTTACTTATCTTATCAACACATGATATTATTTCTTCATATGATGATAATACATGGGAGACAATTTCTCTTATAAATTCCGGCTTAAGACCATGAAATATACGATCCTTCTTTCTCTTTGGATCATGTGCATTGCTAGAGTTCTCATTCCTTCTACTGGGTGCCATTTCTAAACAATGGCATACACTAGATTAGTTTATGAATAACAATACCTAATCTCAAACTTGTAAGACACATAACATAAATTAAATAGTTTATGGATATAATCCATAATCATAAAAATTTCTCCTTTGAGGAAGTAAATCCACATAAACCCTTCATAATGGTTTTTAAAGAAAATGAGAATTATCCTAAGCATATCCCCCGGGAGTGTCGTAACCAAGAGTGCAGCAAGGCCCGTTGTCGTGCACCAGTTCCCGTTCGAGTCTAGCTCAAAGCGGTGTTTTCGAGTTTTACCCCTAGGTACATCTGTGGCAGAGCCGCCTCTACCTGCTCGTATCCAGACAGGGATGTATTGCTCAGAAAACTCACAAAATCTCTACAATACCAAAATTCTAGGAAGTTCTTCTATACTAATCCTCAATGTCCATCATAAATCTATGTGCTCTACTCAAAGTTTATCTAAATCTAGCTTCCAAGGTTTGTACTAAACTTCCTCTGATACAAACTGTAACGCCCCGACCCTAGTTACCCAGAGTCGGTGCATTATTACATAACATTGGGATGATCAAAAGAAAGATCAAATCTAAAAAGACTGATTGGTTTAGTAGCCTTGGAAACACTAGATATATTCATAAGTTTTACATTACATCATAAAGTGAAAAACCACTATGACAACATAATGTCTCCATAGTCCACACTATCATCCCCTCGTAATATCCCTGCAGGTCATTCATAACTTACTTCTTCACATCCTGGGAAAAATAAAACATAGAAAAGGGGTGAGATAAAATGTCTAGTAAGGATAACAATATATCGGAACATTCAAAAATAAGCATAAACATTTAAGGCAATGCATTACTAAAACAAAAGCCTTTTGAACTTGAACTTCAACATAGTATGGCAAAAGTAAAATGAAATAATGTCATTTACTTATTCACATGGATATTATACTAATCGAATAATCACATGAAATATCAATAACCACTTTCATAATGTCGGAATGCATAATGCTGAGCTTTAATTTCTTTGTCAAGGCCTCATCCCAAGACCTAGGGGCTAACTGTAACCGGAACCCAACCCGGAGTGCCTCTAATAACCGGACACCAACCCGGAGTGCCTCTAATAACCGGACACCAACCCGGAGTTCCTCTAATAACCGGAGACCAAACCGGAGTTCCTCTAATAACCGGAGACCAAACCGGAGGACTTACTTTTACCGGTCCCCAACCTGGAACATACTTGTCTAACACATTCATCTGAATGAAAGGTTGAAATATAACATAAACATTCAGATTTCAAATAACTTATGAAATGTCAATACTCTAAACAAAAACCATGAGTGACATAAGAATAACTTATCCACAGTAAAAAATATCACAAAACCTTCAATAAAATATGGATGTTTTGTATCATAATGAATCAACTTCAAATAAGCTTAAAATCCATCAAAGGATGTTGACATAGATGAAATAAAGACTATTTTAGAAAAATATATCTTTCTCTTTTGAAATCATTTAAGAGTCTTATATTTATGAAATAAAACATTTTTTTTGAAAATATTCTTATTATCTTGTAAGGGAAGCTTCGACGATTTTAAAACGGCAGAAAATAGCCGCACCCGCCGTATAAGTTAAAAAAACATTCTTACCTTAATTTTGTCGAAAAGGTTAAAAAACACCTTGTTTGGAAAACGACGGAAAGATTACTTTATAAACCTATTATAAAAATTCAAACAAGGGTATAAATTACTTTAACCCATATTCTAGTAAATAGTAAAAATGTTTTGAAATTCATTTTTAAGAAACATGGATGTTGATGATAAAGAGATCCCAGTAGATTATTACGTATAAACAACCTCGGATAATGAAGAGATTGTGAAATAACCCTTACCAATTTGGTAACTTATGAAACATACAACCCATGAAAGAGGTATCATACAATGAATATGTAAATAAACATAAATTAGAGTGTATTACACAAAGAATATAATTATGGGCAGTACATACACCACACAAAAGGTAATGGTGGCAATATGGCATGAATCTCACGGGAATAAGGAGTGAGATGAAAACCCCTTACCTTGTACTTTTCCTTGATTGTGGTAGGTTAACCTCCTGTATAATGGTGAAATAAGTGTTATTAAATTATACAAGAATCATATACATTAATATGATATCATATATGATCTTTTAATATTGATTTGATAATAATATCTTAGTATTATCGTTGTTTCGGGTGTTAACTTACTTTTTTTTATTTTATATGTTTTGTTACATAAGCCATGTTTGTAATGGATAGGTTGTATATTATTCATATCAATAATGATATCAAGTCCATAAACATCATTTTTAAATCATCAAATGATAATTATACTTGAATGGATACGGTGTAGAATGAATGTCATCGCGTTCGTGGAGACGGTAGTCCGTACGTACACACGAGCGACAATATCATTCTTTTGATATTAAAATAATATATAAATGGTTGTTATATCATATATACATAATCATTAACATGTTATATTTATTATTTACATGTGTTACATATCATTATTATACCCATCCAAATAATAATATATTGAATAACAGTTACACCACGACGTGGATATGGTATGCCGTACGTACGCACGTATGGTGACATGTTATTCAAAGGGTGGATAGAATACTGAATATGGTTGTACCATATTTATAATAACATCACAGTATATATATAATACTGGAGTTATTATTTTAGAATGGTAATAACAAAGGAAGAAGAAGTGGAAGAAGAAAGTAACTTGGAAAAGGTTGGTGAAATCATTACCTCTTCTTCGGGTTCTTCCGTTTGATTTGATCAAAAGGGATCCTTAGGTTGGATTTATGATCAAAATAAGGCATATAGGTTGTATTGAGGGATGTTGGGACAGTATTTGGGCAGTGTTTGGCTGAACCAAAAGGTTTTGAAGGTGTGAAGAAATAAGAAGGAGGAGTGCCCTTTTATAAGAGGGGTGAGGGGCACCTTTGCAAAAATCTAGAAATATTAGTTTATAATAAAATTATATTCGGTTTCTAATGGATCCGAAGTTGATTATTTAAATGTTAAGATGGGTATGGGTCGAATAAAACTCAACCAATAGAATTTAGATAGGTTTGGGTACTTATATTAACCTTATTATTAAGTATTAACTCTAAGTTAATTAGTTTCACTTTTACAATGTCTCTTTGTATTTTTATATAATATGGTTAATAAACTAACTATATACATCCAAGATACCCCTAAGTGGTCCATTAATGATGAACCTATCATGATATAATTCTCTTGGCCGAACCTTAGATTTTTAGGAATTTAATATCAATTAATATTATAATATTTGTTTTAAGAACTCTTTTATGTCAATTTTGACACTATTCAATAGTTGATTTTTGTGAAACTCATAAGAGATTTATTACTTAGAAAAAAGTCACTTAAATAAATCCTAATATATCATATTATCCTAGAAAATTAGTTTAATTCATTAAAAGTTTCATATTATATTTATTTTGGTATTTATAATATCAATTATTTTAATTTTTCACTATTATAGTAATTAATTCATCATCATTGTGTCATATATAAATTAAATTATTTAATGTGTAAAAATTATAAATAAAATATCATTATGTAGGAAATCTTTTTATATTTCTAATGAATATTTATAATCCAAAATCCAACATATATAACCCTATGTAAATTTTTTTTTGATAAAAGATATATGCTTGTGTCATTTTTGTATTCATTTTAACTTAATTAAAATAAAGTGTCCATATCGCCTACAAGTGGCACCATGGGGTCCCAAAATCTACCCAAAGATGCCTATGGTCAAATATGTATCATCAAATAAGGCTAGGACACGTTTTAGGGTAATTTAGTATTATTATAATATTATTTTTTTAACACTTATTTTCCGGATTTACCCTTAACCATGGTAAATAAAATATTACCGCAATAATTATTCAAAATTTATAAAAATAAAAGTTACCTAATTACACAATTTGAACATCCTGATTCCAATTATGGAATCCATTTTTCTAAATTCAAAACATATAACTGGCAGAAATTAATTTTAAATTAATTCCCGTTGTTAAAAAAAAGCGTGTTTTTAAGAGATAATAGCTATCAAAAGATTGGCACTTGTTTATGTCCGGTTTAATTGTAAAATTATGTCCAATGACCAAAATTATATTAAATGGTAAAAATATTTTCTAAATATACTTTAAAACAACTCAAATGCATAATTTATCACTATTAATTATTTTGATTAAAAAATTTGTTTTTAATTAAAATTTAGTAATTTTCACTATTCATCATAATATGAAAGTTATCCGAAAAGTACCAAAATTTCACCAAAAAGTAGGTATTACTATTCATGATGGCTAGTTTGATTGGTTGTGGTGTGTGTTAGAACTCGAAGTTGCGTACAACACATGCTACTGTATTATTCAAAGGAAAGCGTACCGTGGAAGCTTGGGATGTTTCATTTTAAATTTTTTTTGATGTCCCCATTTAGTCAAAAAGTTTAAAATACTGTATTTAAAAAGGGTTCACTATTAAAAGTTGGTAAAAGTGAAATACTGAAAATGAATTGTTTCTTACATTATGTCTGAGAAACTCATAATATGGATTCTAAAATTATAAGGATTATATGAAGTTTAAAATTTAGTTAATACTATTCATAACTTATTTTTAACAGCTTGTTTGGTAAGTCATGGTGTGCTTGAACTCGGTGTTGCGTGTAGTGCATGTTATTGTATTATTTTGAAGAAATAACACACTATGAAATATTGGGGTGTTACATTCTCCCCTACTTCAATAAATTGAGTCCTCACAATTTGAAATTGTTCTTCGAAAATAAAAGGTTCAAAATAAAAAATATCTTTGTGGGAAAACCCACATCGGAAATTGGGTTACTAAAATTTAGTCTTAATATGAGGAAAAGAGAAATGAAATGGTCACCACCAAATTATGATCTCGATTAGGAGAACATTGGTGGCAATTAGAGACATATAATTGGAGGAAAAACGTAAATATTTATAGGTAGTGATTGAGGTCATCAATCACAAACAAGTTTAAAATTGAGGTCCTTAAATTCATCAATCAACGATGATTTAAAATACCATCGATTCAACAAAACATAAGGTATTAGGATAACACATTTTTGACGTTTCAAAATATCTTAGTCGAAATCCCACATCGAAAAATGAATTAATGAGGCCTCTATTTAAAATAAAGAGTGGAAAGTATGAAGATTACCGAAAATAACACATAGTAGGTTTCCATGTAGGAAAATATGGATATGGAAGAGAAATATAACCATCAATTATCTGATGGAGAGTGGTAGAGAACATGGCTATGGAAAGGCCAACAATCCCAAAGCCATAAATTAGTGATGATTTAAGGTACCATCTAGGACAACATTTTTGTTCTAAGTCCTTTTCTTAATGTTGAGGAATTTGTTTATGAGATTGGATAAGATCATAAGAAGATATACTTACTTTATAATTAGAGTTTTATCCATTAATAAATTTCTACCACAAACTCATCTTTCACTCGTAAAAAAAAATCTATTTATACTATTCGTACAGGGTTCCAAAATAAACGAATTTATAATTCATCTACTAGATATTTTTTTAAACAAACTACATTATTTAATCCAGGACATATCGTGGGCCAATGGTAGGTGATACACCCTTGTCTCCCTTTGGTAGCGGGTTCAAGTCTCGCGGCCTTGCCGGTCACGACGGGTTGCCGCCCGACCTTTGGGTTGTCCTTTTATGGCAATCAAAAATTAATCTCAAACTAGAATTTATCCAAAATACTTCTGTCCAAACTCACAGTCCAATATTTATAAGGAAGGTAAACTTAATGTAGATCCTTTTTACCCCGTAATAGCATATGAATACCTTCATCATGTATTCTTTTAAAACACTGAAACATCCTGAATTACCATAATACTTATTGATTACATTCATGCTCCCTTATTTCATATAGAATGCTGGATATACTTCATCAATCATAAAATGTTTTAAACCCCAATAATGATGGAATATAAAAATCATTAATCAGCTTCAAGGTAGTCAAGAATATCCAATATAATTTATCTAAATCAATCATGTATTATTGTAAAATCACTACCTCGGTATCAGAACCATATTATGGTTTATTTTTCTCTCAACCATATATTTTTCAAAAATTTAACCTGCTATTGAGTCCCTTTTCTTTGTTCCAGACAATCTCAAGTCCTTAATGAAATAGTACTGCAGTACAATCCTTATATACTCCATATTTATTATAACAAGTACATTGTTGATACAACACTCAAATGACATAATCAACATAAGAACTCTAATCATTCCTCTACATCTGTGGTAGTATCATAACTTGATTATTATCCAATAGCATCATTTGCGGCATAGTATGATGACTGGGACATAGGTTCGTGTTGTGTCCAAACTCCTTGAAAATGATGAATTGTACATTTGAAACCATTTTCTTACCCTTGCAGTCACGTACTTTGTGCCCTTTTCCTCCACACTTACAACAAACTCCCATTCCTTTTAGACAAGTTCCAGGGTGTTTCTTCCCACAGTTATCACATATGGGAAAATTCTTATTTTCCCTCTTTCCTTTATCCATCGTTCTCTATTCCATCCTTTTCTTCTCTTGCTTCCCTTCAAAGCTATAGGACTCAGTAAAATATTTACTTATCTTATCAACACATGATATTATTTCTTCATATGATGATAATACATGGGAGACTATTTCTCTTATAAATTCCGGCTTAAGACCATGAAATATATGATCCTTCTTTCTCTTTGGATCATGTGCATTGCTGGAGTCCTCATTCCTTCTACTGGGCTCCATTTCTAATCAATGGAATACACTAGATTAGTTTATGAATAACAATAACTAATCTCAAACTTGTAAGACACATAACATAAATTAAATAGTTTATGGATATAATCTATAATAATAAAAAATTTTCCTTCGAGGAAGTAAATCCACATAAACCCTTCATAATGGTTTGAAAAAAAATGATAATTATCCTAAGAATATCCCCCGGGAGTGTCGTAACCAAGAGTGCAGCAAGGCCCGTTGTCGTGCACCAGTTCCCGTTCGAGTCTTACTCAAAGCGGTATTTTCGGGTGGTACCCCTAGGTACATCTGTGCCAGAGCCGCCTCTACCTGCTCATATCCAGACAGGGATTTATTTCTCAGAAAACTCACAAAATCTCTACAATACCAAAATTCTTGGAAGTTCATTTATACTAATCCTCAATGTCCATCTTAAATCTATGTGCTCTAATCAGAGTTTATCTAAATCTAGATTCCAAGGTTTGTACTAAACTTCCTCTAATACCAACTCTAATGCCCTGACCCTTGTTACCCAGAGTCAGTGCATTATTACATAACATTGGCATGATCACAAGAAAGATCAAATTTCGAAAGACCGATTGGTTTAGTAGCCTTGGAAACACTAGATATATTCATAAGTTTTACATTACATTATAAAGTGAACAACTACTATGACAACATAATGTCTCCATAGTCCACACTATCATCCCCTCATAATATCCCTATAGGTCATTCATACCTTACTTCTTCAAATCCTAGGAAAAATAAAACATAGAAAAGGGGTGAGCTCAAATGCCCAGTAAGGATAACAATATAGTGGAACATTCAAAAATAAGCATAAACATTTAAGGCAATGCATTACTAAAACAAAAGCATTTTAAACTTGAACTTCAACATAGTATGGAAAAAGTAAAATGAAATAATGCCATTTACTAATTCACATGGATATTCTACTAATTGAATAATCACATGAAAAATCAATAAACACTTTCATAATGTCGGAATGCATAACGCTGAACGTTAATTTCTTTGTCAAGGCCTCGTCCCAAGACCTAGGGGCTAATTGTAACCGGAACCCAACCCGGAGTGCCTCTAATAACCGGACACCAACCCGGAGTGCCTCTAATAACCAGACACCAACCCGGAGTTCCTCTAATAACCGGAGACCAAACCGGAGTTCCTCTAATAACCGGAGACCAAACCGGAGGGCTTACTTTTACCAGTCCCCAACCCGGAACATACTTGTCTAACACATTCATCTGAATGAAAGTTTGAAATATAACATAAACATTCAGATTACAAATAACTTATGAAATATCAATACTATAAACAAAAACCATGAGTGACATAATAATAACTTATCCACAGTCAAAAATATCACAAAACCTTCAATAAAATATGGATGTTTTGTATCATAATAAATCAACTTCAAATAAGCTTAAAATCCATCAAAGGATGTTGACATAGATGAAATAAAGACTATTTTAGAAAAATAACTCTTTCTATTTTGAAATCATTTAAGAGTCGTATATTTATGAAATAAAACATTTTTTTGAAAATATTCTTATTATCTTGTAAGGGAAGCTTCGACGATTTTAAAATGGCATAAAATAGCCACACCTGCCGTATAAGTTAAAAAAAACATTTTTACCTTAATTTTGTCAAAAAGGTTAAAAAGCACCTTGTTTGGAAAACGATTGAAAGATTCCTTTATAAACCTCTTATAAAAATTCAAACAAGGGTATAAATGACATTAACCCATATTCTAGTAAATAGTAAAAATGTTTTGAAATTCATTTTTAAGAAACATGGATGTGGATGATAAAGAGATCCCAATAGATTATTATGTATAAAAAGCCTCGGATAATGAAGAGATTGCAAAATAACCCTTAGCAATTTGGTAAATTATGAAACATACAACCCATGAAAGAGGTATCATATAATGAATATGTAAATACACATAAATTAGAGTGTATTACACAAAGAATATAATTATGGGCAGTACATACACCACACAAAAGGTAATGGTGGCAATATGGCATGAATCTCATGGGAATAAGGAGTGAGATGAAAACCCCTTACCTTGTAATTTTCCTTGGTTGGGGTAGGTTAACCTCCTTTATAATGGTGAAATAATTGTTATTAAATTATACAAAAATCATATACATTAATATGATATCATATATGATCTTTTAATATTGATTTGATAATAATATCTTAGTATTATCCTTGTTTCTGGTGTTAACTTACTTGTTTTCTTTTATATGTTTTGTTACGTAAGCCATATTTGTAATGGATAGGTTGTATATTATTCATATCCAGAATTATATCAATTCCTTAAACATCATTTTTAAATAATCAAATGATATTTATACTTGAATGGATACGATGGAGAATGAATCTCATCGCGTTCGTGGAGACGGTAGTCCGTACGTACGCACGAGCGACAATATCATTCTTTTGATATTAAAATAATATATAAATGGTTGTTATATCATATATACATAATCATTAACATGTTATATTTATTATTTACATGAGTTACATATCATGATTATACCCATCCAAATAATAATATATTGAATAACAATTACACCACGACGTGGAGACGGTAAGCCGTACGTACACACGTATGGTGACATGTTATTCAAAGGGTGGATAGAATACTGAATATGGTTGTACCATATTTATAATAACATCACAGTATATATATAATACTGGATTTATTATTTTAGAATGCTAATAACAAAGTAAGAAGAAGTGGAAGAAGAAAGTAACTAGGAAAAGGGTGGTGAAATCATTACCTGTTATTCGGGTTCTTCCTTTTGATTTGATCAAAAGGGATCCTTAAGTTGGATTTCTGATCAAAATAAGGCATCTAGGTTGTAGTGAGGGAAGTTGGGAGAGTATTTGGGCAGAGTTTTGCCGAACCAAAAGGTTTTTAAGGTGTGAAGAAATGAGAAGGAGGAGTGCCCTTTTATAAGAGGGGTGAGGGGCACCTTTGGAAAAGCTAGAAATATTAGTTTATAATAAATTCATATTCGGTTTCTAATAGATCCAAAGTTTATTATTTAAATGTTAAGGTGGTTATGGGTCGAAAAAAACTCAACCAATAGAATGTAGACAGGTTTGGGTACTTATATTAACCATATCTTTAATTATTAACTCTATGTTATTTAGTTTCACTTTTACAATGTCTCTTTGTATTTTCATATAATATGGTTAATAAACATACTATATACATCCAAGTTACCCCCAAGTGGTCCATTAATTATGAACCTATCATTATATATGTCTCTTGGCCGAACCTTAGATTTTTAAGAATTTAATATCAATTAATAATATAATATTTGTTTTAAGAACTCTTTTATGTCAATTTTGACACTATTCAATAGTTGATTTTTGTGAAACTCATAACAGATTGATTACTTAGAACAAAGTCATTTAAATCAATACTAATATATCATATTATCCTAGAAAATTAGTTTAATTCATTAAAAGTTTCATATTATATTTATTTGGGTATTTATAATATCAATTATTTTAATTTTTCACTATTATAGTAATTAATTCATCATCATTGTGTCATATATAAATTAAATTATTTAATGTATAAAAATTATAAATAAAATATAATTATGTATGAAATCTTTTTATATTTCTAATTAATATTTATAATCTAAAATCCAACATATATAAGCCTATGTAAAAATTGTTTTTAATAAAAGATATATGCTTGTGTCATTTTTGTATTCATTTTAACTTAATTAAAATAAAGTGTCCCTATCACCTACAAGTGGCACCATGGGGTCCCAAAATCGACCCAAAGATGCCTATGGTCGAACATGTATCAACCAATAAGGCTAGGACACGTTTTAGGGTAATTTAGTATTATTATAATATTATTTTGTTAACCCTTATTTACCGGATTTACCCTTAACCATGGTAAATAATATATTTACCGCAGTAATTATTCAAAATGTCTAAAAATAAAAGTTATCTATTTACACAATTTGAAAATTCTTATTACAAATATGGAATCCATTTTTCTAAATTCAAAACACATAATTGGGAGAAATTAATTTAAAATTAATTCCCGTTGTTAAAACAAAAAGCGTGTTTTTAAGAGATAATAACTATCAAAAGATTGACACTTGTTTATGTCCGGTTTAATTGTAAAATTATGTCCAACAACCAAAATTATATTAAATGGTAAAAATATATTCTAAATATACTTTAAAACCACTCGAATGCATAATTTATCACTATTAATTATTTTGATTAAAAAATTTGTTTTTAATTAAAATTTAGTAATTTTCACTATTCATCAAAATATGAAAGTTATCCGAAAAGTACCAAAATTTCACCTTAGGCTAAATTCAATATTCCGAATCCAAAAATTAAGTCCATTTTAAAATATAAAATATATATAATTTCAAAAAGTAAGTATTACAATTCATAACGGCTAGTTTGATTGGTTGTGGTGTGTGTTAGAACTCGAAGTTGCGTATAACACACACTACTGTATTATTCAAAGGAAAGCGTACCGCGGAAGCTTGGGATGTTTCATTTGAAATTTTTATTTGATGTCCCCATTTAGTCAAAAAGTTTAAAATATTGTATTTAAAAAGGGTTGACTATTAAAAGTTGGTAAAAGTGCGATACTGAAAATGAATTGTTTCTTACATTATGTATAAGAAACTCATAATATGGATTCTAAAATTATAAGGATTATATAAAGATTAAAATTTAGTTAATACTATTCATAACCTCTTTTGAACGGCTTTTTTGGTAAGTCATGGTGTGCTTGAACTTGGTGTTGCATGTAGTGCAAGTTATTGTATTATTTTGAAGAAATAACACACTATAAAATATTGGGGTGTTACATTCTCCCCTCCTTCAATAAATTGCGTCCTCGTAATTTGAAATTGTTCTTCGAAAATAAAAGGTTCAAAATAAAAAATATCTTTGTGGGAAAACCCACATTGGAAATTGGGTTACTAAAATTTAGTCTTAATATGAGGAAAATAGAAATGAAAGGGTCACCACCAAATTATGATCTCGATTAGGAGAACATTGGTGGAAATTAGAGACATATAATTGGAGGAAAAACGTAAATATTTATAGGTAGTGATTGAGGTCATCAATCAAAAACAAGTTTAAAATTTAGGTCCTTAAATTCATCAATTTACGATGATTTAAAATACCATCGATTCAACAAAACATAAGGTATTAGGATAACACATTTTTGACGTTTCAAAATATCTTAGTTGAAATCCCACATAGAAAAATAAATTAATGTGGCCTCTATTTAAAATAAAGAATGGAAAGTATGAAGATTACCGAAAATAACACATACTAGGGTTCCATGTAGGAAAATATGGATATGGAAGAGAAATATAACCATCAATTATCTGATGGAGAGTGGTAGAGAACATGGCTATGAAAAGGCCAACAATCATAAAGCCATAAATTAGTGATGATTTAAGGTACCATCTAGGGCTACATTTTTGTTCTAAGTCTTTTTCTTAATGTTGAGGAATTTATTTATGAGATTGGCTAAGATCATAAGGAGATATACTTACTTTATAATTATAGTTTTATCCATTAATAAATTTCTACCACAAACTCATCTTTCACTCGTAAAAAAAATCTATTTATACTATTCGCACAGGGTTCCAAAATAAACGAATTTATAATTCATTTACTAGATCTTTTTAAAAAAACTACATTATTTAATCCAGGACATCTGGTGGGCCAGTGGAAGGTGATACACCCTTGTCGCCCTTCGGTTGCGGGTTCAAGTCTCGCGGCCTTCCCGGTCACGACGGGTTGCTGCCCGACCTCTGGGTTGTCCTTTTATGGCAATCAAAAATTAATCTCAAACTAGAATTTATCCAAACTACTTCTGTCCAAACTCACAGTCCAATATTTATAAGGAAGGTAAACGTAATTTAGATCCTTTTTACCACGTAATATCATATGAATACCTTCATCATGTATTCTTTTAAAACACTGAAACATCTTGAATTACCATAATACATATTGATTACATTCATGCTCCCTTATTCCATATAGAATGCAGGATATACTTCATCAATCAAAAAATGTTTTAAACGCCAATAATGATGGAATATAAAAATAATTAATCAGCTTCAAGGTAGTCAAGAATATCCAATATAATTTATCCAAATCAATCATGTATTATTCTAAAATCACTACCTCGGTATCAGAACCATATTATGGTTTATCTTTTTCTCAACCATATATTTTCCAAAAATTTAACCTGCTATTGAGTCACTTTTCTTTGTTCCACACAATCTCAAGTCCTTAATGAAATAGTATTGCAGTACAATCCTTATATACTCCATAATTATTATAACAAGTACATTGTTGATACAACACTCAAATGAAATAATCAACATAAGAACTATAATCATTCCTCTTCATCCGTGGTAGTATCATAACTTGATTATTATCCAATAGCATAATTTGCGGCATAGTATGATGACTGGGACATAGGTTCGCGTAGCGTCCAAACTCCTTGCAAATGAAGCATTGTACATTTGAAACCATTTTCTTACCCTTGCAGTCACGTACTTTGTGCCCTTTTCCTCCACACTTATAACAAACTCCCATTCCTTTCAGACAAGTTCCAGGGTGTTTCTTCCCACAGTTATCACATATGGGAAAATTCTTATTTTCCCTCTTCCCTTTATCCATCGTTCTATCTTCTATCCTTTTCTTCTCTTGCTTCCCTTCAAAGCTATAGGACTCAGTAAAATCTTTACTTATCTTATCAAGACATGATATTATTTCTTCATATGATGATAATACATGGGAGACTATTTCTCTTATAAATTCTGGCTTAAGACCATGAAATATATGATCCTTCTTTCTCTTTGGATCATGTGCATTGCTGGAGTTCTCATTCCTTCTACTGGGCTCCATTTCTAAAAAATGGCATACATTAGATTAGTTTATGAATAACAATACCTAATCTCAAACTTGTAAGACACATAACATAAATTAAATAGTTTATGGATATAATCCATAATCATAAAAATATCTCCTTTGAGGAAGTAAATCCACATAAACCCTTCATAATGGTTTGTAAAGAAAATCAGAATTATCATTAGCATATCCCCCGGGAGTGTCGTAACCAAGAGTGCAGCAAGGCCCGTTGTCGTGCACCAGTTCCCGTTCGAGTCTAGCTCAAAGCGGTGTTTTCGGGTTTTATCCCTAGGTACATCTGTGACAGAGCCGCCTCTACCTGCTCGTATCCGGAGAGGGATGTATTGCTTAGAAAAATCACAAAATCTCTATAATACCAAAATTCTAGGAAGTTCTTCTATACTAATCCTCAATGTCCATCTTAAATCTATGTGATCTAATCAGAGCTTATCTAAATCTAGCTTCCAAGGTTTGTACTAAACTTCCTCTGATACCAACTGTAACGCCCCGACCCTAGTTACCCAGAGTCGGTGCATTATTACATAACATTGGCATGATCACAAGAAAGATCAAATCTCGAAAGACCGATTGGTTTAGTATCCTTGGAAACACTATATATATTCATAAGTTTTACATTACATCATAAAGTGAAAAACTACTATGACAACATAATGTCTCCATAGTCCACACTATCATCCCCTCATAATATCCCTGCAGGTCATTCATAACTTACTTCTTCACATCCTGGGAAAAATAAAACATAGAAAAGGGGTGAGCTCAAATGCCCAGTAAGGATAATAATATAGCGAAACATTCAAAAATAAGCATAAACATTTAAGGCAATGCATTACTAAAACAAAAGCCTTTTAAACTTGAACTTCAACATAGTATGGCAAAAATAAAATGAAATAATGCCATTTACTTATTCACATGGATATTCTACTTATCGAATAATCACATGAAATATCAATAACCACTTTCATAATGTCGTAATGCATAATGATGAACTTTAATTTCTTTGTCACGGCCTCGTCCCAAGACCTAGGGGCTAACTGTAACCGGAACCCAACCCGGAGTGCCTCTAATAACCGGACACCAACCCGGAGTGCCTCTAATAACCGGACACCAACCCGGAGTTCCTCTAATAACCGGAGACCAAACCGGAGACCAAAACGGAGGGCTTACTTTTACCGGTCCCCAACCCAGAACATACTTGTCTAACACATTCATCTGAATGAAAGGTTGAAATATAACATAAACATTCGGATTAAAAATAACTTATGAAATGTCAATAATCTAAACAAAAACCATGAGTGACATAAGAATAACTTATCCATAGTCAAAAATATCACAAAAACTTCAATAAAATATGGATGTTTTGTATCATAATAAATCAACTTCAAATAAGCTTAAAATCCATCAAAGGATGTTGACATAGATGAAATAAAAAATATTTTAGAAAAATATCTCTTTCTATTTTGAAATCATTTAAGAGTCTTATATTTATGAAAGAAAACATTTTTTTTGAAAATATTCTAATTATCTTGTAAGGGAAGCTTCGACGATTTTAAAACGGCGGAAAATAGCCGCACCCGCCGTATAAGTTAAAAAAACATTCTTACCTTAATTTTGTCGAAAAGGTTAAAAAGCGCCTTGTTTGGAAAACGACGGAAAGATTCCTTTATAAACCTTTTATAAAAATTTAAACAAGGGTATAAATGACTTTAACCCATATTCTAGTAAACAGTAAAAATGTTTTGAAATTCATTTTAAAGAAACATGTATGTGGATGATAAAGAGATCCCAGTAGATTATTACGTATAAACAACCTCGAATAATGAAGAGAGTGTGAAATAACCCTTACCAATTTGATAACTTATGAAACATAAAACCCATGAAAGTGGTATCATACAATGAATATGTAAATACACATAAATTAGAGTGTATTACACAAAGAATATAATTATGGGCAGTACATACACCACACAAAAGGTAATGGTGGTAATATGGCATGAATCTCACGTGAATAAGGAGTGAGATGAAAACCCCTTACCTTGTAATTTTCCTTGGTTGGGGTAGGTTAACCTCCTGTATAATGGTGAAATAATTGTTATTAAATTATAAAAGAATCATATACATTTATATGATATCATATATGATCTTTTAATATTGATTTGATAATAATATCTTAGTATTATTGTTGTTTCGGGTGTTAACTGACTTGTTTTCTTTTATATGTTTTGTTACGTAAGCCATGTTTGTAATGGATAGGTTGTATATTATTCATATCCATAATGATATCAAGTCCTTAAACATCATTTTTAAATCATCAAATGATAATTATACTTGAATGGATACGATGGAGAATGAATCTCATCGCGTTCGTGGAGACGGTAGTCCGTACGTACGCACGAGTGACAATATCATTCTTTTGATATTAAAATAATATATAAATGGTTGTTATATCATATATACAGAATCATTAAAATTTTATATTTATTATTTACCTGAGTTACATATCATTATTATACCCATCCAAATAATAATATATTGAATAACAATTACACCACGACGTGGAGACGGTAAGCCGTACGTACGCACGTATGGTGACATGTTATTCAAAGGGTGGATAAAATACTGAATATGGTTGTACCATATTTATAATAACATAACAGTATATATATAATACTGGAGTTATTATTTTAGAATGGTAATAACAAAGGAAGAAGAAGTGGAAGAAGAAAGGAACTTGGAAAAGGGTGGTGAAATCATTACATCTTCTTCGAATTCTTCCTTTTGATTTGATCAAAAGGGCTCCTTAAGTTGTCTTTATGATCAAAATAAGGCATCTAGGTTGTAGTGAGGGAAGTTGGGAGAGTAATTGGGAAGAGTTTTTATGAACCAAAAGGGTTTGAATGTGTGAGGAAATGATAAAGAAGAGTGCCCTTTTATAAGAGGGGTGAGGGGCACCCTTGGAAAAGCTAGAAATATTAGTTTATAATAAATTCATATTCGGTTTCTAATGGATCCAAAGTTTATTATTTAAATGTAAAGGTGGGGATGGGTCGAAAATTACTCAACCAATAGAATTTAGATAGGTTTGGGTACTTATTTTAACCTTATCTTTAAGTATTAACTCTAAGTTAATTAGTTTCACTTTTACAATGTCTCTTTGTATTTTTATATAATATGGTTAATAAACTTACTATATACATCCAAGGGACCCCCAAGTGGTCCATTAATGATGAAAATATCATGATATAAGTCTCTTGGCCGAACCTTAGATTTTTAGGAATTTAATATCAATTAATAATATAATATTTGTTTTAAGAACTCTTTTATGTCAATTTTGACACTATTCAATAGTTGATTTTTGTGAAACTCATAACAGATTGATTAATTAGAAAAAAGTCACTTAAATCGATCCTCATATATCGTATTATCCTATAAAATTAGTTTAATTCATTAAAAGTTTCATATTATATTTATTTGGGTATTTATAATATCAATTATTTTAATTTTTCACTATTATAGTAATTAATTCATCATCATTGTGTCATATATAAATAAAACTATTTAATGCCTAAATATTATAAATAAAATATCATTATGTAGGAAATATTTTTATCTTTCTAATGAATATTTATAATCTAAAATCCAACATATATAACCCTATTTAAAAATTGTTTTGATAAAAGATATATGTTTGTGTCATTTTTGTATTCATTTTAACTTAATTAAAATAAAGTGTCCCTATCACCTACAAGTGGCACCATGGGATCCCAAAATCGACCCAAAGATGCCTATGGTCGACCATGTATCAACCAATAAGGCTAGGACACGTTTTAGGGTAATTTAGTATTATTATAATATTATTTGTTAACCCTTATTTACCGGATTTACCCTTAACCATGGTAAATAAAATATTTACCGCAGTAATTATTCAAAATGTCTAAATTTTTTTTACCTATTTAAACAATTTGAACATACTTATTCCAAATATGGAATCCATTTTTCTAAATTCAAAACACATAAGTGGCAGAAATTAATTTAAAATTAATTCTCGTTGTTAAAACAAAAAGCGTGTTTTTAAGAGATAATAACTATCAAAAGATTGACACTTGTTTATGTCCGGTTTAATTGTACAATTATGTCCAATGACCGAAATTATATTAAATGGTAAAAATATATTCTAAATATACTTTGAAACCACTCAAATTCATAATTTATCACTATTAATTATTTTGATTAAAAAATTTGTTTTTAATTAAAATTTAGTAATTTTCACTATTCATCAAAATATGAAAGTTATCCAAAAATTACCAAAATTTCACCGTAGGCTAAATTCAATATTCCGAATCCAGAAATTAATTCCATTTTAAAATATAAAATATATATAATTTCAAAAAGTAGGTATTACTATTCATAACGGCTAGTTTGATTGGTTGTGGTGTGTGTTAGAACTCGAAGTTGCGTACAACACACGCTACTGTATTATTCAAAGGAAAGTGTACCGCAGAAGCTTGGGATGTTTCATTTTAAATTTTTTTTGATGTCCCCATTTAGTCAAAAAGTTTAAAATATTGTATTTAAAAGGGGTTCACTATTAAAAGTTGGTAAAAGTGCGATACTGAAAATGAATTGTTTCTTACCTTATGTCTAAGAAACTCATAATATGGATTCTAAAATTATAAGGATTATATAAAGATTAAAATTTAGTTAATACTATTCATAACCTCTTTTGAACGGCTTGTTTGGTAAGTCATGGTGTGCTTGAACTCGGTGTTGCATGTAGTGCAAGTTATTGAATTATTTTGAAGAAATAACACACTATGAAATATTGGGGTGTTACATAAATGTCTTTTATTATTATTCCCTTAGAGAACCTTACCAAGATAGGTAATGAAACTTTTACTCAATACTTGTTCATTTTATAACTAAAATGAAACATGCATAAAGTGGTGAAATTGATATTAGAAATAGATCCAATTAATGATCATGATCAATCATTCAATTTACACATGCTGGTGTAAACTATCACCTTTATACATATCATTGTTTCACTTGCTCCTTGCAAACATCCCAAAGATGAGACTTCATGTTATATCATCCATGTCCTGGGGTAGGGACCGCAACTGACACCAGAGGTTGATGAAAGCATAATGATATAGTAATCATATGCTTTGTACATTAGTATCCTGTAAGCAATTTTCACCCTTGCTTCTTTGAGGTAGTTTAACAGTGTTTGGGACACTGGCACCTTGAGATTCCAATTTCATAGTACTATACACACACGCCTGTACTATTTATGGAATCTTGTGTCAGTGTGGACATTTACTTTGCCCAATATTTATTGCAGTTTAAACTTGTGGTGTAACTTTCCATTTTTCTACAAAAATGAATTTTAGCAGATTAGTGCATTTTATCTGAACTACTAGTTAAGACATTTTTGATTAATTAATTAAATCATTTAATATCTCCCACTATTTTATCGGATTCTAGGAACCCTCTGTACTGTAATTGAAATACTCTTTCGCTAGAGTATTCTAGTGGCAAGGATCCTAGAACCACCCCTCATAATCAACAAGCTATGGATACACCACTACTTGGAGGGTTCTAGGTGGGATTTTGGCTGGCCGACCACTTTAACATGTGGTTCCTTGATCTGTTGAGAGAAGTCCCAAATTCATAAAATTAGTACTTGATTTACACAATGCTTGCCTCTAAAATTAAAACAAGCTAGCTATGGCTATTTCTTTGTGGAAATTTTAGTTATGTCAACCCATCATTCTTATAAGGACTCCCTGGTAGTAAGAGTCACCCTCAGCTATGGAATGAATGACACCTAAAATGGTCGGTTTTGTCCAAATTTAAATGAAGGAAGGTTGTTTAGACACAATATATTAATGTGGGTTTTATTATTTTTAATGTTGTGAAAGATATCATATTCTATTTTTTTATAAGCACGTACTATGTGATCTCACTCACAACTGACCATGCATGAAATAGAAAAATCATCATGTCACATGTTTGTTTTATCTTGCATGATTGTTTATTATTATACTATGTGATCGTGCAATAAAATACACATGCACAAATAAAATAAACCATGAAAAACAAAATGAACACCTGATCATGAGTTGGTACTATTAGTTGATCCGTTGAGTGAATAACGGACCAATAAAAACCCTAGGGGTAAATACCTTTAGTCGCGTGACTTGAAACTTGAATAAGAACAACTGCTCATCCAATGAAATCAACTCATGTCTGGTGTGTCAGCTTTACTTGGTCTGAAGTGCATCATTTGTCCTATCGTCATTATATAAAATTACTCTCACGTAGGCAAGGGGATCTCAGGGAGTAAAATTACAACTATGAGAATCGGCACGTAGGCCCTTATACATATAATGACTCTGAGACGACACACATATCTCCTTTTTATTTAATTAAACTAATTATTACAAAACCAGTGCAATAAAAAATTAATTAAATAAAATGAACCAAACATGAATTGGCCAGTCTTATCTCATGATCAGACATATACACATTAAACTCGCGTATATTAAATAAATGCATCATAAAATTAAACTTGCATTAAAATAAACTTGAGGACATTAATTTTATTGAATTAAAATTTCACTGTAATTTTAATTCAATATTATTACGTCATTTGGTCCCATTTAATTAATTTAAATTTAAAACTAAAATTAAATTAATTAAATATTTTAATTTATCACTAAATAAATTAATTACGATGAATTAATTATAAACCGAAGTTAATATTTAATTAATTTAATTATAAACCATAATTAAATTAATAGAATTAAATAACTTTTGATTCAAATAAAAATAATGAAGCCCCATAAACCCCAGGAAAGGCCTGGCCAGGTCAGGGAGAACCTGCACATGCCCATCTCGAGCTGTGTCGACCCCATGTGGGGTTGTTCTAGACTAAGCAGGCCTGCCCATGCTCATTTTTGGCTGGGCAGACCCGCTCGATCACCTTGAAAGGAAAATCCACTAAGTATAGGCCAAAATGAACCCAAAAAGGGTACCTTGTGGTGGTGCAACCCATTTTGTGGGTTCCGGAAGAGCAGTGAGCACAATGGGGAGGAAATCAGGGTTTCCCTTATGGCAGTTGAGGCAGTCTGGTGTGGTCCAAGCGTCGCTGCTGGTTAATGAGATCCTGACCATAGGAGGGACGTGTGGCTGCGGTGGATAGTGCCTGCGCCTGGTGAAGGGAGGTGCAGCCAGAATGTCGCCGCAATCTTGGATGAGGAAACCCCAAGGGAGGAGGCTGTAAGACAAGTTGGAGGGGAGGTCGTCTGGGTTGTGGGGTTTCCCGCTGGTGGTGGAAGAGGCTGGCAGCTGCCGATTCGGTGACCTGGTACAGGGCACTCGCCTTAGTGAGGGGCTGGATGGGATGGCTTGGGCGGTGTGTTGCGCTGCCCTGGAGGATAGTGGGAGGGAGATGCCCACAGGTCGGGGTGCCTCCCGCTGTAGCACATCCGAAGGGTAAGACCGAGGCTGACGGGGAGGAGACACCACCTCTGGTGCTACGCAACACGATGCAGGCGTTGGATGGTGCATTAGGTTGGGCTCTGCAGGAGAGGTGATTATGGGGGAGTATCTAGCAGGGAGGCCAAGCATGGGGACCCAGGGTGCAACAGCTTTCTTCAGGTGCTACCGGTGGAGGAGGCTCCATGGGGAAGGGAGAGGCAGCCTCCAGGGTGTCGCACGCTACAGCTGAACAGGGGGCCAATATGCCTCCAGCCTTTTTTTAAATTTGTTCTTGTGTGAATTGTTTTCCTCCTCCATTTCATTACCAAAAAAATTCTCATGACCTGCACATGTAGTTCATCCCCCCACCCTTTATTTTTTTCGTTTTTTTAATAAAAATGGAGACCTGCAAAGCTGGTCTCCCCTCCATTTAAATTTTTAACCAAATACTTTCTTTGCAAGTCTTTCACTCCCCTCTTTTTTGTTTTTCTCTTGGCTAATTTATAAGATTTAACATTATAATAATAACATATTATTATAATATACTATTATAATAATAAAAATATTATTATAATAAAACAATTATTATTACAATAAAATTATTATAAAAATAATAATTAATAGTGCTCACCAAAAATACTATTCTGGTGTTAATTTATTTAGATAAAAAATGGTTCATCAATTTTGAACTTTTCTAAACTACTAGTTTTAATCCGAACGTAAAATTTCAGATGACCGCAGAATGGTAATATGGTATCGGATTAAAATGTGGTCTGCAGCATTGGGACCGTATCGACGCCCTATTTATATTTTAATTCAAATTAAATTTTCCTGGGTTAAAATCGACATGCATCCCTCTGATACCTATTATTGGAACTGGGTATGCATTGGAATCCCCAAATAGGTGGGTTTTAAAAAATTTCCAATAACGATCGATGTAATCTTGTCGACGTCGGTGAAGAGTATCCTGATTAAATATGAGGATCTCGTGTGATGGGTTTTAAGCACAAAAATAATCTGTAAAAATAACCTGTTTAATTCTGAAGCAGCGCATGATGTCTACTCATCATTGGTGATCGCTGTTCGAAGAATCCGAAGACGAATTCCACTAGATCATCCACACGCACTTCAAGGGATCTTAAAGAGTACCATTCGTCGTAATCTGGGGGCTAGTGCGGAATTGCAACGATTCCTTCGACACTCCAATGATCACCACACTGCTTATCTAGTGATGCCTGAGAGAGTTCTTGATCCATCCTCCATGGATCCAGAGAATCTCTCTCTAGATTATGGGATCGAGGAGAGGAGAGAGAATCTCCATTAATAGTACTTGAAAAAATCCCCTCCTCTTCTATTTATATTTGTTAATTAAAATACACTGTATCGCCTTGCTGGCCCCGAATTCTTAACACACTACCAATGAAAATTTATGAATACTAAACCAAGTCATAAATATTGTTATCATTTACTAGTAATATATTAAAATATATTATGTGATAATAATTGGGCCATTAACTCAAATTATCATTCCCATAAATATTAATTGAACCATCAATAATTTAATATTCATCAATTAATATTTTTAATGTATTTACTAATACTCGTAAATACATTTAATAAATAAATTCAATACACATTATTAGAAACTGGAATAATATGAATTCATTTATTTCATTGGTGATCGTTTAACTTTGGACAAATCTCGGAACCCTATGGTGGGGCCCACTATGTCCAAAAATCCTATTCGACTGAATATGGATGATTCTTGAATATGCTATTGTGTGTGACCCTCCAGGTTGTTATTTCGATAGTAGTGAATAGTATTCATAGACTAAGAGAGGGATCTAGAAACCCATCATGACCCCTAAAGAAATAAGGATTTTCACATCAGTGACAACAAACCTATGAACACGCACTGTGTAATATAATCACTTTTTCTGGAATATCTCATAAATCAGGACTCACTCACGTGTCATCGCCCTTTTCTTGCTTTATTGTTTATTGATTTAACTGGATGGATTTACCCTTGAGTACCATGGATATGGTCTTATAAGGGCACTACCATTCATATCAACATTCCATGAGATATATTACTTCTATAACCTAGAAGCGACAAATCCTTTCCTGACCATTAAACCTATGTCATGCCACAAATGACGCACCCAACACAAACTACCTCGCTACGACTTCATTGTCAAGGTTTTCATCTTGCATCAAAGTATTCAATAAAATGACATGAAATGGTAATGATATCAAGTTAGGATACCATTACACATTATCGTATATAGAAACATCCAATGACACCCGAATCATGTGGTGTTTCTACTGGTGGATCAATAGTCATGATCTCACTACTAAAGATCACCAAGTGAGAACTTCATGAGAAGAAGTCTCAATGCTTACAAGCCCCCAACACCAGATTGTCAAATATCTAATGTGTCTAGTCAGTAAGATGTATCTAGACCATAGAAAATATATTTATGATTAATTTCATAGTATCTTGAGTTTTCCATTATAGCCTTGGAACTACTATAACCTCTCAACATGATAATTAATCTATGGAAATTGCCATTTCATTACTGGAAAAATAAAATTCAACACTATAATGGTAAGACGACATCATGTTTAGATAACTGTATACAAGATATGGTAATCAAAAGCACTGAACAGTTGGGTCTAGGGAACCCACTATTTCAGCAATGTGGGAACCATAGGATGTGATGAGGCAGAGTTACCCACAACTGTTTTATTGTGGGAAAAGAAAATTTCAAGGGAAAAATTTAAAAAATGGGGAAGGTTGTAATGACCGAAACATTCATGAATAAAATTAAATTTATTTTATTTAATTAAATGTATAATTTATATAAAAATACATGCACTTTTTTTTATTATTGATGGGTTTAAATGACCGTTAAGTATCATTATAATTGATAATTTAACCGTTGAACACTTATTACAAAATTGATATAACTTTGTGGTTTCTAAAAATAATCCTTTTGACATAGATAAAGGAGAGGGTGGCCTCATATAGTAGACTCAAGATGTAATAATCTCATTTTTGGGAGCTCAGAAAGGCGGTAACGTTACAATGATTTTATCTTGACTAGGCCCAAGCTGAGATTTAACATGCTAAGGTTCAACTGAATCTCATTTAATATACATTCATGTTTATAGGGAATACCACCCATGCGATGTTATTTGAGCCACCCCAAGTGTCTATCACCATCGCACACCTTACCCTTATGTATTATGTGATTGTTATAATGGGTTATGTAACAAGGCATTAGTTAAATTTTTTTGTGTAATATCTTTTATAAATAAAAGTCTTCTTCCATAAATTATTATATTAGAATATTTTTTCTTAAATATATAAAGAATATGATAAATTGAATTTTCAGGTATAATTTTCTATTTTAGAAAAATATAAATTATTATATGAAAATGGAGTTTTATTAACAATGCTATTAGAATAGTGGTAGAATAAAAGTCCTTCTAATTATACATGATGATTATATTTATTGTTTTTTACTCTATAAATAAATTAGTATTCATATTGGTAAGAATTATATTTTTACACAACAAAACAAAAAATTTTTAATTGAAGAATTCATTTTGATTATTGAATGAATTTTTGGAATAAAAATTCTTAAAAATATATTATTATTGTATTATTTTTCTTAAATATAATTGATAATATTATTTTTATGATGTCAAATGTAACTTTTATTAAGGTTTGGAAACTATTTTTGTCAAAACCCCTCAATTTTCAATAATTTACATTTTTTATTTTAAAAGTGAAATTTAACATATTTATAAAATTATTTAGATAAAATGAATATTATTTTTTGAATCATGATGTCAAAATTTTCTAACAGTGAAATTTTTATACTTTTTCTGAGACAATTGAATTTTTGGGCATAAGTTCAATAACGTATAAATATGTAATCTATTTTATTACATCATAATGACTCAATAGTGATGTAATAAAATACTCTAAAAGGTTTATTTGACCAAAATGTGTTTTATATTTAAAATAATGTTATTTAAGATTTTTTTGATTAATTTTATAATGCCTTAGTGGACCCTGCAAGACTTATAAAATATTTTCTCTTTTTAAAATGATTTCCTTGAGAGTGTGACTCACCTCCACATAAGAAAGTTTAATATTTTAATATGTTCCACCCTTAGACTAATAATATTTTTTATAACACTCCCATTTGTATGAAACTATGGGAAAAATCTAGGGGATGGTTTTTTTTGAATATCTTATTATGTAGTGTCCAAAACCTAAATAATAAAGATTCTCCTCTCCAATCCAATATAAACCCACCCAGTCTCCCATTAATCTTCACTCAACCCATTTGGAACTCAAAAAACAGCTACCCCATAATACCCATATTCCTTCCAAGGCACCCCCATGCTCTCAATAATCATATCTCAATCCTTTGGGATTACACTTCAAAGTAAGGGATCTTAACATTCCTCTCCTCCTTTAAAATTCATGAAACTTTTTTTAAAGTAGTTCTTGTAATTTAGAATGGTTATAATGTGATTCATTTATATTAATTATATTAATATAAATTTGATATTATTTTAATGAGGGATTATTTATTTTCCCTCATTTTGACCATTACCTAAGCTGTTACTAGGCCAAAATTTCCAAAGGGATGTATTCATTTATCATTGTTGTCCAAGTTTCTTTATGTTGTTATACCCTTTATTTTCAATGATAAATATTTTGGTATGAATTTGAACCTCCCCCCTACTTTCCTACTTATGTTTTAATGAGGAGATACCTATTTATCTCTCATTAATCACTCCCATTTACACTTGTTACCATGCCGAAATTTCGTAAGAGTTATTCCATTTATCCTCTCTATTTGAGTTTATTTATTATGTTACGCCTTTTATTTCCTAATTCCATGTGTTGGGACATTTATCTATATGAATACATACATTAAATTTCACGTAAATATGATGATATCTTATTTTCTATCTCATGTACCATTTTTATGACATTTTATATCAAGTTGTTTTGCTACGGTAATTTCACCGCGATTTTCCAAGCCAAAATCATTGTGTTGTGAATACCATACCAATTTCTATATCATGGTTATTCACCTTTATGAACATATTAATATTTAATTTTAATGAAATGTATTTATTCCACATTCCCTAATAATGGAATAACTTATGATGTTGAATAATTCCATGTTATACTATCCATGTGGGAAACTTATATATGAAATGAAATGTTTATAAAGGGTGAACCATAATAGAACTCCAATGCAATTGGTAATGTTTAGTATCATGATACATCATGTGTAATGAGGGTTTACTAATTCTCATTAATGTTAAATGAGGGTTTAATCATTCTAATTAATGCACAATTAGGGTTTACTCATGCTAATTCAAGTGTAATGTGGGTTTACGCATGCTAATCCATGGATAATATGCCTTGGATCATGCTAATATCATGTTTTATGTTGTTTTTCACATTTCCATTTTATTATAATGAATCTATATGATTAATTTATGTTCATGTTTAACTTTTTCTCCATTGATATGCTTATTTCATAACATGTACTGTATTTTTCATGTTATGCCTTGTTTAGTCCCATATAGGGCTTTATAGCTCACCCTTTTCTTATGTATGTCCTCAGGTTATCCCATGAAATTCTAAGTAAGAAAGAATGTTTTGGTCATGTAAAATAAGATTTCAAAAAATATGTTTAATTTTTTGTCTTAAATGTTAATGTAATGTTCATAATTTCAAAATACACTAGACCTCCTGATCCTCGAAATTGACTTAAGTGTAAGTTAATGTAAAAAATCATGTTTAAATATGTAATAAAGATTAAGGTTGTCATATTGTAAATCTATAAAATTATCTTCTACTAGAGAATAAATTAATTTTCTTACAAATATTTATCATATGAGATTCTTGAAAAATAATTAAAAATAATGAACATCATAAAATCAATTTAATAACTAGAAAATAAAACAAATTAACATACTAATTTAAAATATCAATAGACATAAAATTTTGAACAAAAATAAATTTAAAATAAAAAAAATTCAATATATGGGGAAATCCAAAAAATTAATATTAAATTATTCTCCACCTATAATAATCCAATACATAAAAATAACAAATTAAAATGAAAATTTAAATAATTTATTAAAAACCATATGTAATGAATAATGGACCATGAAAACATAAAAATACTAAAGAAAAAATTATTCAATGATATAAAATTTCAAAATTAAAATTAAAATAATAATATAATTAACAACATTAAAACAAAATTTATCATTGTATATAATGATTATACATAAAACGAGTTGTGTGAAACTCATTATTAAAGGCCATAAAAAATTCTCACACACTTAATCAGTTTCACTCTTATGAAATATAATTCATTATATTTATTCACAAGGAATCATAAAATAAATTAATTTATATTCCCAAATTTATAAAATATAGAAAAAATTAAAAGGCAACCAAAAATACCTCTATCGTTATAAATTCTCATTCCTATTTTGTGAATTTTTGCGGCTTCCTCACATCAATTCGTATTCGGCCACCAATTCATTGACTAATTTTTTTTATAGAAGTGGAATTAAAACATTAAAAGGATACACATGATTATATAAATCTCCTATAGGTTTCAAATATCAATGGATTATTTCCACATCACTGATTCAACAAAAATTATAATAAATTAATTAAATTGTGTCCTTCATAATAATCATTTGATATTCCACTCTACTTAATAAACTAATTTTTGAGTATCACGAAATCATATTTTTTAGATATTTTTTGTAGGCATTGTGATATGAATTATGAAAAGGAAAAAAATGAAGATTTACAGAGGTCTTACAAAAATAACTAGTGTGTCGTGTCTATCATATATAGAACAAAATACAATCATGACATGATTATGGTCTACAAGAATATTTTCACTATTTGGATCACCTGTTTCTTCCTCTTGTGGATTATTCAAATGGATTATTAGTGTAATGATGTTACCTAACATCAATATTTAACCCTAGAAGCATCATAAATATTACATGGGTCAGTGATAGAGGAATATAAATTCCATCAAATAGATTTCAAGAATGGGATTTGAAAAAACACAAACAAATGTAGGTAAAATATTGGAATCAGATAAAAACGTTACATAAGTCCCATTTCTCAAATACCCATGGTGACATAAGGCACATTATGACGAGATATAGATATAAAATCACATGAATCTACCTCCTAAGACCCAATAATCATATCTCTTTTCTAAAAGGATATCTAAACTATATAACATCGTCAATGAAATATGCACAACCTTTCACTCATTGATACCAATTTTATATCAACCAACCAAGAAACTCTGGTAAAATGTTACCCAGTCTATCTCCCACATAGCCCAAATGGAATTCCGAATCCTCACAAGATAAATAATAGATCCAAGAATCATACATGATCGTTGAGGAAACATTTTCTCCACAAAATAGTTGAATATAAGGATACCAGTCAGCCTGATTAACTCTCAAAAAAGGAAAATGTACATAAATACAATTGGTAAGAAAATCCAAAAAATGTACACCATAAATTTACATAATAAATATCAAGATAAAAGATAACAATTATAATTACATGAGTGTATAACATCTCCACCAATCAACTCATTAACTCTGAGTCCAAAAGATGAAGACCATCCACCACCTCTAAGTGGTGTTTTCCATTTTCGTGGACCTAGAATAAGATAATACACAAATACCAAAAGGAAAATCTTGGAAGTAAGATAAAAAACTATTAGGGTCTCCCCAAGTGTTCCATAGACAACACCATATCGATAATCCAATTATACTTTCAATTTATAAACAATATAATCCATCATCATATTTGGTAAATTATTTTCAACATATCTCAAAAGTATCTTCACATTTAGTACTCTTCAAAATCTTACTCACCATAATACATATCATCATAACGTGAGGAAAGTAAACATAATAATGTGTGATATAAAATTATTTTTAATGGTAAATAAGGGAGATATATAAGCATGACATCAAAATAAGTGTAGGGGAAAACTGGATTAAATTTTAAGACCTTAACCTTCATATTAATGATCATAATCACGAGTCACCAATTTTTTTTCAATTCATAATACATGAATCCAAAGGAAATGAAATAACATGATCCAATAGAAAATGAAATTGGTATAAGACATGTAATTGGGGAACACCCATTAGCATAGTGATCCATTTCCATTGTATTCAAGGTTCATTTATAAGTCTATCTCGTATAATAGGATCACTCCCCAAACAATCATACAAGTCAAGATTCACTCCCAATACCATTATAGTGGAAAAAGACCCTTACTAAACTGGTATCACTCCCTATTCCAATCATATCTATATCATGAGATATAAATATTTACCCAATTCATTTGAGGGAGATATGGGTGTCATTAATGAAATAATGAAAATCATCCATATGTGTTCTATGAGATCATATACATTCATCAGATCAAAATTCCAAAATTGATATGGGATTCATAAACATTTCATCATCAAATAATATGAAAAAAATACATAGGTTTCATAATCATTTAATCATTTCTACATTACATAACCTGTGGAGAACGAAGAAGGTTTCATAATAATTTTAACAAGGTATAATATTTTTAATATTAATGGGTTTCATAAAAATATTAACATCATAATACAATCATGTAAGGAATGATAAATGTAACCTTGGTTCATATCCCAAGAAAAGAAGGCATTGCATCGAATGATCTCATCATAGATGGTGTTGGAAAAAAAATCCCTCAAGGTATCATAGTAGTGTTTTAGGGTTGTTTTTTTGTTGAGAAAGAAAGTAAACATTGAAAATTGTTCAAGTACATCATGTTGGTGGATAAGGTATATTGAAAAAGATCCATGATAGAGGAATGGATTCCATGGATGTAAGGACCCAAAGTTTTTCAATGGAAATTACCTTCATATATTTATGTTATAAAACCACATGAAACCACATAATAATGATTTAATAAGTGATATGTGACCTTTAAACATAATTTTGTCACTTCTGTGTTTTGAATTTTGGAAATCTGACATACACGGTTGTGTTTAAGATGTTTTTTGGACTCCGATAAGAAAAACATAATTTTTTTGGTGAATAGTAACCTACCCTAATGAATAGTAACATACCCTTATGAATAGTGATATACCCTAATGAATATTAACCTCACCTATGGTAGTATAAAAATAATATTCAAGTTGAAAGTATGATATACCTAGGTTTTAGAATGAGTTAATGAATGTTTTAAAACTGGTTTTGATAATAAATTATTATTTTAATTACATATTAAAATAATAATATTTCGAAAATTATTTTTGAAAAATGGTCTTCATTTTTGGATTCTACACCTCAAAAAATGGTTATGGTGTGTTTTTGGGATTTTTCTGAAATACATGAATTTTTGATGAATAGTAGAATCTGATAATTTACAATAAATGCTAAATAATGGATTAATTGAGTCATCGATGATGCTCTGCTGATGTAATACCACTTGGTTCGGGATCATATGATAAAATCACTATTCTTGGTCATGGAATACTTACTATTCCTTGTATTGGGAAGAAATAATAAATTAATGATTATAATATCATGAAATCCCTCCTCTCATCCACTATAAACACCCCCCTTCACTCCCTCTTCTCTCCACTCCTCTCAAGCTCCACGCCTTCTCTAAATTCTTCCCAAAACTCTCCCCAAGGTCCTCCCCCACGCCAAAAATATCTCAGACTCCTCAAAATACCAAAACCTCTCCCCTTAAGAGGTTCTCAAAGGAGGAAGTCTCAAGAGGTAAATTCCTCTTCTCAAATTTCTGCTTTTCTTTTATGTTCTTTTCTTTTTAATTTCATTCCTCACCTCCATTCACCATAATAGTATGATAAATCCAGTAGCATAAATTTAATTTAATGTCTTTATGCTAGTGTTAAATTTCATTATCTTCTTTCCCCACCCTTTTATTTGAAAGAAATGAAAGCACCATTTGAGATGTGCTAATTTCGTACATTCAAGGACAACGGTTTAACAATTTCTATTATTGTATTTAATTCTGGTCATGAAACCATTTGTGTTATGGTTGAACTAGATTATTATATATGTAATAAATCCTATTTTTGGTTCTGTAATCCTTTGGTACAAATGGAATTATGTTATAAATCAAACACATTCTTTGTAATCAAACACACCGAATAACAAAAACAGGTATCACTAAGGTTATACATGTAATAATTCAACATCACTCTAAGTAACCTAATTAAAATTAAGACCATTTTATCTTATGGATATGAACTAAAGAATTTAACTTCAATTTTGGACAACCACTTTCATCTTTCATATAATCCAAACTTGAATATAAGTGAACCGATCTTTTAAAGCCTAGAAAACAAACGAGCCCGAACAATGAAATTGAACCTTATAACTAATCAAAAATTATTTGAATGAACTAAAAAGGGTTATAATAAATCAATTACATATACAATAGGTTCTGGAATTATTAATTACTAATCCTAATTTTTTTATTCAGGTCATTAATAACAAGTGGAGAACACCACTGGATTTGAGGTAAGGGATCCTCTCCTTATCTCTCTTAATCAAGATTGTCCTCTATACTATGCCTTTATATGTGTACTATAAATTGATGGGGTATGTTTAAGAACCTCCCACATACTTAATTATGGATTTATAAGTGATTAGAAACCCCATTTCTCTCTCATCAATCCCTCTTGGTCACACCTGCCACTATGCTGATAAAATCGTAACGAATTCTACACAAACCTTCTTTGTTCTTTCGGGTTGACTTATCTTTCTTTCAAAATGGGGTTATCTTATCTATCTATGAGAGTCTTTTGAATTCTGGTTATTTTTACAATATTATTATATCAAGACCCTTTCAGTACATTCTTTCAAGGATATGCATGATTTTGAGATATTCCCTCCTTAGAACATTCTGATAAGACAATCTGTTTTAAAGGGACTTCCCAAATTTTTACCCAAATTTAAAGTGCACTCTATCCTATGTTGTAAAACACCATAGTATTTATAAAATTAGTGTTATTATTATGAAAAACTTCTTGGTTCAATTCTGGTTTTTTATAAAATAATGTCCTCTTTTCTATATGAATACATCTAGAGTGTTTTCCTTAAAACCGCACAAAAATGTTTTAATGCAAATGTTTCTAAAATACATTTTCCATATGTTGTCACTTATATTCGACACCACTTACCATTTTATATGCCTATTTTACCCTATGAATGTACATGTAAGTTCTAATCCCTTCTTTTCATGGACACTTTCGTGATATGCCCATTGGATATGTTTTATGTCCTGGTTGTGGTACCCAATTCTTTCTAGGGGTAACCTTATGTTTACGTATGGCTGATTATGTATGATTATTTATGTGGAATGATTATTTATGTGGAAGGAATATTCTTGAATAAGTTGAGATGGGTACACCCAGATAGTGCTCTAATTCATTGGGTATGGATATGTCTCATGAGATACGATGTGAAACGAGATTTGCTGTTAGCCTTGACCCGTACTAAAATGGGAAACGGGATTGGCGGTTAGCCTTAACCCGTACTAAAGATAAGATATATGATTCTTCCACATTTATATGATTCCATGTTTATAAGATCCCATGCTTATATTAAATGATTTTATAAGTTTCATGCTTTGGATATCATTATGCCATGCCTCCTAACTCATGTGCTTGAGATGTATCCTTATGTTCATTCCATTACTGGGATTTTTAGCTCATCCCTTTGTTCATGTGTTCCCCAGGGTACCCTATGCAGATGTAAGAGCTCAAAGGAAGTTAGAATCTCTTTATGGAGATTAAATAAATATGTTTTTTTAGTCCCATGTTTTATGTTATATGTACCTAGTCTTCCAAGACATTAGACTTAACGATCTTTAGCTTGTACTATGATGATTAATTATGTTTAAAATAATGAAACTTTATATGTAAAAGGCTCGGGTCACTATAGTTGGTATCATAGGACGATCTAGTTATTTTTGGAGATTAGGAATAGAGAACCTTAGTGAGAACCTTAAGGATGAGACTAATTATAAGGAAACAATCCTTAATTTTGGTGAGTATAGAGTAAGTGGTTTATCAAGAAAACACATCCCTCTCTGGATACGACCAGGTAGAGGCGACTCTGGAAAAAATGTATCTAGGGGTAAAACCCAAAAACACCGCTTTGAGATAGACTCGAATGGGAACTAGTGCACGATAACGGGCCTTGATACACTCTTGGTTATGCTTTGGTAGATTCACAAGCTTAGTACAAACCATTATTAAGGGACAAAAATAATCCCATAAGAATATAAGTTAAGAAATAGATCGAGGATAACCTAGATATAAACCTAAGGAATCACAATTCAGGATATAATTTTTCTTTATAAGTTCATAATTTCATGTTCAAAGTTACTTTTTATTCTAAATAGCTAATTATTTAAGACCTCTAATTATACATCATTTATCTTAGTTAATGGAGGGAAATAGAAGAAGATGTTCCAAAAACCAATGTGATAGGCAATGTGATGATTTCCCTAATGACATGCCTGATGTGACAGAAATGGGTTCTCAAAACATCATGGTAGTACTTGCTCATCTGGCTCGATTTATGAATAAAAAATTGAATCAGGTGGAACGTCCCCCTCCTCTAAGGAAAGAGCAAGTTGTCGTAGAATCTTTCATGCAGCAAAGGCCTCCCATGTTTTGCAGGTCTTCTGATCCCCTCCTCGCAGAACAATGGATTAACTCCATTGAAAATATTTTCTCTGTCCTCCAGTGCTCGGAAGAAGAGAAAGGTGTACTAGCAGTCTATCTTTTTGATGGGGAAGATGATTAGTGGTGGACACTGATCAGGAATATGAAGTCCCAAGAAGAAATTGATTCCATAGATTAGTAGGAATTCAAGAGGATGTTTTTCAACAAATATTTTCCTTGAACCCTCCGTCTCAAGATGGAAAGAGAGTTCCTTGGACTCAAGCAGAAGGAATATGAGTCCATCGGGGCGTATGAAGTGAACATTACAAGGCTTACAAGGTACACCTCCGGCTTTGTCACCGAAATGAAGGTGGATCGCTTCTTTAACGGACTAAATCAGAGTCTACAAAAAGTGTTGGAAATTCGAGACTTTGAAAGCTATGAGGAAATTGTCCGTTGTTCCCTCAAGGTTGAAATGGATATTAGAGACTCTCAGTGGTCTCATGGGCCTAGTGAAAAGAAGCAGAAAATGCAGAACAACATGCGTGGTTCATAAAAAATATCACATGATGGAAAGAAGCCTCACTTTCCCCTTTGCAAGAATTGTGGGAAGAAGAATCTTGGTGAATGTCTCAAGGTAACCAGGAATTTCTTCAAATATGGAAAGTTTGGTCATCTAGCTAAGAACTTCCGAAGGGATATGAAAAAGCCTTCTAATGTTGAAGAAGAATGGAAGGTTCATATCAACACTTATCCTATAGTGCCATGTTTTAACTGCAAGGAGCCTGGGCATTATGCGTACAATTTCCCTAAGATGAGGGTTGTTGGAGGCAATCAGCAACAACATCCAAGGTAATGAGGAAGGTATTATGCTATCACTACTGCTGAGGTGGAGTTAGAAAACTATGTGTTGACAGGTACTCTAGTTATTCATTCAATAATAGAGAAAGTGCTATTTGATTCTGGTTCTATGCATTCTTTCATATCATGCAAGTTTAGTAGAAACATTCGAACACCACCTCCAAATTTTGAGGAAAAGTTATCTGTGAGAATAGTGAATGGGGAAATTATTGTATCCATGGTTTATAAATCCTCCTCGGTTAATGTTTGTGGACTAAACCTCCCAGCAAATCTTGTCAAACTTCCTTTAGTGGAGTTTGACGCTATCTTGGGCATGGATTTACTATATTTATACAAGGACAACATCATCTTCCAGGAAAGGGAGATTACTCTTCAAATCCCGAAGCATCCTCCGATTCTTTACAAGTGAAAGGAGGAAGATGAGTCTTCTTTAGAATCTTAATCTCATGTTTGGATATTTTTTCTTTATGAGCATGCATACCTATCTCAAAATATTAAGACAAAGGAGAGAATCATGCTTGAAGACATGCCCATTGTGAGGGATTACACTGATGTATTCCCCAAAGAGTTGTCTGGTCTTCCCACTGACCGAGAGGTTGATTTCTCAATTGAACATATCCATGGATCTCTGCCAATCTCAAATACATCTTATAGAATGGCCACCGTAGATCTTGAAGAGCTGATGAAGCAGTTACAGAAGAATATGGAGAAGGGTTTTATACGCCCATGTGCTTCACTGTGGGGTGCTCCAGTCCTCTTCATTAAGAATAAAGATGGATCAATGTGCCTCTTAATTGATTATCATGAGATAAATAAAATCACTATAAAGAACAAGTATCCCATTCCATGGATAAATGAATTTTTCGTTCATCATCCTGGTGACAGTTATTTCTCTAAGGTGGACCTTCGGTCGGGATATCACCAACTAAAGGTGAGGAAGGAAGATATTACCATGACTAACTTTCGAATGAGGTATGGACACTATGAGTTCATAGTGATTCCCTTCAGACCCACTAATGCTAAAGAAATTTTCATGGATTTAATGAATAGAGTCTTTAGAGATTACCTCGATAAATTTGTGGTGGTCTTTATTGATGATATTCTGATATACTCCAAGCGCAAGGAGGAACATGAGGAGCATTTGGAAAATGTGTTAATGACTTTGCGAAGAGTGAAGTTGTATTCAAAGTATAGTAAATGTGAGTTCTGGATGGAGGAAGTATCATTATTAGGGAATTTTATCACCAGAAATGGGATATCTGTGGACCCTTCCAAGACGAAGGCAATTGAAGAGTGGTCAAGGCCAACTTCTGTAATGGAGATCTGATGCTTTTTAGGTCTAGCTGGGTATTATCGACGATGATTGAAGAACTTTTCATGATTGTAAAACCCAATGATCAAGATGACATGGAAGGGAGTAAAGTTTGTCTAGACATAGGAATGTGAAGACTCTTTCAAGGAGTTGAAAAAGAGGCTTATCACTTCGCCGGTACTCACACTCCCTTCAAGTGGAGAACTCTTTTTGGTGTATAATGATGCTTCTATGAAAGTATTAGGATGTGTGCTAATGTAAAATGAAAAATTGATAGCCTATGCCTCAAGGCAGCTGAAAATCCATGAGCAAAATTATCCCACACATGATCTGGAGTTGGTGGCTGTGATCTTTGCATTGAAAATCTGGCGGCATTATCTCTATGGGAAAAAATGTGAGATATATACTAACCACAAGAGTCTCAAATATATATTCACATAGAAAGAGCATAATATGTGCCAACGATGATGGATAGATCTCATCAAGGATTATGACTACTCAATCCACTACCATCCCGGTAAGGCATACAAGGAGGCAGATTCTCTAAGTAGAAAAGATCCGACATCTTTATCAATGATGAGAATTGGAAAGGATCTGATCTTCTTAGATTTGAAAAGGATGGACAAGGGAATCATTAAGGGAGGAACATTATCAATCTTTTCTCAAATGATTGCTCAACCATCCCCCATGGAGGAAATAATGGTTTCTCAAAGAAAGGATGTGGAAATTCAGAAAAGGGTGGAAGCTGTTAAAAATGGGAAATCCACTGATTTCAAAATTGATGAGGAAAGAGTTTTAAGATTTGGGACACAATTATGTGTACCATCTGATCCAGAGATAAAGAAGGAGCTATTGAATGATGCACATTTCTCGACCTTCTCTATACATCATGGGAGTACCAAAATGTATCGTGATCTCCGAGAACACTTCTAGTGGGATAACATGAAGAAGGAGATTGCGTAATATATATCAAGGTGCTTGATATGTCAGCATGTTAAAGATGAGCAACAAAAGTCCAAAGGTATGATGCAGTCATTGCCTATACCCATGTGGAAATGGGAAAATGTTACTATGGATATTGTCACGGGTCTCCCGAAGACGTTGAAGGGAAATAATGCAATATGGGTTGTGGTTGACCGACTCGCCAAGACATCCCATTTCATCGCTATTTGAGAAGACCTCTCGATTGAACAACGTTCAAAGTTATATGTGAATGAAGTGGTGAGAATACACGGTGTTCCACTCTCAATTGTCTCTGACCGTGATCCAAGGTTCGACACTAAATTATGGATGAGCCTTCAACATTCTTTGAGTACTGAATTAAATTTCAGCACGACCTATCACCCCCAAACTGATGGTAAGTCTGAATGAACTATTTAGATTCTTGAAGATATGCATAGAGCCTGCTCTCTAGAATTCAAAGGTGTATTGGATCATAATCTCCCATTGGTTGAGTTCTCATACAACAATAGCTTCCACTCGAGTATTCAGATGGCTCCATATGAAGCTCTGTATGGAAAGCGATGTAGAAATCCAACTTGTTGGGATGAAGTTGGAGAAAGAATGCTACTTGGACCCGATCTTGTTCAAGAGATGACAGAGAAGGTTCAAGTCATCCAGAAACACATCAAAGTTGCTCAAAGTTGGTAAAAGAGCTATGTTGACAACCATCAAAGGGACTTGGAGTTCGACGTTGGTGATAAATTCTTCCTTCAAATATCTCCATGGAAAAGAGTCATGCAATTCTGGAAGAAAGGGAAGCAAAGACCAAGGTATATTGGCCCCTTTGAGATCCTTGACTGCATAGGATCCATGGCATATCGTCTTTCACTTCCACCGAATATGGCTCGAGTTCATGATATTTTCCACGTATCACTCTTGAGGAAGTACATACATGATCCCTCACATGTACTAAGCTCAGAGGTAGTGCAGCTGGAAGATGATCTCTCCTATGAGGAGCAGCCAGTAAAGATTCTAGATCGGAGAGATAAGGTTCTACGCAAAAAGACAACCCATCTTGTCAAAGTGTTGTGGGGAAACCATATGTTTGAGGAAGCAACATGGTAATTGGAGGAATCTATGAAGGAAAAGTACATTCACCTGTTTTTGGCTTAGTATGTAAAATGAAATTTCGAGGGCGAAATTTCATAAGGGGGAAGAATGTAATGACCCAAGGTTTTTAAATGGAAATTACCTTATTATATTTATGTCATAAAATCACATGAAATCACATTATAATGATCTACTATGTTATAAGTGACCTTTAAACAAAAGTTTGTCACTTTTTTGTTTTGAATTTTGGAAATCTGACATACACAATTGTGTTCAAGGTGTTTTTTGGAGTCCGATAAGAAAAACTTAATTTTTTTGGTGAATCATAACCTACCCTAATGAATAGTAACATACCATTATGAATAGTGATATACCCTAATGAATTGTAACCTCACCTATGGTGGTATAAAAATAATATTCAATTTGGAAGTATGATATAACTATATTTTAGAATGAGTTAATGAATGTTTTAAAACTATTTTTGATAATAAATTAATATTTTACTTAAATATTAAAACTAATCATATATAGAAAATTATTTTTGAAAAATGGACATCATTTTTGGATTCTACATGTCGAAAAATGGTTAGGGTGAATTTTTGGGATTTTTCTGAAATACTTGAATTTTTTATGAATAGTAGAATCTGATAATTTACAATAAATGCTAAATAATGGATTAATTGAGTCATCAATGATGATCTTCTGATGTAAGCCCACTTGTTTTGTGAAAAGATGATAAAATCACTATTCTTGGTCATGGAATACTTGGTATTCCTTTTCTTGGGAAGAAATAATAAATTAATGATTATAATATCATGAAATCCCTCCTCTACTCCACTATAAAAACCCCCCTTCACTCCCTCTTCTCTCCACTCCTCTCAAGCACCAAGCCTTCACTAAATTCTGCCCAAACCTCTCCCCAAGGTCCTCCCTCGCGTCCAAAATCTCTCAGCCTCTTCAAAATATAAAAACCTCTCTCCTTAAGAGGTTCTCGAAGGAGGAAGTCTAAAGTGGTAAATTCCTCTTCCCAAATTTATTCTTTTCTTTTTAATTTCATTCCTCAATTCCCTTCACCATAATAGTATGATAAATCCAGTAACATACATGTACTATAATGTCTTCATGCTAGTGGTAAATTTCATTATCTTCTTTCCCCACCCTTTTATTTGATAGAAACGAAAGCACCGTTTGAGATGTGCTAATTTAGCACATTCAAGGACAACAGTTTAACAATTTCTATTATTGTCTTTAATTCTCATCACAAAACCATTTGAGTTATGGTTGAACCAGATTATTATATATGTAATATATCCTATTTTCGGTTCTTTAATCCTTTGGTACAAATGGAATTAAGTTATAAATCAAAACACATTCTTTTTAATCAAACCCACCGAATAACAAAAAAAGTTATCACTAAGGTTATATATATATTAATTCAACATCACACTAAGAAACCAAATTAAAATTAAAACCATGTAATCTAATGGATATGAAAAAAATAATGTAACTTAAATTCTGGACATCCACTTTCATCTTGCATATAATCCAAACTTGAAAATAAGTGAACCGATCTTTTAAAGCCTTGTAAACAAACAAGCCCAAACAATGAAATTGAACCATATAACTAATGAAAAATGATTTAGACGAACTAAAAAGGGTTATAATGAATCCATTACATATATAAGAGGTTCTGGAATTATTAATTAATAATCCTAATTTGTTTATTCAGGTCATTAATAACAACTGGAGAACACCACCGGATTTGAGGTAAGGGATCCTCTCCTTATCTCTCTTAATCAAGATTGTCCTCTATACTATGCCTTTACATTTGTACTAGAAAATGATGGGGTATGTTTAATAAGATCCCCCATACTTACTTTTGGATTTATAAGTGTTGAGAAACCCCATTTCTCTATCATCAATCCCTCTTGGTTGCACCCGACACCATGCCGATAAAATAGTAACGAATTCTACCCGAACATTCTTTGTTCTTTTGGGTTGCCTTATCTTTCTTTAAAAATTGTGTTATCTTATCTATCTATGTGAGTATTATGAATTCTGTTTGTTTATACAATATTCTTATATCAAGACCCTTTCATCACATTCTTTCGGTTATATACATGATTATGAAAGATTCCCTCCTTAGTACTTTCCGATAAGCCCACATGTTTTAAGGGGACATCCCAAATTTTTACCCAAATTTCATGTTCACACTATACTATGTTTTAAAACACCATTTTATTTATAAAATCATTATTTTTATTATGAAATCCTTCTTGGTTCAATTCTTGTTTTTTTATAAAAGAATGTCCTCTTTTCTATTTGAAAAGCAATAGAGTGTTTTCCTTAAAACCGCACAAAAATGTTTTAATGCTAATGTTTCTAAAATACATTTTTTATATGTTGTCACTTATATTTGACACAAAGTACCATGTAATATGCATCCTTTACCCTATTAATGTCCATGTATGTTCTAATCCCTTCCTTTCATGGACACTTTCGTGATATTCCCATTGGATATGTTTTTGGTCATGATTGTGGCACCCAATTCATTCCATGGGTAACCTTATGTTTACGTATGGTTGATTATGTATGATTATTTATGTGTCAAGATTATTTATGTGGCAAGAATATTCATTAATATGTTGATATTTGTGTGCCCAGATAGCGCTCCAATGCATTGGGTAAGGATAAGTCTCATGAGATGCGATGTGAAACGGGATTGGCGGTTAGCCTTGACCAGTACTGAAATAGGAAACAAGATTGGAATTTATCCTTTACCGGTACTAAATATATGATTTATGATTCTACCACATTTATATTATTCCATTTTTATAAGATCCCATGCTTATATTAAATGATTTTATAAGTTTCATGCTTTGGATATCATTATTTCATGCCTCCAAACTCATGTCTTTGAGATGTATCCTTATGTTCATTCCTTTACTGGGCTTTTTAGCTCATCCCTTTGTTCATGTGTTCCCCAGGGTACCCTATGCAGATGTAAGAGCTCAATGGAAGTTAGAATCTCTTTATCGATATTAAATAAAGAAGTTTTTTAGTCCCATGTTTTATTTTATATGTACCTAGTCTTCCAAGACACTAGAATTAATGATCATAGGCTTGTACTCGGATGATTAATTATGCTTAAAATAATTAAATGTTATATGTAAAGGCTCGGGTCGCTATAATGGATGTGGAAAATAATATGGTATATACAAGGAGGATCTGATTTCCAGTGTTTACCAATATCTGTTCGTCCAAAAATTAGAGGATGGATCAGTCATCATGGAAGAGATATTTCTATTAATTCATTGAAAAATTATATAAATGTAATGAGTTTTATGAATATTGTAGTTTCATGAAGATTTGGAGCTTCACAAATGTATTTGGTGTCACAAAGGATAGGTTTCACAACATTGTGGAGCATTGTGAATAAATGAGAAAAAATGGTTCATATAAATGACAACAAAAAGTGGGGAATTACACAAATGTAATGAAAAATGTTACTTCACCACAACTACAAAAATAATTGTGAAATAAGTAAATTTCACTGCTACATCTAGAAAATATTTATCTTTGAGAATGAGATAAGAGTGCTTCATGAAAAGGTTAAGATGAGGATGAATGATTCCAAAATAGGCGGCAATTCCTATAAATAGGCCTCTATCCCAATAAGAAAAGTAGATAAATACTTAATGAATATTTAATAGCTTTAAACTCACGAAGGAGATTCATGATGTTTTTTCATGAAAAAATGATTGCTAAAAAAATGAGGTTTGTGAAGGCTATAAAAATACATCCAAAGTGTTGAGATTTACAAAAGATAAGTGAGCTTCTTAAAACATGTGTGATTCATAGAGAATACATGAGATTCACTGAAGTGTTGGAGCTTCAAAAAATGAAGTGTCTTGATGAAGGCTATTTGAGCTTCATGAATGAGGTGAGAATCACGACTATTGTAGGGTTGATAAAGAATTTTATGCTTATAAAGAATTGGGAAGTTTCAAGAAGGATGTGAGAGATTCATAAAGGCAGGTAGAATCCCTAATGTATTAAAAAGGTATTTTATAGTAAATATATGGTAAAGTGGTCTTCATTAAGTGGATGAATGTGGAACATAAATTGAGAATCTTCCTACAACAGAGGACATATTCAATATCTCTAATTAAGGGACTTACAATCCAATAAACCATGTGTGAATCCTTTCTAATGTTTTGGGGAAAGGAAGAGGATGAACTTGATCCCTTCCACTGGTGGTGATCCATATAAGGAGAGATAGAGGGAGTGAAACGTGTGAGGTAGTGAGTTGTCAAACAAAATTTAAATTCAGTGACTCTAGTCATAAAAGTGATCGATTCCCAACATTATTTTGGCAGTCAGAATTAGTATATATATTAAATTGGAACATTGTAGTTTTATGATCCTTGGATGTAGCCCAACGAAGCTAAACCATGTACCATTTATGTGTATTGTGTATTCATTCATTTCTATTCATACATATATATGGGAAAGGGAGGGAATATTTTTTAAAGGATGTAAACTGATTTGAAGGGGTATTTCATTTAATCTATCATACCCTGATTCACCCATTCTCTTAGAGCATTTAACCTGGTGGGACTAACAATTGGTATCAGTGAAAAGGTAAATTTCATTGTGTCACTCTAAGTGGTCGAATAGAAGTATTCAATCAGAAAAGGATTTTGATCATTGTTATAATTAATTTTCAAACCTACGCATATTTTTGAATTGATGTATTCACATCAGTGATTCATGGAATTTTGATAAGTAATGATAGTGGTTCTTTTTCATAATATGGGATGAAGAGAATTGTTTGACGACAAAAAAATGAATAAATGCATTAGGGGAAAGATTATGTAGTGAAATATATATGATGTTGATTGCATGTATGTTATCAAATGATATATGGGACAATGTGATAAATATTTTGGAGGGTGACTCAAATTTCTGATAAGAAAACCTACACGATCTATGGAACATGTATGAGGATCAGAGAATAATCCCTAAGGAGTCTGTTGATGCATTCATTGATCGAATGAATGATGTTGTCGATGAAATACATAGTATTGGAGAAGCTATTGAAGATATAAATATTTTTATGTGCATCATGAGAACAATTCCACTTTGGTTCAATCCAAAAGACTCTTTTTTGGAAATAAGTATTTGAAGGATCTAACATAGGATAGCATGCACAATACTCTTTTCATATACGAGATGTTGAATGTTTATAATGGTGATGTGGAGAAGTGGAAGTCTAATGAAGCGGATTTGAATTCTATAAAGAATCTCACTGTATAATATAGTCATACAGAAGCTAATGTGGACACATTTATTTCATTATTCTCCTCAAATATTCAAGGAGGAAGAGGAAATATCAAAGGGAAACATCTACTAGCATGCTTTCAAAGTGGAAATATTGGACGTCATGTATCTAAATGTCCAAATATATATCAAGATGACAATGATAATGATGATGAAATTATCAGGAATTTGTATCCATCCATTTTGAATGGAAGGATAAGTACTAAGATAAATTTCATAAAAAATTAGAATATTCATTCAAAAGAAGATGATAACTTAAAAGAATCTGTGGAAAAATTGTTAGAGGAAAAAATGATTGTGATGAAAATTCTATGGTGGATGTAATCTCAAATTCAAAAACAAGTGAATACAGTGTAAAGGATGAAGTATATTTTAATGGAAAAGTTTATCTTCATATTAAATTAGAAGCTTCTCTTGATGATATAGATGTTTGGAGATCAAATATTATGATATTCACCATTGTTGTTCATCATTTCCAAACTCTAAATATTGTAGTCAGTAGAAGATATGTCTGAGTTGATAGAAGAAATTGAAAAACATAAGTATTCAATGCCTGAGAAATATGAAATGATTGGTGAGTAGAAGATGAATGTTGAAGAATACAAAAGAGTAATTAATAATTTGAATAACAAAATGAAAGATAAAATGAAACACATTGAATAACATGAAGTCGATGTCATCATCATGTGATAAAGTGTAATGGAGCAAGAAAAACTATTGAATCTCAGTATGAAATTAAGAAAGTAGGTCATTCATATAATAAAAAATATGGCAGTAGATCATATAGGTCTAGTAGAGCATAAACCAGAGTAAAATACAAATGATAAGGCTGGTATGAGTCTTGATCAAAAATTGAAAAAATAAATCGCTACTGCAAATTTAGGCTATAGCCACGGATCTATAGCCACGATTTTATAGATCCGTGGATATAGTATGTTTATAGCCATAGATTAATTAACACACCGTGGCTACTCCTTTTTTCCCGCATAAGTGTCGGGATCCTCACCCCCTATACGCAACCTGTCCTCCCTCGACCTCTCTGCTCCCTAATCCTCTCTTGAGCTACACCCCACCAAACATCGTCGCGACCTCCTCCCTCGAGCTCCTCCTTGTCGAACGCTGCCGCGGCCTCCTCCCTGGAGCTCCTCCCCGTCGAACGCCACCGTGACCTCCTCCCTCGAGCTCTCCGCAACCTCCTCCCTATTGAACGCTGCCGCTCCTCCCCCGATCCGTGACCCTCTTCCTCCCTCTACCTCTCCACGCCCTCCTCCTCCCTCGACCTCTCCACGCCCTCCTCCTCACCGAACCCCACCTCTATGAACGGCGCTTGATTGTTCACTATGGTAATGTATTGCCTTTTTTATTCCTCTAGATTTGGATTCTTTAGTTTAATCTTACTTTAAAAAATCCTTCAGTTCTTAAACATTACAGTGAAATTCATAGAATTTTTTTGTGTATCAATTATAAAATGCTTGAAGGGAAACATCCTATTTAGGCTAATTTGTATGGAGAGTTCAACTTATCTAGGAAGTGCTTAGAGTTTATTTAGTTCTCTGTCAATGATGAGTTCAAAGTTTAGAAACATATTATCTAAGAAACTCAAGTGGATTATTGTTCTTCATGTTTTATTCAAGGCTGTTCTTTACTAAATTATTAGAGGGAGTCTCGGTCTATGGGTAAACTCATGTCTTCGGTTATCACTCAAACTGAGGAGGGATGAATGTGTTCTTGTTCTTTTGTTGGTGATACACTAGATATCAAGATACCTATGTCATATACAAGTGAGGTTATCTAGAGCTGGTGAGGATCATGCAGTCACAAAGACCATGTATCAGGGTAAGGTAGAATTCCATGATGGTATTGAAGCAATTAATTTGAAATCTGATTACGAATAGTATTCTCAGGCTTCATCTGACACTTAGCTTGAGGAGGGATGAGTGTGTTCTGGTTATTTTACTAGTGAGGCATTGGTGGTCATAGAATGAATTGCGCATGCAGGGGTGGTCATCCATACTCATGAATCATCATAGGAGAAACCTGGAGCATGTTAGGATAATTCAGCCACAAAGGGCATGGTTCTCTTAATGGAATCATCCTATAATAGTTTTGGAGTAGGAACACTATAATAAGTTACATTTTACACATACGTAGTTGCTGAAACCTTCTCCTAATAAATCTTCAAATAAATTAAATAAAAAATTTATCCTTTATAAATAATATCAGCCACTATAAAAATTCTATTTCTCGCAAGAAATCAAAAAAACCAAACTGATCCATAAATCTTCCAAGAATCACCACATTTTTCATGAAAATCATGCAACTCATGAAAATCATGCAACTCATATCAACTCTTTTTACTATAATCATTCCCCATTCTTGGAACTTATGTATGACTATTCGTGAATTTTTATAATTTAAAACATTTATGAATTCCCTAAACCATAATTTTAATATATTTGTAATGATTTTTTTATTAACTTGTTATTGATGATTACTTAATATCTTATGAAACAATACATATAATGTTAAGTCATTTTCTAGAATATTTATTTAATGTATGTTTATCTGCCTCAGAATGGATAGATACTGGATGTACAACATTGATGGGATCATTGATGAATTTCAGAAGGATTTACAATATTTTTTGGACTTTTCATTCACTAATGATTCAGATAGAGGATTGATTCGATGCCCGTGTTTTGATTGTGTTGGAAGACCTTGGTTAACTCATGAGGAAGTGAGTTACTATATCACTAAAAGTGGTTTCAGAAAATTTATCATGTGTGGTATCACAATGGAGAAAAATCTCAAGTGTTGAATGACATCGATTCAACAGAAAATATTGGTATGAAAAATATGATTTCTGATCGGTTTCCTTTTGTTTCAGAAGAAATCTGCTCATGTAGACCAGTGTAAGAAGAAATGAATACCAGAACACAATTCACATCTATTAATCAGGATGATAACGTTGAGAGTGTTAGAAAGCTGATGGAGGATGAAAATACCCTAGTATATCAAGCATGTAAAAAAATGAGAAAACATGATTTTTTAATGCGATTATATCATGGGAAAACAATGTATGGATTCAATAATACTACGATCGACTATCTCCTTACATTTATTAAGGATTTACTGCCTGATGATGCATGTATTTCAGAAAATGATTACATGGAATCAAAGTTTGTTGAAAATTTTGGATTTTCATCTAGAATGATTTATTCTTGTCTCAAAGACTGTTGTTTGTTCTGGAAGGAGAATGTAGACTCGAGTCAGTGAAAACAGTTTGGCACATCAAGTTAGAAGACTAATAAATATGGATCTCAATCTTACATACCACAAAAAGTTATGTGGAACTTTCCTTTAATTCCCAGGCTTCAAAATAATTTTCTGTCAGAACAAATGGAAAAGAATATGAGATGGCATGCAGATGAAAGAAATAAGGATAATGATGAAATAGTGCATCCTAAAATGGGATGGCTTGGAAGAAATTTGATAGGTTACATCCTGATTTTGCAGCTTACCCACGAAATGTTAGATTGGGATTATCCTGTGATGGTTTCAACCCATTTCACCAAATGCATACTGCACATAGTACTTGGCCTATTTTCATTCAGACTTATAACTTTTCTTCATGGATGTGTATGAAGAAGCCATTCACTATCCTGATTATATTGATATCTGGACCCTATGATCCTGTAAATGATATTGATATATACTTGCAGCCATTAACAGAGGAGTTAAATGAGCTTTGGATTGTTGGTGCACAAGCATATGACGCATTCAAAAAAGAGTACTTTATGTTTCGTGCAACTTTATTATGGATGATAAATGATTTCCCTGCCTACGGAATGATTTATGGTTGGTGTAATAAAGGGAAATTATCCTGTAATATTTGTATGAAAAATACACGTTTCCAAAGATTAAAGTTTCGACGAACTTTTAGCTTCATAGGGCATCGATATTTTCTACCATTGGATCATCCATACAGGAAAAATCAGAGACAGTTCGATAATGCCATTGAGACAGATGAGACACCTCAATGAATATCAGAGACTGATATTGTTAAAGAACTTGATGATTTGAATTATGTTCTTGGAAAAATTCAATCAAATATTAGAAAGCGAAAGCATGCTAATTCGAATTCCAATAGTAATTGGAGAAAGAGAAGAATATTCTTTGAGTCGCCATATTGGTCATCGAATTTATTATGTCATTGTTTGGATGTAATTCATATCGAGAAAAACATTTGTGAGATGTTACTTGCTACTATTTTAAATGTCAAAGGAAAAACAAAAGACGATTTGCGGTGTCGTCGTGATTTGATGGATTGGGGTATAAGAGCAAGACTTCATCCTGAGTTAATTGGTCAAAATAATTGGAAAGTCCCTGTTTCCTATTATTCGATGACAAATGTGGAGAAAAAACAATTTCTTCAGGTCTTGGAAAGTTTGAAGGTTCCGGATGGTTATTCAAGTAATATTTCGAAAAGGGTGAATACAAAAGATGTGAAACTCAAATCTCTTAAAACCCATTATTACCATATCTTGTTACATGAGTTGATTCCCATTCCCATTCACCTTTTACTTTCACATAATGTTAGAGTTGTAGTGATTAAGTTATGTCAATTTTATCGAGATCTTTGTGCCAAAATATTGAGCAGAAGTGTTGTTCAGAAATTGCAGAGAGATTCACCAATTATTCTTTGCGACTTGGAGAAACATTTCCCACTATCTTTTTTCACATGTATGTTACATTTGACTGTGAATCTTCCCATGGAAGTTCTCTTTGGTGGCCCTATTTCGAGTCGGTGGATGTATCCTACAGAAATAATGATGTTTACATTGAAATCTTATGTGAGAAATAAATATCATCCTAAAGGCTCTATTGTGAAATGCTATTTAGCACAAGAATGCATGGATTTATGTTCATCGTACTTGGCTAACGTCACTACGAGGTCTAATTGACTAATGAGAACTGAAGATGAGTAATATGATCCCATTGAGCCTACATTTCCTTCACTACCCCAAACAGGGGGGATATCTGGATCGTACTCGTTGTGTACTATAAGTAGGGAAGAGTAGGAAATGGCACATCGCACAATATTATTCAACTATGGTGTGCCTGATGATTATATCAAGTAGGTAAACTAATAAATATGTATTTTTTTCATTGTGTTATTTCTTTATATCTTCTGACATTTTAATGCTTTCATATCTATAGAGAACATTTATAAATTATAAAAAAGAGACATCGCTCTCTATCTATTAAGAGGAAGGAACTGTTGCACAACAATGAATTTTCTACCTGGTTAAAGTCAATGATAATAGATTTCTTTTTATTCTTTTCATAACATAATCACATGTCTCTATTTAATATTCTATGTTGGTATCTTTTAGGTTTTAACTCTACCAATGATTGAAGTATCAGATGAAATAAAATCATTTTACTTTGGTCCAAATGATGTGGTACATGATTGTAATTCAATGGTTGTCAATGGATTTAAAATTTTTATAAATAGTTGTGCAAAAAATGGCAACACAGCATGACGGTGTCATGATAAGCGCCACAATAGATTTTTATGCGAGTGCATCAGACAAGCAGCCTCGATCAGAAAATATATCGTATTACATTGTTGTTAAAAGAATAATTTTAATAGATTACTATGCACATGGTCATGTCGCAATGATGAAATTAAAGTGGTTTGATTCAATGAAATGACAAGGAATGCATATTGACAATTTTATAGAGGATGTATGATCTGCCTTCTTTAAAAAATTATTGGGAATAGTGTTTCCAACAACATTTTTATAGAATTTTCCAATGGAAGTTTCCTTCCGTTTTTCATCATCAGTGGTATTAATTATCCATTTGTTTTTAACAAATTCTTAGATGAGCATGCTCCATTCTAAACCTGTATGTTTCACATTTCCTTATGAAGTAGCGACCCTTTATTCTTTGATTCCTTTGTGAGGGAAGTAGATTGCAATGGAACGATGAGGATCCTAATATGATGAATGGAAGGGATATGAAAGAAATACCTACAAGCCCACCTCTAAACCTGAAAACATAATCAGGACAGGTATGGATGAGAATCAGGTATTCAGTTTGATCCCCTAAACTTTTTTGGATTTGTGAATATCAATCACTACTATTTATATTTGGTTTCAGTGGATAGTTGCATATGGATTTCACTATACATGAAATATTACTACAATTTGAGTAAATATTAGGTTTTAAAACACTCCAAATCCTCCATTGACACAACAAAGGGGGTTGAAAATTCCAACATAAAGGATTATCATGGCCTCAAGGAGTTCAATTAAAAGAGGGTTCTTCTCTTTTTTTCTATTAGATTTAGCAGGTGATTCATTTGTCTCTTATTATTCATTTGTGTTTTTAAATAATTCCAATTAGGAATACAATTTAAATCATTCAAATTTGGTATATATTTTATCAGACATACACATTTAATGATCTTTCTTTCAATTTTCATTTGTGATATATAGTTTTTTCAATTGGTTTAGCAAACTAAATGCATAATGTTTATTGAATAAACTGTATGCAACATATAGATTTCATAGAAATTATTGAATCAACTATATAAAATTTATCCAATAAACTAAATGCCTAAACTAAATAAACTAAATAAATTGTATGCAGTTTATTCAATAAACTGAATGCATTTTACTAAATAAACTATATAAACTGTATACAGTTTATTCAATATACTGAATTCAGTTTATTGAATAAACTGAATGCTGTTAAACTATATTAACTATATGCATAAACTAAATACATCTTATTGAATAAACTATGTAAACTGTATATAGTTTTTTGAATAAGAAATCTAATTAACTTGATGCAATAATTGATTTCAAAGATGTAAGTTAGCATTGATCAGACTACCACTGATAATGGTTTTGGGGTAAGCTCTGTTTACACCCAGCCCTATACCCGACATTTATCTCTTGAATATTTTTTCTTTTTAATCAATTATTCTTAATTTATTTATGTAATATGATCTTAAACAATGAAATATTTATAATCTAAGCATGATTTCTACTGGGTTATTCCTCTACATGTCTTACAAGATTTGAGATGATATATAAACACATAAATCCTCTATGGCATCTTATAAGTATGTATATGCATCTTTAAGCACATGAATATTTTCCAAATAACTAAAATTTATATTATTATAAAGGGGCTGGGCAGGGGGGATGGGGCTGGGCAAGGGGGATGGGGCTGGGCTGGGGGGAGGGGATGAGAGGGGAAGTACTGGGTAGGGGGAGGGGGCTGGTAGGTGATGGGGCTGGGTGGGGGGGGGGATGGGGTTGGGCATGGGGGAGGGGTTGGTGGGGGAAGGGGCTGTGTAGGGGGGAGGGGATGAGAGGGGAATAACTGGGCCGAGGGGAGGGGGCTTGTGGGGGAGGGGGCTGGTGGGGGATGGGGCTGGGCAGGGGGGAGGGGCTGGTGGGGGAAGGGGCTGGGCAGGGGGGAGGGGATGGGAGGGGAAGAACTGGGCCGGGGGGAGGGGGCTGGTGGGGGATGGGGCTGGGCAGGGGGGATGGGGCTGGGCAGGGGGGTGGGGCTGGGTAGGGGGGAGGGGCTGGTGGGGGAAGGGGATGTGCAGGGGGGATGGGATGAGAGGGGAAGAAATGGGCAGGGGGAGGGGGCTGGTGGGGGATGGGGCTGGGCAGGGGGGAGGGGCTAGTGGGGGATGGGGCTGGGCAGGGGTGGAGGAGATGAGAGGAGAAGAACTGTGCAGGGGGGAGGGGGCTGGTTGGGGAGGGGGCTAGTGGGGGATGGGGCTGGGCTGGGGGGAGTGGCTGGTGGGGGATGGGGTTGGGCGTCTTCATCCATTTCAAGGAAAATGAAGTCGGAGAAGATAGACCAACTCTCTTTTTCATACCGGTAATGCATCTAGATTAATCTACCATTAATTTCATGTTCATAATAACTTCCCATTGTATATTTCATATTACACATTCAAAATATTATTTATTTTCAATTTTCTACCCAACTTTTGATTGTGTTTTCATTTCTTTGTGCTATGATTTATTAACGGTTGTTTTTTTAGAATGAAGAAAAACATGCTTGGTATTTTATAGTCTCCCTCCTATTGTAAGTGGGTCCATTGCAGGAGTACACTAGATTGCAAATGAAGAGATCTAATGGATGGATGAGTACTTTTGGTTAAGCTGGTTTGTCATTGCCTTCATTTTTAGTCATTGCTAGAGTTGTGTATTACATCTTTTTTCTTGGTGTTTTACTGATCCAACAATTAGAACTACTTTAGTTAGCTTTTATATTTTTCGGGTTATGTTTGAAACGAGGCTAATTGAAATTATGGTAAGATTCAATTGGCTGAATGGTTTGGGGGGGGGGCAGGACTAGCAGGGGGAATCTGTCCATGGTCTGGGGGGGCTGCTGTCCAGGGGGGTCCAGCAGGGGGCTGATGCTGTCCAAGGGGGTCCAGCAGGGGGGGTGCTGTACAAGGGGGTCCAGTAGGGGGGTGAGGGGTGTGCAAGGGGTGCAAGGGATGTGTGTGTGGAGGGGGGATGGCTGCTGTCTGGGGTGATTGGTTTTTTTTATAAAATGGGAAGAGGACTTTTTTTTTGTTCATGGGTGTTGTAAAAGAAAAGGACATTGTCGGCATTGTCATAAATAATGCATGCACTGTCCTCCAGCGCTCGCTTTTTCCAGCTGCGATCGCATCGCTGTTGTGTTGGTGTTGTCCAACAGCAAACAAAGTTCTCACAGTTGTCTCTCTCCTCGATCAGGTACTCGCAAACAGCTTCCAAAGTAGTCCACTGACTGCGTATTGCTAAGATGTCTATATGGCTTGACAAAAGAAGATATAACATACTTTCTTCCTAGATCATAAATAAAGATCCATCCTTTACTTATATGTGGCAAGCATAAGATTCCCTCACTTCCAAAAATGAGAAAGATATTTATGGGATTGTCTAAATATACAATGTAATTGAAATTCTAGTCAACATTGATCATTTGGTTGTCACCTTGATAAGGAATAAAGTGACATTTTTAACTGATGTCCACATGGAGATGGAATCAAAAACAAGATTCATGGGCATGTGTTAATTGTATAAGGGAAATTGTTGGATTGGTGTTGTCTGATCCAGTTGGGCCGAATTCTTGTGGCCGACAACTGTGAGGGGGACTAGCAGGGGGTAGAGCTAGATGGAAAATAGGGGGGAGACATGCAGGGTGGGGAGGGGGGGCAGGGGGTGGTAGGTGGGTGGAAGGTAGGGGGACAAGTAGGGGGCAGGGGGGACTGGAAGGGGGGTGGTAGGGGGCAGGGGGACTGGCAGGGGGACTAGCAGGGGACTAGCAGGGAACTGACAGGGGGTGGCGGGAGGTGGGGACTAGCAGGGGCAGGGCGACTAGTAGGGGCAGGGGGTAGGGGGGACTGGCAGGGGTGGTAGGGGCAGGGGGGACTGGCAGGGGGCAGGGACGACTGGCACGGGGGACAAGGAGGGGGCAGGGGGCAGGGGGGACTGGAAGGGGGGTGGCAGGGGGCAGGGGGGACTGGAAGGGGGTAGGGGGGACTGGCAGGGGGTAGGGGGTACTGGAATGGGGGAGTAGCAGGGGGCATGGGGTATGGGGGACTGGCTGGGGGTGGCATGGGACTAGCTGGGGTCAGGGGGTGGAAGGCAGGCCTGCATGCCTGCTATTCTTTTTATTGAACATTGATATATAGACACACTTTCTAACCGTGGCTATAAGGCTTGTTTGCATTTTACCTTCTGCCATGGTTTTAAACCGTGGCTATAAGGCTTTATCCACAGTTTCAAACCGTGGCTTTAGGGATTTATCCATAGTTTGAACCGTGGCTATATGCTTTAGCCACAATTTTAAACCGTGGCTATAGGAGTTGGCCTATAGCCACGCCAATACCAGCCACGGTTCATTCAACCGTGGCTATAACCTATAGCCACAGTTTTTGGGCTTATAGCCACGGTTTCAAACCGGATCTATAGCCTAAATTTTCAGTAGTGAATGGTTGTAGTTAGACCACAAGAAGAATCTCTATGATTTAAGAATGATTTGGGTATGAATCAAAATAAGAAGATACGTAGACCACATGAAATAACTATTGGCGAAGTACTGACACATATCATTCATCCCACATTATATTTTATTATTATGAAAAAACGGGACACTCAGAAAATGTTTGTTTCATAGATAAGAGGTACTAAACTGAATGATAGAAAAACAAGATTTTATATAGAGCTCAGTATTCAAAGACATCAATTATTTTCAATTTTTTTGATGTGGAGGATTCAGAGACATGGAAATATATGTGTCATCAATAATGCATAGAAATGTGCTAAAGTAGACTGAATGTGATCATATTATGTAGCCCAACATATTATCAAATGAGGTGAAAACAACAGATTAATTTAGAGCCTTGCCAGATTAAAACAGCCCATGAAGCTTTGATCATCATCAAAAAAATCAATCAATGGCATGGTTCAGATAGAAGGGAGATGAAAATAAAGTGTTTTAATATATTTCATAATTTGAATTAGATCACACTTGAATATGGATCATTGATGATGGATACCCCTCTAATATGACATGAAAAAAAAACTTGTGATAGGAATATGATACAACAATGAAGGTATTTTATGATTTAGTAATGATGGAGGCCTGAAAATTATTATCATTGTAAATTCAATGTTTGGGGGGAAAGAAATGAGATATACATATGTATTGATTTTTGAAAGTATCAGCCAAAATATTATTTGTCTAATTCAATTTGGTTTCATAGGACATTCAACAATATTTACAAAAAAATGTGTATCAATAAATTAAAAAATGGGGAATTTTTGTAGGGAAACCATAGAAGGGGAATATATACCTTGTATTTGGAGACATAGATATGTTCTTCTTGTCCAATTAAGAATAAATTAGGTTATGGAATAAAAGACTTGGTCATTTGTGCCAACCGTCGTAGAAAGATATGGTTAAATTCTATGTTTCTCAAGACCTCTTTAGGTTATCACCGAATCATACACATACATGTGATGCTTTTCAATAATATATGCTCACTCAAAAATACATATATGGAAAAATAGGAAAGGTCAAAAAAGTGATTTTATTGGTGCATATTGTTGTGTGAGGACCTATATCACCAATAGATATCTATGGTAGGAGATATTAGGTTCTCTTCATTAATGAATTTAGCAGAATGGAATGGGTTTCATCCATTACCCAAAAGTCTATTGTGTTCATTTTCATAATATGTTATCAATTGAAATTTTAAAATAACCCAAAAGATCTGAACCCATAATGGAATAGAGTTCAGTAATATATAGGTGTCAGATTATCTAATGAAATAAGGGATAAGGTACTAAGCTTCAGCAATAATAACTACACATCATAATGGTGTTTTTAAGATAATAAATTAGAATATCAATAGGATTTATATGACATTTCTCATTGTGAAATACCATACATAAATGATTAGGAATAAACAATTGATTAAATAAATATACTCAAAAAATTGAGTGTTATTATGTACAAAAGAAGAGAATACTCCACATGAGCTATTATATTAAATGAATCCAAAATTAAAGTACATTCAAGTCTTTGGAAGAAAGTGTTTCATTCTTAACAAGGGTAAACATAGTATTTTTTAATCCTGTGGAGTTGAAGGGAAATTTGGTTGCTACTTAAGAAAATAAAAAGCCATATAAATGATTCAACAAGTGTCTTGTAATGTTAGTTGAATGCAATGATGTATTTATAAAATAGAATTTTCAGAATCATTAGTAAATACATGATTGGTTTCAGGAGGATAGTAATGAAGTGATAAGTAGAACTAGGAGATTTCCAATTCCATAGGATAATCCTGATGTAGATTCATATAATGAAAATATGAACAAAAATCTATATTATAAGAACGAATGAAGATTTGAGATAATATTAGTAGACATAATATAATTTATCATTAAACTATTCCATTGTGGATAAAGATGAGGAAGAATCTAAAAAATCATTATTATATTCAATTGTAAATCCTAAATTATTTTAAGAATAAATTTTAGAGGAAATATAGGTTGAGGGTATAAATTTTGAGCATGACCAAATTGAGAAGAATTAGACATCAGAGAATCTTTCGATACCAATAGATATGATTATCCTTGGGACTAAATTTCTCTTTCAAGACAAGATGAATGAAGATGGTGCAATGATTTCAAAAAAATCATGACTGATGTTCAATGGGAACTCATTGATAGAGGGTATCTATGTTGATTAAACATTTTCACATGTTTCAAGTCTAGATAAAATCATAATATTCTTGCCTATACTAGTGTAAGGATAGTTCAAAGTTATCCAGATAGAATTTTAGTCAGTGTTTCTTGATGGGGTTCTACAGGAATAAGTTTATAATGGTAATCTATATGTTTTTCTCATTAATGAAGATGAGATCATATTTTTTCAACTACTAAAGGTGCTATATGGATTGATGTATGTACCAAGACAGTTATCTTCAAAACTAGATCATTTTTTGAAGAAGCTCAGCTCTCAGTATGGGGAATTTTATTACATTCCATATGTCAACAATGGTTGTTATAAAAGGAAAGTGGTGTTGGTATATGTAAATGACATAATATTGGGTGTATTAGATAGATAATGTTGAAAACATATCACATAATTCATGAAAATTATACTTTACAAGGTAATGACTGTTGAACTGATGTTTTATCATTTTTTAGAGGTGGAAAAAGGAGTGAATGTAACATTAATTTCTCAATACATATTTTCCAAGGAGGTTTTAAGAAGATTTTTAATGGATAATTCCTTGTAGATGAAGAATCTAGTGGTTCCCTAGATAAAACCATCACTACATGATGAAGGAAATATAGTTAATGTCATAGAATATAGGCAAATCATTGTCAGCCTAGTGTACATGATAGTGAAAATACATGATATTTTTTTCCAAAAGATAGGATGAAAGATACAAAATGAATCCCAAGTAAATCCAATTTGTTCTATATAATATTATAATTCAGCATATGAAGGGAATTGAAGATTTTTGTTTGCTATATAATGAAAAATCATAGAATGATTTATTGTGATATACAGATGCAGATTAGGTCCAATCAGTAGATGATAGAAAATCAACATCATTTAGTGAATTATATCTTCATGGATAGATTATTTCATGGAAAATATTGAAATATTATTGTGTTTCCTTAAGCATAACTGAAGCTGAATATATTTTATCCAGTCAAGATTTAAAATATTTATTGTGGATGAATCAATAGCTTGATGATATGGGATTTCTAGTGAAGTCTTCAATAAGAATCTATTTTGATATTTAATGTGCTATAAATAATATAAAAACTACTTTACACCACTCAAGGAAAAATAAAATTGAAATAAAGTATAATTTTATAAAGTAGAATGTGGGGAAAGGCCTTGTGATGTTGGAGTATGTTTCAACAAAAGTACAGGTTGCAGAGAATCTAAAAAGTTCCATACATAAAGAAGCTTAGGAACACCATCAAATAGATCTAGGAGATTAGTCCACTATTTGAACTTTAAATGGTGTGGATTTGTTTCCCCCTATCCCAAATGAAGGAAGTGTTTTTCCCTAATGTGTTGATCTGTGTTCTTTTACTTTTTGTAGATCACAATGGAGTGACTTTCAGGTTCATTGAAAAACTGTGAGAATTTTTGACTATAAGAGGGGGATAACTGATGCAATAAGGACATTGGAAGACTGGGTTTTCAAAATCTATAGAGAAACAAAAAAACACAATGAAAAATGGTACATCTTCTCAAATACGAGAATTGGGGAATCATGAACGTATGATGAAGAATGATACATCTCTATGACTATGAGAAGCTTCACAAAATTAGAAAATTTTCCTAATACTTCATAAAAATAGGGATCCTCAAGGACAATAGTGAGGAGATTTTTGGATAGGTGATGAGGAGGATGGAGGCATTTGGAATAAGAGGCATCTTCCCCCACCTAGAAATGAAATTAAAGTCTTAATTATTATTTAAAGGATATAAACTTTTTTAGAGGTTCATGAAGTATTTTAATCCTATAAAAATTTTCCAAGAAAGTGATTTCACAATGTCTATAAAAACTGATTGAAAATTTTTAGCTTCCTTAATGCTATGTGAGAGTTGAGAAATTTGTCTGCTTCTCAATGGCTGTGTGATCTTCGAAAAAGGGGGTTTCTTTGCGAATGTTTTTTACAGTTTATGAATGTGGATAGAATGGTGAAAGAAAATGGGTTCATGATGATAGTTTATTATTGTGAATAATTGGGTGGTTTCACAAAGGCTGTAAAGGATTTGTAGTGGTAGTGATCATCAAAAATGTATTAAAAGGGAATTTCATATTAAATATGTGGTAAATTTTTATTCATAAAAGGTATGACATTTAAACCCCAACTGAGTATCTACTTACAACTGAGGATGTAATCATTATTATTATTAAAGGTACATAGTTGTCCATAAACTATGTGTGAATCCTCTCTATAGTAGTGATAAATGGAAGAGGAAAAAGGTGATCCCTTCCACCGATAGTGATCAATAGAAGGATAGATTTAGGTAGTGACCATTGGGAATCTTTGATATGTCTCTAATAACTATTAAGGTATTGAGCCTTGGCATAAATGTGATCTAACTTAATCCTTATTTAGGTATTTATCCTTAGTAGAATTGGTACATTAACACATTACCATTGTATTCTCATTGCACGTATCCTAGTGGGGGTTAACTAAGTAAAATTGTAGTGCCTATGTAATTTTTTCATTCATATTCATTCATTTCTATTGGAAATGGAGAGAATCATTATTTTTATAATGATGAAAAAATATCTAAAGGGGTGGTTATTTAAATCTATAATACTCTGATTAACCCCCCATCTCAAGGTATTTATCCCAGTTTTCCTAATAATAGAAGAATTATTTTGAAAGATCACACATTGTGTTTCTTGGGGAAAATAAGTTTTATTTCAATATCAGATCTTTAAATAAAAAACCCATTGGAAAATTTGTAAATATTTTTTTCTAAAATATAATTCAGAACCAATAAATTAATATTCAATGAAAATAATGGACATGGAGGTGGTAAATTTTGTTCTTATCAAACATGTTAAAATAAATATTCCAATAATTTATTGTGGTAAAAAGAAGCCTGTATTGTCTAGACAAAAAAAATTAATATTCCCTTCAAAAAATATATTAAAAAGTATAACATGGGGAAAATATCTTATTTAAATCATTTTACAAGTGTCAAAATAATTTCGATTTTTTTTAGAAAACATGGCTATAGTAGAAGAACGGTTTTTGATGAAATAGATATATCCAGATTATTTTACTTAAAATTAAATGAATAATTGGTTTATGTTTAAATGGGTGTAAAAATAGTAGTATTACATTAAAATATCATAAATAATCAGAGGAGAATAAAATTAATGATATTTAAATCAAAATATTTCAACATTGTGGACTTAATCATAAATAAACCTAATATACTATGATATTGTAACTAAAATTCCTTACCAATATGGTAAATTTGTAATCCCCATAAAAGGGATATCCTCAACATGATATGTTATCCATATTATTTTCAGGATAATAATCTAAAAATACATCCATGGAAAATATATAGACCACATAAAATAAATAGGTGGTTAATATGGTATGTTTCTCATAGAAGTAAAATGTTTTACAAAAATCTCTTTCATCTTTTGTAATTTATTGAATATTATGCCCCAAAAAATAATAAAATAAATTGAAACTTTAAATATCATTAATTTGTTTTAATTAATAATATAATATGTCAATGGGGAACCACAAAAAATAAATGTGTGGGAGATTTTCATTTGTCTCTCAAAAATAAATGAGATACTATAAACATTGTTCTCTAAGTCTCAAATTATTTTTTACACATTCGAACAAAAATTATAATAAATAGTTGTTCATTAATAATATTTTATAGAACAATAAATATATAAATTATACACTATATAATTTACTTATTACTATATATTACCCATTTATTACCAATTCTTTATTAAAATTTTGTTTCGGGTAATAATTGCTTGGTTTTTTTATATATTTTTTGATTCGTTATTTTCGATCCAATTAATATGATTGTGGTTCCATAATATCTATAATAATAATAATGAAATAATTATCATATTATTATATCAATATAACTTTTAATACTAATCAATTATTATTTTTTTGATAAATGAATTATGATATGATCATGGAGATGGTAGGTCGTACGTACTCAAGAGTAACGTTTCCATTTTCAATAATTATTATATAAAGGTGTAATGTAATATTTTATATTCCAATAATTATAATAATATCATAAATAAAATTTTATTCCATAAATTATATGTATAAATATCATCTAAGTGGTGTGGTAATGAAATGAGAGAGTCACATCGCTTCATTAAGGTAGCAGTCCACACATACATGGACAATATTATCATTATTAAATGAGTAAAAAGGAAAGAAATAAATTATGATTTATAATTTAATAATGATAAATATTTTATCAATATATTAATAAATTATTGTATTTCACTAATTTTAATTGAATTTATCCTTATTATATTCCATGTAATCAGTTAACAAATCCCATCTCTTCGTAATATGATAGTCTGCCACATACACAAGTAATGTTATTATATTCCCTAAGAATAGGGAAGTTAAAACTCTATAAGTTATATAATGATTGAATGGGTAAATTGATTTTATAAATAACATACGTATACTTTATATCTATCATTATACCCTACTATGATATATATTAAATGAATAACAAATGAATTCAGCTTACGAGTTAGTAATCCATAGTAAACATGACTGATGACTTCATTACCTATTTGATGGAAGTAGTGATTGATTTTTTCATTACCTTCACATAAAAACCTATATTTATACGTAATATGTGGATTTTATTATATCATCATCTTTTTATAATAATTGAAAAATGAGGATGAAGAAAAAAAATTAAAGCTCCTGAAGAATGTTACCTCTTCTTTGGGTAACCTCATTAGTTTTGCACAAAAACCCTTAATTGGAAGGATTTATGACCAATATTGGGATAATATGATGAGAATAGGGATTTTGGTATATTATTTTGGTAGGTGTTTTTAGAAACAAAATGGCATTACTATTTGAATAAGAGAGGAGAGGGGTGTCTTTTATATATGAGGTGCGAGGCACGATTGATTTTGTTAATATAAAATGTTGTACCAATATTTTTCACCTAAAAAATGATCCAAAATTGGGTATTATAGATAAATAGATAGAATAATGTTGAAATATTTCTAGAAAATATATTTTAGATAGGTATTTATGTTATTTTATCCCTGTTCATTTTAGTTTAACACTGGTTAAACCAATATTTTCATTAATCACAACAAAACGATTTTAGTATTATTACCTTTAAATATGGTAAGAAATTATGGTTAAAATTTTATATAATATAAATTATAATTATTCAAAATATGGAATCCATTTTATCAAATTTCATTCATATAAGGGTTAAATTTTAAATTATAATTAATCCTACAAATTCAATGGGAAAGATAGTTATTAGAGAGAAAATATTGAAAAGTTAATAATTTTTTATGTAAAAATAAATAAATAAATATTTAAATTAAAGAAATTATATTATTAGATATTTAAATTTAGTCATTTTAAATTAATACCAATTTTAAATATATTTTATATTTTTAAATTATAAAATGATAAGGTAGTTTTCATTTAAAATTCAATATTGTTCACTAGTAATCTGAAAAAAAACTATTCTCCTTAATTTATCAAAAATAAATTGTATGATAATATTTACATTATGAAAAAAATGAATTTTTTTAGTTAGATAAATTTCCAGAATTGTTAAAATTTGTTTTAAATGAATTATGAAAAAGGGGAAAAACATTTTTTAGAAAAGTACAATTTTTTGAGTTTAAGATTTTATTTCTTCTTTTCACTTTTCTATAAAATACATAATATAAAAATTTAATATTTGAATGAATATATACTAATCAAATTTCAATAAAATTATCCCCTAAAATATTTTTTACTTAATTGAGGTAATTTATTTTATATAAATAATTTTTTATAGAATGGTTTCCTTTATTTAAAAATTGTTTTTATTTTGTTATTTTACTAATTGTTCGCCAAAGAATAAATTTTATACACATTTTTAAGACATATATTTTAATAATTTATCTCATACTATTCATACATGTGATTCCAATAAAAATGTGATAAATATAATATAATAATATTTTAATAATATGAAACATTTTATTTGAACTCATTGTTATGAGTAAGAAAAAAATAAAAACATTAAATTAATTTAAAAAACAATTCAAAATATATTATGTTCTTCCACTGACCATCCATATGTTGATTATATACCATGCTAAAAAAACCTATGATCCCAATTCAACATGGATGCCTCTATAAATGAATGAATTAAAATGGGGATAACTATTATAGACGATACCACCAGAAACTCAAGGAAATGTTTAAATCTAATAAAAATATATATGTCCCTTATCCTCAACAATAGTTAACTTTCTAATGGGTATACAGTGATCCAAATTAGTAATCCTATTAGTGACACTTGATATCATATTATTTCTACATGGGGTACGTGGAAACCAAAACACAATGTCAATTAATATATTATTCACTTCAAATATGTCAGTAGAAGTGGTTTAAGAAACATGATGGTCACTTGTGCATGAAATTTACTTGTTGATATGTATAATAACAAGAAAAAACATTTATTGATGTATTTTATCATACATTTCCACCAAAAATATCTCCACATATCATAAAATATATTCTTGGATCCATGGTTCCATTTCCAATGATAATTAATTAAATCACCCATTGCATCCTTCCTTGAGGTTAAAGGTATTACAAATCGATTTAGAAAACAAAGAATTATTTCATAAGATAACATCCACTATTTTATTGTATCTAAACTATTAATTTAGTGCATAATAATACTTAATTCATAATCAATATGATACTCCAAAAAAATCTACTTAATATAAATGAAATTCAACAGAATAGTTTCTAAGAAAACATCAACCTCTTCCCCCAAGTCGCTAAAATGAAACTTTGAAAAAAGAGACATCAAATTCCACTCTTATGATGACTCTGTCATTATTAAGGATAGATGTTTCATTCTTAATGAATCATTATATTCATTCCCTATTATTGGGGGGTAAGAAATATCTATATCAAAATACTGTAGGTACACTACCAGTATCATCTGTTAGAGGATAAAATATTTTTGAGAGAAGATATAACTCAATATTGTTTCATTGGAGTAAATGGTAATCCATTATAAAAAAATATAATGTCATCAACTATTATATTAATTTTTCATATATTCATGTTTGAGATCATGATTTGTAGAATGATTTTTGTTTGTTTTATGATTTCTGGAGCCACATGCTACCATGTGATCACCCACCAAAAGAACATACCCGATGCAAAACCAGATGCATCACATAAGACCATATATCCTTTCACATCCTCTGGAAGAGTAAATACTAGAATAAAAATTCAAATGACTACTCTAATCATTAAAATATATATTAAATTTATCAATTCACATGATCATCACCCCCTTTTGATTGAGGATAGTCAATGGAGAAGACATCTCTAAGAAATCATCAGAAAACCTAATATAATACCACACTAAGACCAAGAATATCTATATCTCAATAATATTTTACGGTTTCTCCCATTTAATAATATATTTTACCTTAACATGATGGAGGTATATGCCATGGTTTGATACCACATATCCTTATAACATCACATCAAGTATCCAAATATTAATTTATGAAAACAAAATTTAGTATATGTGAACTCTCCATGAAATGAGTAATTTTTATTTTCCATTACGTGATTGTGTTATGATAAATCAAAACAAAGGAAAAATGAGTCTTATGATTTCATATCAAGGAGAATAGGGGATGTAACACCCGAGACTTTTATGTTATATAAATCATCAAAGAAATCTTTTTATACACAACACTTTCTTGGCTTGCTTTACACGAAATCACGACCTTCCTCGATAGCTTGCGTCGTACGCAATACTGAGTTTCACTAAACAACGATATGCTATTAAAATATTATTAAAACTAGCCGTTATGAATAGTAATAACCACTTTTTGAAATTTTATAAATTTTATTTTTCAAAATTGACTTCATTTTTGGATTCGGAATATCGAAATTATCCTAGGGTGAAATTTTGGTATTTTTCTGAAAACATTCAATTTTTGATGAATAGTGAAACCACTAAGTGGTAGTTAAAAAACTGAATTTTTCATAAAACTTAATTTTACCACTTCTGTGAGTGGAATTTCAAAAATCCGAGAGACACGATTGATGTCAGTAAGTAAAATGTGCTTCAATGAGATGAAAATAATTTTATGGTGAATAGTAACTTTTTACTTTTTTTTACCACGGTTAAAAGTAAATAGGGTAATTAAGGGTAAATATGATATTATAATTACCCTAACACATGTAATAATTCTATTGGACAAGTGTAATTCGACCAAAAACAAACTTAGGAATAAAATATGACCATTTAGACCCACATGGATTAGATTAGGACATTTATTATTAATTTATTTAAAGAAGGGTTAAAATAGTTAAAATCAAAGTTTAATAAGTAAATAATTTTTAATATGGGTTTATACATAATATAAATTCGACTATGAATATTCATTAGAAATAAAATAAGATTTCCTATATAATGGTATTTTATTTGTAATTTTTAGACATTAAATAATTTAATTTATTTATGACACAAAGATGATGCAGTAATTATCTTATTAATGAAATATTGACATAATTAATGTTATAAACACCAAAATAAATGTAATTTGAGACTTTTTATGAATTCCTCAAATTTATAGGTTAATATGACATGTTAGTATTGATTTAATTAACTTTTTTCGAACTAATCATTCTGTTATGATTTTCACAAAAATCCATTACTAAATGGTGTCAAAATTGACATAAAATAGTTTTTAAAACAATTATTATATTAGTAATTGTTATTTTATTCCTAAAAATCTAAGGTTCGGCCAGATGACTTATATAATAATATATATGTTAATAATAAACAACTTGGGGTTCGTTTGGCTGCTTATAGTAAGTTTATTAACCTTATAGTATAAGAACACAAGAACACACGGTAAAAGTAAAATTATTTAACTTAATGTTAAATCTAAATGATAAGGTTAAAATAGGAACCTGAACTTCTAAAAATTCTATTGGATGAGAGGATTTAGACCCATCCCCACCTTATCTTCGAAATATATCAATTTGGAGCTATTTAAAACCGAACTTGACTATATAATAAAATAATATTTTTAGATTTCCCAAAGGTGCCCCTCTCCTCCCTTATAAAAGGGCACCTCCTCCCCCTCTTCCTCACACCACTTTGAGCCTTCAAGCTCGGCCAACCCCTGACAATTCCTCATCTCCACTTCCCTAGAGATATCCTAGAGGTCATGGTATTTTGAAAGACCAATTTTAGTTCCCTAAAAGCAGGTCTCAAAGAAGCACTTCAAAGAAGAGGTAATGTCCTTTACCGATTCTTTCATCTTTATTTCTTCTTCCACTTCTTATTCTTTAGTTGTTTCATTATGAAGTAATAAAATCAGTATCCCTCATATACTGATACGTTATTATAAGTATGAAACAACCCTATTTCACCATCTATCCATCTTATGGAAAAATAAATCACCACGCGTGCGTACGTACGGAATACCGTCTCCACGCCATGGTGTAATCTATTTTCCACCACCACCTTACTTGGATGGGTATAATGGTTTCAATAATTACTATATATGACTATTATAAAGTAATACTGATTCTCAAATAGTATACATACACTCCAATACAATTCCACGATCATAGGAACGATATCATCACTCATGCGTACGTACGGAATACCGTCTCCACGATGTGATGCGACTCGTTCTACATGATCTTCATTTAATAATGATTATATAAATTGAATGAATGAATATGATATATATTACACTAATACCATTCTGGAAATGAGGTATCTATAACCTAAAGAGAAGAATAAGAATTTATTCAACAAGACACGCATAAGAACAAAAAGTTATAAACACCCGAATAACAATTAGCAATGAAATATTACTACTAAGAAGCTAAGAATATGACCATATATGATATCCTAAAAATAATAATGATTCTGGAATAAGTCAATAACATTATTTAAATCATTATAAAGGAGGTTCAGACACTTACGAAGCAAAACAGACCTAAGGTAAGGGAAATATCAAAATCTCATTTTTATCCGAGATTGTTTATACTTTGGTATTTACTGGGGTGTATTTTATCATCCAAATCCATGTTTCCTCAATATTTAATATTATTTCCATCCACATACAATTGTTTAAATCCAATTTTACCCTTCTGTGAGTTTTTAGTAAAAGATATGAATGGAATCTTTTGACATTTTTCGCACGAGGTACTTTTTGAATTTTCCGACAAATGTATGAGAAGAATATTTTTTTAACTTATACCGCATGAATGGATTTTTAAAACAAAATTTCCAAGAATCTTCTTTTATAAGTTTTAATGTTTATTTTTAATCAACTTCTTTTAGTTTAAAATTGTATGACCTTTTAAGAAAGGAAAAATGTTTTTGAAGTAGAAAGGATATTTTCCTCAAGAATGGAGTTCAAGTGTTTTATCAAATGTATTTTCCATCTAAGATAATAAAGGGTAATGTTTCTATCAATATTATTACATGAATTTGATTATGTTGTGATGGAAATATTTTTATGAATTATTTTATCTTATATGAATTGTTTTATGATGTCACGATGTTTAAAGATTCCCATTTTTATTACATGGGTTTTGCTACGATGTATGGTTTATGATTTTGTGGCACACATAAGAATGGTATCATTATGAGATGGGTGGGACCTATATCTCCCTCCAATGCATTGGGTAAATATTTTATATCTCATGAGATAGACATGGATGGAACGGTAGGTTATACCGGTTATGTGAAACAGGACTGAAATGAAGAGTGAACTCGGTTCAGAAAGGGACTTTGTCCACTAAGATAGTTTTGGCAGTGAGCCTTGAATAATAAGAAATGATTCTCTATGATTATGTGTGTATGCCACAAAGTTTCATGTTTTAAGTTTTTATTATTGTGATTACATTTCACTGCCATGATTTATCCCATGTTATGATATTATGATCTCTTTTCCAGGTTAAGATTTTCAAAAGTTATGTGCTTATGTATATGATGTGATTGATATTTCTTTTGTTTACCCTTACTGAGAATTTGAGCTCACCCTTTTGTATGTTTTCTTTCCCCAGGTCATGAAGAAGGTTATTAAGTAAGATATTCCAAAAGGGACTATAGATATGATGAAATAAATGTGAGATAGTGTAGATGTTTTATGAACCTGTTGTTTATGTTTCCCAGTTTCTAAAGACACTATACATATACAGTCCTTTCGTGGTTTTGTTATTTGTTGTAATAAGTATGCTTCAATTTTGAAGTATTAAAAATGTATGTAAAGTATGGGTCGTTATAGTTGGTATCAGAGGGAGGTTATAGTCAACCTTTGGAAACTAGGATGTGAAAGCCTTAGTAAGAACCCTAAGGATACGTCTAAGCATAGAACACAATCTTAGTGTTTTAGAAATGGCCATGAATAACCTATGATAAGACCTTAAGTGTGAAATTTTATTCTTGATTATGTAGTTTTCCTATTATAATTAGTGTTGCTCACACTATTCTTCTTGTTTTTAGTCAATGGCTGGTACCCGAAGGAACAGTGTTAATGCGGAATGTGACGGGCAATGCAATGATTGTCCCCCTGAGCAACCAAACGTTATGGGAGCTGGAATGCAAAATCTTGTAGCCATGCTCACACAACTTTCTCAAGCTATGAATCATGCAGGACTTCCAAACGAGCAAAGGAAGGAGCAACATTCTGTTGAATCCTTCATGAGGCAGCGTCCACCTTCTTTCAGCGGGTCTACTGATCCTTTAGTTGCTGAACAATGGATTAGTACTACTGAAAATATATTTTCAGTTCTTCAATGTTCTGAACATGATAAATCCATCCTAGCAGTGTATCATTTGGAAGGAGATGCTGATCAATTGTGGAATCTTATTAAGAATACGAGGCAAAGGGATGAAATTGATTCCATGGAATGGGACGAGTTCAAGAACTTATTTTTCAATAAATACTTACCTCGTATTCTCCGAAAAAATATGGAGAAAGAGTTTCTTGAACTGAAGAAAAAGGATGATGAATCTGTTGGTACCTATGAAGAAAATTTTACAAGACTTGCAAGGTACGCTTCAGGTATTATTATCCAACCTGAGAGTAAGATAGATCAATTCTTTAGTGGCTTAAAACCAAGTCTTCGAAGGGCCTTAGCCATAAGGGACTTCAATAGCTAAGAGGAAATCGTTCGATGTGCTCTCAAAGTTGAGATGGAGATTGGAGTAACCCATCAGTCATATGGGTTTGATAAGAAGAGGAAAATGGAATTCAAAGGAAAATCTAAAGAGCACACTGAAAAGAAGATGAGCTTTCCCTTATGCTCAAAGTGTGGAAAGAAACATGGAGGGAGTTGTCTTTAAGGGACAAGTAAATGTTTCAAATGTGGAAAGGAAGGTCATCGGGCATTTGAATGCCGCGATGATGGGAATAAGATGTCTAATGATGCAAACAAAGGAAGGGATACACAGAATGAACCTACTACACATCAATGTTTCAAGTGCAAGGAGATGGGTAATTATGCCAATAAATGCCCTAATCCAAGGGTTGATGTTGATGGTCGACGTCAACAAACTCTTAAGGCTAAAGACAAAGGAAATTCACATGCAATTTCTATCAGCGATGTGGAGTACGATAACGATGTGGTGAAAGGTACACTTACTATCCACTCTAAAGTAGAAAATGTTTTATTTGATTCTGGATCCACCCACTCTTTTATTTCTGAAGAATTTTCTAAGGGTATCACCGTATTACCTCAACAATTAGATGTTGAGTTAGCTGTGACAACACCTAATGGCACAACAGTCGCATCAAAAGTTTATAATTCTTCTCTGATCGAAGTTTGTGGGAAAGGGCTTCCTGCAAATCTTGTGATCCTTACTATAGTGGAATTTTATGTGATTCTTGGCATGGATTGGCTTTCTTTATATGGAGCTCATATCAATTTCCAAAGAAGGGAAGTCACATTTCATATTCTAGATCAATCTATGATCGCCTATCAATGAAAGGATGAACATAACCTTCCAGTGGAAATTCCTTCTACCTTATGGGTCTTGATTCCACTAAATGAAGGTAATTTATCTCAAATGGTTGGTGAGAAAATCACGAATAAGAATATTCCCATTGTACGGGAGTTTGATGATGTCTTTCCAGAGGAATTACTGGGTCTTCCACCGAATCACGAAGTTGAGTTTTCAATAGAACTCGTATCGGGTGCTTTGCCTATTTCAAAGACACCTTATAGAATGGCCCCAACTGAGTTACAGGAATTGAAGAAGCAACTCCAAGAGAATCTTGATAAGGGATTCATATGCCCTAGTGCATCACCTTGGGGAGCACCTATTCTATTTGTTAAGAAGAAAGATGGATCAATGAGACTCTGCATTGATTATCGAGAACTTAACAAGATCACTATCAAGAACAAATATCCTCTCCCACGCATTGATGACTTATTTGACCAACTACGCGGAGCTCAATACTTCTCCAAGATTGATCTTCATTCAGGGTATCATCAATTAAGGGTCAAAAGGGAGGATATACCAAATACGGCTTTCCGTACAAGGTATGGACACTATGAATTTATAGTGATGCCATTTGGTCTTACTAATGCCCCTGCTATCTTCATGGATCTGATGAATAGAGTCTATAGAGACTATCATGACCAATTTGTGGTAGTCTTTATAGAACATATTCTTGTCTATTCAAAGAGCAAGGAAGAACATGAAGATCACTTGAGAATTATATTGAATACCCTGAGAAAGGAGAAGCTTTATGCCAAATTTACGAAGTGTGAATTTTGCCTTCAAAAAGTTGCATTTTTGGGTCACATAATCACAAAAGAGGGGATATCTATGGATCCAGCAAAAACAGAGGTTATCGAAAGATGGTCGATACCAACAATAGTAACTGAGATCTGAAGTTTTCTTGGTTTGGCTGGATATTATTGACGTTTTGTGAAAGCTTTTTCACGATTATCTAATCTACTCACCAAGTTGACAGGAAAGGGGTTAAGTTTGTTTGGACGGAGGAATGTGAAGAGAATTTCAAGGAGTTGAAACGAAGGTTATCCAGTGCACTTGTGCTCACACTGCCTTGTAGTGGAGAAAGGTTTGTGATCTATAATGATGCATCCAAGAAGGGATTGGGGTGTGTTCTTATGCAAAATGATATGGTGATAGCTTATGTCTCACGACAGTTGAAAATACATGAGCAAAATTACCCAATTCATGATTTGGAGTTAGCTGTGGTAATCTTTGCATTAAAGATTTGGAGGCATTACCTTTATGGTGAAAGGTGTGATATTTATACTGATCATAAAAGTTTAATGTATATTTTCACACAAAAGGAGCTGAATATGCACCAAAGAAGATGGTTGGAGCTGATTAAGGATTACGACTGCTCAATCCATTACCACCCTAGAAAAGTAAACAAGGTGGCAGAAGCATTAAGTCGACAAGACCATGCTAGTTTATCCATGATGAGGATAAAAAAAGATCCAATAATTATGGACTTACAAAGGATGGATCTTGGAATTACAATGAAAGGGGAAAAATCGTATCTTTCTCAAATTAATGTTCAACCATCTATACATGTGAAGATTAAGGAGGAACAAAAAGAAGATGTCGAGTTACAAAAGAAGGTGAGAATGGTTCCTGAATTCAACCTTGATTGTGATGGGATAATAAAGTTCAGGAATCGGGTTTGTGTTCCTCCCATCCCCGAATTAAAGAAGGAGCTGCTGGATGAGGCTCATAGTTCTTCATTCTCTATTCATCCTGGAAGCATGAAGATGTATAGGGACCTGAAAGAGTACTTCTCGTGGGATGGCATGAAAAGAGATGTTGCTGAATATGTCTCTCGATGCTTGGTTTTTCAACAAGTTAAAGATGAGAGACATAAGTCTAAGGGGATGTTACAACCATTACCCATACCCGAATGGAAATGGGAAAACATCGCTATGGACTTTGTCATAGGACTTCCTAAAACATACAAAGGCAATAATGCTATCTGGGTCATAGTTGATCGTCTTACAAAGTCTGCACACTTCATTGCTATTCGAGAGGATTTCTCTCTGGATCAGCTTTCCAGGATATATGTAAAGGAAGTGGTAAGATTGCATGGAGTACAACTTTCTATTATATCTGATCAGGATCCGAGATTTACCTCGAAGTTCTGGCGAATTCTTCAGCATACTCTGGATACATAGTTGAGTTTCAGAACTGCTTATCATCCTCAGACAGACGGTCAGTCTGAGAGAACAATTCAAACTCTAGAAGATATGTTGAGAGCTTTCTCTATGGATTTCAAAGGTGGTTGGGATCAACACCTACCTTTGGTGTAATTTTCTTATAATAATATCTTTCACTCCAGTATTCAGATGGCTCTTTATGAAGATCTCTATGGAAAGAAATGCAGGACTCCAACTTGCTGGGATGAAGTTGGGGAAAGAAAGCAATTAGGACCTGATCTCGTTGATGAAATGGAAGAAAAGGTCAGATCTATTCAACAACACATAAGAGCAGCTCAGAGTCGATAGAAAAGTTATGCCGACAACCGAAGAAAAGACCTAGAGTTTGAAGTGGGTGATAAAGTTTTCTTACGAATATCTCCCTGGAAGAGGGTCATGAGATTTGGAAAGAAGGGGAAGTTGAGCCCTAGATATATCGGTCCTTTCGAAATACTGGATCGTGTTGGGAAGGTAGCTTACCGATTGGCGCTTCCACCGAATCTCTCTCAAGTTCACGATGTGTTCCATGTATATCTCCTGAGAAAGTACATACCTGATCCTTCACATTTACTCAGCTCAGAAGTTGTACTGCTAGAGCAAGATCTTTCTTATGAAGAACAACCGATAGAGATTCTGGATCGTAGCGAAAATGTCCTACGAAACAAGACCACTCGATTGGTGAAAGTTTTACGGAGGAACCACCAATTAGAAGAAGCTGCATGGGAGCTTGATGATATGATGAGGGAGAGGTATCCTCATCTGTTTGTTTCAAAGTGAAGAATTTCGAGGGCGAAATTCATTTTAAGGGGGGTAGAATGTAACACCTGAGACTTTTATGTTATATAAATCATCAACGGAATCTTTTTCTACATAACACTTTCTTGGCTTTCTTTACACGAAATCTCTACCTTCCTCGATAGCTTGCGTCGTACGCAATACCGAGTTTCACTAAACAACGATATGCTATTAAAATATTATTAAAACTACCCGTTATGAATAGTAATAACCACTTTTTGAAATTTTATAAATTTTATTTTTCAAAATGGACTTTATTTTTGGATTCGGAATATCAAAATTATCCTAGGGTGAAATTTTGGTATTTTTCTGAAAACATTCCATTTTTGATGAATAGTGAAACCACTAAGTGGTAGTTAAAAAACTGAATTTTTCATAAAACTTAATTTTACCGCTTCTGTGAGTGGAATTTCAAAAATCCGAGAGACACGGTTGATGTCAGTAAGTAAAATGTGGTTCACTGAGATGCAAATAATTTTTTTGTGAATAGTAACTTTTTACTTTTTTTTAACCACGGTTAAAAGTAAATAGGGTAATTAAGGGTAAAGATGATATTATTATTATCCTAACACATGTCCTAATTTTATTGGACAAGTGTAATTCTACCAAAAACAAACTTAGGAATAAAATATGACCATTTAGGCCCACTTGGATTAGATTAGGACATTTATTATTAATTTATTTAAAGAAGGGTTAAAATAGTTAAAATCAAAGTTTAATAAGTAAATAATTTTTAATATGGGGTTATACATAAGATAAATTAGACTATGAATATTCATTAGAAATCTACAAAGATTTCCTACATAATGGTATTTTATTTGTAATTTTTAGACATTAAATAATTTAATTTATTTATGACACAAAGATGTTGCATTAATTATCTTATTAATGAAATATTGACATAATTAATGTTATAAACACCAAAATAAATGTAATTTGAGACTTTTTAGGAATTACAATAATTTTCTAGGTTAATATGAAATGTTATTATTGATTTAATTAAATTTTTTCGAACTAATAATTCTGTTATGATTTTCACAAAAATCAATTACTAAATGGTGTCAAAATTAACATAAAATAGTTTTTAAAACAAATATTATATTATTAATTGTTATTTTATTCCTAAAAATCTAAGGTTCGTCCAAATGACTTATATAAGGATATATATACTAATAATAAACAACTTGGGGTTTGTTTGGCTTCTTATAGTAAGTTTATTAACCTTATAGTATAAGAACACAAGAAGATACGGTAAATGTAAAATTATTTAACTTAATGATAAATCTAAATGATAAGGTTAAAATAGGAACCTAAACTTGTCTAAATTCTATTGGATGAGAGGATTTAGACCCATCCTCATCTTAGCTTCTAAATATATCAATTTGGAGCTATTTAAAACCGAACATGACTTTATAAAAAAATAATATTTTTAGTTTTCCCAAAGGTGCCCCTCTCCTCCTTTATAAAAGGGAACCTCCTCCCCCTCTTCCTCACACCACATTGAGCCTTCCAGCTCGGCCAACCCCTGACAATTCCTCCTCTCCACTTCCCTAGAGGAATCCTAGAGGTCCTGGTGTTCTTCAAAGATAAATATTTGTGCCCTAAAAGAAGGTCTCAAAGAAGCACTTCAAAGAAGTGGTAATGTCCGTTACCGATTCTTTCATCTTTATTTCTTCTTCCACTTCTTCTTCTTTAGTAGTTTCATTATGAAGTAATAACACCAGTATCACTCATATACTGATATGTTATTATAAGTATGAAACAACCCTATTTCACCATCTATCCATCCTACGGAATAAGAAATCACCGCGCGTGCGTACGTAGGAAATACCGTCTCCACGCCGTGGTGTAATCTATTTTCCACCACCACCTTACTTGGATGGGTATAATGGTGTAAATAATGACTATATATGACTATTATAAAATAATACTGATTATGAAATAGTATACATACACTCCAATACAATTCCACGAACATAGGAACAATATCATCACTCATGCGTACGTACGGAATACCGTCTCCACGATGTGATGCGACTCGTTCTACATGATCTTCATTTCATAATGATTATATAAACTGAATGAATGAATATGATATATATTACACTAATACCATTCTGAAAATGAGGAATCTATAACCTAAAGATAAGAATAAGAATTTATTCGACAAGACACACATAAGAACAAAAAGTTATAAACACCCGAATAACAAGTAGCAATGAAATATTACTACTAAGAAGCTAAGAATATGACCATATATGATATCCTAAAAATAATTATGACTCTGGAATAAGTCAATAACATTATTTAAATCATTATAAAGGAGGTTCAGACACTTACGAAGCAAAATGAACCTAAGGTAAGAGAAATATCACAATCTCATTTTTATCCGAGATTGTTTATACTTTGGTATTTACTGGGGTGTATTTTATCATCCAAATCCATGTTTCCTCAATATGTAATATTATTTCCATCCACATACAATTGTTTAAATCCAATTTTACCGTTCGGTGAGTTTTTAGTAAAAGATATGAAAGGAATCTTTTGTCGTTTTTTCACACGAGGTACTTTTTGACTTTTCCAACAAAAGTACGAGAAGAATGTTTTTTTTAACTTATACGACATGAATAGATTTTTAAAACAAAATTTCCAAGAATCTTCCTTTACAATTTTTCAAGTTTATTTTTAATCAACTTATTTTAGTTTAAAATTGTATGACATTTTAAGAATGGAAAAATGTTTTTGAAGTAGAAAGGATATTTTTTTCAATAATGGAGTTCAAGTGTTTTATCAAATTTATTTTCCATCTAAGATAATAAAGGGTTCTGTTTCTATCCATATTATTACATGGATTTTATTATGTTGTGATGGAATTTTTTTTATGAATTCGTTTATCTTATATCAATTGTTTTATGATGTCACGATGTTTAAAGATTCCCATTTTTATTACATGGTTTATGCTACGATGTATGGTTTATGATTTTGTGGCACACATAAGAATGGTATCATTATGAGATGGGTGGGACCTATATCTCCCTCCAACGCATTGGGTAAAGATTTTATATCTCATGAGATAGACATGGCTAGAATGGTAGGTTATACCGGTTCAGTGAAACAGGACTAAAACGAGGAGTGAACTCGGTTTAGAAAGGGGCATTGCCCACTAAGATAGTCTTGGAAATGAGCCTTGACTAATAAGAAATTATTCTCTATGATTATGTGTGTATGCCACAAAGTTTCAGGTTTTAGGTTATGATTATTGTGATTACATTTCACTGCCATGATTTATCCCATGTTATGAAATTATGATCTATTTTTCATGTTAAGATTTCCAAAAGTTATGTGCTTATATATATGATGTGATTGATATTTCTTTTGTTTAACCTTACTGTGCATTTGAGCTCACCCTTTTGTATGTTTTCTTTCCCCAGGTCAGGAAGAAGGTTATTAAGTAAGATATGCCAAAAGGGACTATAGATATGATGAAATAAATGGGAGACAGTGTATACTCTTTATGAACCAGTTGTTTATGTTTCCTGGTTTCTAAAGACACTATACCTATACGGTCCTTTCGTGGTTTTGTTATATGTTGTAATAAGTATGCTTCAATTTTGAAGTATTAACAATGTATATAAAGTATTGGTCGTTGTAGGGGAAGCCAAAATTATAGGCATGTGCATATAAATTCTTATCCTAATAGATTATCCAACCGAGTAATTAAATCTTTCAACTATATAGGATCCATATAATAAAAATTAATATTAACCTACGGAGTGCCAAGTACTAAATGAATATATAACTCTTCATATGTTACTTGTGTAAAACCAAATAAATATGAATTGAAAATTTCATGATACTTTAAAATAGATATAGGTAAGTGAATATAAATTTTTACACTATAAAACACGATACAAATCTCATCGACCTCGAGTCCCGTTTTCTCTCAAAGATAAGAGACAGAGCTCAGGTATTGTAAATAACACACCAAGAAGATAACAAAAAATTTAGTGCATATATATTAAATCCATCAAATTTATTCCAATTATTATTTATGGATATTTAATTTGAAAAAAATAAAATATCATAGGTATGTTCAAACATTTATAAGGAGATAACACTAGCATGGAATCAATGTAACAACACTCTTTTCATTTTTATGGGTGTATCAATACCGATCAAATAAGATAAAATATCAGTGTGAATATCTAGAAAAATAATTTCTAGAGTCAATATATATGGGTAATATTCACCTTTCTGCAATAAATGAGTAACTAATGATGAAACTATATTGATGGTACCACTTAAGTCACTAGACCTACAACAAAATCCTCCAAGGCTCTTCCACTGTATGAAAAAGATGCACAATGTATTCATGTGTCTATAAAATCATCAATCATGAGGCATCTAATTGAACCAAAATATTTTTAGTTTTTGATGATCATATTCAACTATTCATAGAAGAAAGGAAATGGAATAACATCATTAATCATCCCTAGTGGCCACATGAACCAAATGTCATGGGTGTCTCATTTAAAATTTTATTTGAATGCCCAATAATTTTATATTAGAAACAAGTCAAAGGGCCTCATATAGAACTAAATGATTTATAGAGGATTAAAACATTCTAAATATACCACAGAGCTCATAATGATTCCTCGTTTTCTTAAGGGAACTAACTGGATTTTTTACATGGAGAAAAGAGCACTCTCATCAACCGTAACCTGCTATCTAGATAAATTATATCCCTCAACTCTCAATCTAGCACGTCAACATGAGAAGGGAGTTTTGACATGAAGACATGATATCACATATTATCATAAATATCCATCTCCATTATTTGATCCATCATATTCTCAGTAGTCAAAACCATAAAAAATTATATGAACTTAGAAAAATAAATCATGTACTATTTCATTGTATTTTCACCCAACTTGAGGTAAAATAACTCCATATAATTTCACAAGACTATTGAATTAGGATAAAACTAGTCAGTGATGTTAAATTTAATGTCATTTCACTGTAATACCTAATGCATCATTACCGTCACTGTAAAATCCTACCATATCATGTTGGTCTTTTCATCCTTAAGGTATCACACTTTACCTTAATTGAATAATGTGTTTCCAAGAACTAAAAAAATAACTATCCTTTTCAACCTGTCCTCATCCTCTTGATATTCATTAGTGCATTGGAAAGAAGGAGGATTCTTGTGAATGAAATCATGAGTAATATTAAGTAATTCTCTCATTGAGGTTCCAAAATTGAATCCTAAATGATATTGGGTATTTATGTATGTACCAAATCATATATAGAACAAAATAAAATCTCAACATGATTATTGTCTACAAGAATATTTTAAAAACTTGGTTCACCAGTTTCTTCCTCTTATGGCCTATTCAAATGGCTTCTTAGTGTAATGATGTCACATAACATCAAAATTCAACACTAGAACCATCATTAAAATTACATGGTTCAATTATAGAGGAATATCAATTCCATCAAATGGAATTCAGAACTGGTATTTGAAAAAACTCAACAAAATGTAGGTAAAAGAAAATAATCAGATCAAAACATTACATAAGTCACTTTTCTCAAATACCCATTGTGACTTAAGGCTCATTAGGATGAGATCTAGGTATTAAATCCCACCCAACTACCTACTAAGTCCCAATAATTATATATCTGTTCTAAAATGATATCTAAACTACATAACATCATTAATGAATGATGCGTAACCTTGCACACATTGATTCCAATTTTATATCAACCAACCCAGATACTCCAGTAAAATGATACCTGGTCCATCTCTCACATAGAACAAATAGAATTACCAATACTCAAAAGATAGAGAATAGATCCAGGAATCATATAAAATCAATGGGGAAATACTTTTCTCCCCCAAATAGTTGAAGATAAGTATAAAAGTCAGCATGATGAACTATCCAAATAGGAGAATGTACCTTAATAAAATTGGTAAAAAAATATCAAAATAGTAAACCATAATTTTACTCAAGAAATATCAAGATAAAAGATCATAATTATAATGAAATGGGTGCATAAGATCTCAACCATTAAACTCATTGACTCTGAGTCCCAATGATGAAGATCATCCACCACCTCCAAGTGGTGTTTTCCCTTTGACCTAGCATATGATAATACACAAATACCAAAAGAAAAATCAAGGGAATGAGTTAAAAATATTTAGGGTCTCCCTAATTATTCCTTAAACAACACCATATCAATAATACAATTATACATTCAATTTAGATAGAGTATTTCATTAAAAATAAAATACATATTTATAATAAACCATGATTTCTAATAAATTGTAGCCAAATATAGAAATATTTCATTAAATGATCATTTATTTTAAAACAATTAATATTAATAATTTTTCACAGATATAGATTTTCAATAATAAATGTCCCGAAAAATCATGTTATTAAAGTAAAACCTCCATAATAACAAGAAATGCATTTTTTAGTGACTTTTCATAGGATCCAGACACATCTCATTTAACAATAAAACTCTATAAGTGACCGATCACTCAAAAATATCCCATTTGAGGACCCAATATGGAAAATTAGTATAGAACCTATTATAGGAGCCACTACATAAAATCTATCCAAAAAAAATTTAGTCCATTTTTTCATCGAAAATACGTTTCTAGTGAGTCACAGTCCTAGCATGTTTGTCCCAATTACCAACAAAATTCCCAGGCTTACATGTGCTCAAATAATAAATCAGTCATTCATGGGAAAATAAATTAAACACCCACATGAATTTACCCCTTCCACGATACGATATGTTTTAAAAAATAATCTTTAGGAATTAAATTACACAAAAATTTGTTTTTAATATACCATTTTTAATTTAAAAACCATATCATTATTTTAACCAATTTATTCGTACTCAAAAAAATATTTCTCTTTAACACATTATCTCAATATCAATATATATACATAGTCATCAAATAAATTTTTAAATTAAGAAATAAATTTTCTCAAATCCACCGAATAGTTTCAATTCCATTGATATTAGGGGATTTTCATCAATTCCATTATAATATCAAAGAAAAAATCTAAAATATCTCACCGTAATTGATATCATTTAAATAGTCATTTTAATTTAATTAAGAAATTTAGGGTTTTAACTGAGTCGAATATTCTTATAGAACCAACTAATTTAAATCGCATGGTCAAAGAAAACACCCACAACGAAATTTCAATCATAAAATGAGGAAAAACAAATCAAGAACAAATTCCAATCAAGGTCCAATAATCTGGAAGTTAAATCAAACTATATCATGATTATTTATCAAAATATATGGATGCTATAAGAGAATATATAAATAACATACATGAATAATGATCTATATAGTATAAATTAAACAAACAAGATCAATCATTCTTTGATCCTCTAAGAGATGTCTTTGGGATCAAAACCCACTAGTTGAGAGACCTTAAGAACAAGAAAAATGAATATGGTTGAGTGGGGGTAAATTTGGGGTTATTTTTATGGACATGGGATTATATATAAATAATTTTTAGGGTTTATAAACCTACACATAGGGATTTTGAAAATAATTTTCTCTTGGGGGCATATGTTATGGACACACAATTACATTATCTTTGACCCACCTTCTAGTAGATCTAACATGGCTCATGGCTTCCGAGGCTAGATCAAATTGTTTTCTATAATCATGAACCAATGATGAAAAACCCCTTAATACTCCCAAATTTTCAAAATTCCACCCAAATCAACCAAAATTGAGCCATAACTAATGGAAAAAACAAGGTTCAAGATGTTTATGTGTGAAGAAAATGGGATGTAATATGTGAAACATTATAGAAACAACCGTTTTCATTTATATGAAAAATCATGTTTTGTAGAGGGAATCAATCCATAATATTGTATTTTTATATAGATATATACTGTTAGACTAAGTAGACAAAAATGTGTACTTAGGCTAAAATCACTCGCAAAGACGATCCTATGGATATGGGTCCCAATTTGATTCTTGGGAATTGGTTTCCCCACTAATTGGTGGTTGGGAATGGTTCAAATATAACTTGATTATTTATAAAATAATTTTTCCATGATTAAACACTTATTGGTTCTTATTAATGATTTTATTATGTTTCTTATCAGACATCCATATTCATTCAAGCTCTATTGTGGATTCATATTACACATAATTCAATTGGAAATTTGCATCAACTAATTCTTTGAATAAACCATTATATAGATAGTGAGTATCCTTTCAAATATCATCTACAAAATCATCTTTAGAAACATCTATTAATTTTCAACTCATAAAAAGTTGAGATACCTTAAAAGAGATGACACTATTCTTAATCCTCAACTACTTGAGGAGTATATTTTCCTTTTTAATCATCAATTTTAGCCCATGTAGTGGTTGTAAAGGGTATCCCAAGAATGATTGGAACTTTTTTTCCTCATTCCATATAAAATATAAGAAAAAAATGTAAATAGTATTCTTTCATACATTAGATAATAGACTATCTACCCTTTTGTGAGTATAAGGAATTGACCTATACGACAACTATAGAGAAACCAATGATAGATTTACTTCTCTAAGACACATATTTTGAAAAAAGTGAAATGTGTAAAATTAAGGCAATATTCTAAGTAAAATATATATTTTATTACCACATGTTTTTAAATTATACATGAAATTATTAAACATATAGTTTATTTTAGTTTTGGGGATAACTACATATGAACAATCACACTAAAATCCCCAGTGAGATTTATGAATTTAAACTCTCCAAAATCCTTATTGTTGACAAATAATATTTTATGAAATTTTTTATAGGATGATATATAGTTTAAGTAATACATGAGTGGAAGGTTGACGATGAAGGTCCTAAATATCTAATGAAATATTAAATAATTAGTTTCATAACACTTTTTAATTCATTAGAGAAATGGAATGTGATGTGTATAATTCATCAAAATTTGTTGATTATTCCCCTCAAACACAAAACTAACCATATTATTTCCCTCCATAATATGTTCCCACTTAATTTTCCCCTATTCTTTACCATTTATGGTTTAGGATTATATTTTTGTTTTGTTTTACGTTTCTAACCAGATTTCATGCCTTGAAATTTTATAGACTTTCAACTTCAAATTCAACTAATTCATGAGTTTTAAAATACCTTGGTTTTTTTGTAAACATGATCTTAATTTTTTATTCCTAATGTATTGGTGGAAACCTAGAAATTATCTCTCATATTATGTAATGTTATTCTAGGTATCATTCCTTTATAACTACCGCCTATATGACTAACAAGTTGCACCATTTTAAGTTCCAAACTATGAATTGTAGAGTATTTATCTTTTTTCGGATAAATAATTTAACTCAAAAGCTTCTTTAACGACCATTTAATTTTCCCTTGAGTTTATGAACATTAATCACCGTATTTTTTGGAAAAATTGATTTTTATAATATTGAAAATTATGTGTTTTATTTTTCTTAATCACTTTCTGATCTCATGATGATAGGTTATGGGGAGTTTTATGACAATAATTTAATTAATTTTTAAAATTATTATTGTTTTCTTGATTACTTACTCAAATTTCTAAAATCTAATCCCTCATATCATTATGAATGGGGAGATAAATTTTGGGGAAACAATTTTGGTTTTGATTATACTTCCCATATTGACGAAACTATTCAATAAGAATTCTATTATCAAATACAAATGAATTTTTATTTATTTTTGGATTTATGAAGGGATCTATTTATTTTGATGTTTTAGAGATATTTTTAATTAGTTTTATCAGAAATTAGTTTAATATGTTCAGACATTAAATAATAAAAATACCCACCTAAATATTGATCATGAAGATTTTTATTGTAATGATTAAGTGAATTATTTATGGTTTCAATCATAAAATTGGGATTCAATTTTCTATTGGAAAACATTATTTGAAGTTTTATAAATCTATCTCACATGTAATGAATAATATCTCCTCACAATTTACTAAACCATTAATTTTTGGTCTCACAAATATTAAGGTATTATTGTTATTCAAATTAAAAGATAAAAAATTGGATAACTTATCCCTTGTATCAAGGATTTCCTCATAATGGTTTTGGAACATTCTCTTAGACCATAAGTGAAAGAAATAAGGAAACGCCTTCAACCTATTATCCTCCTCACTGAACACTCACAAAGGTATTTTCTACAAAATATTATAAAATTCTATGATTAAATCTAATGAATGATTGGGGGGTATACTATTAAAGGATAGAACATCGGGAGTTGGGACAACATGGTTTCATAGTTCCTAAAACTTAGAGATATACTTATACATAATGCATTATATCACATAAAAGGAATATGAAACTCCTTATTTTTAGGTCTTCAATTAGCATGTTTTTTGAATTGTTTATTATTGAAGTTATTTTTTAGATTTTGACCTTATAGAACATCCAAATTTTTATTTCAATATTTTTTTAAAGGGAACTATAGTGATTATTAATATCTCTAATAAAAATTCCTAGTTCTTCTATATATGTATTTTTCCAACTATACATTCAATAAGGGTTTTACTAGTGACAAAAATATAGAGTAATTCTAATGAGTATTTATTGAAAACACTCAAATGAATATTTATTTTTAAACACATTTTTTAATTGTTTTTTATTATTGGTAAAATATTTATTTAGTTTTTTGAATGATTTTTTTAAATTTTCTAAAAGTTATTTCCCTATTAATGGAGCCAAATTTTTAGAGCACCAGGATCTATAATGTGAAATAATAAATTGTTATTATTTAAAATCCATGAAATGAAATTGTAATTAAATAATAAAAATTATCATATCCATATGGAAGAAAGAGGAATTCATGAAAAATATATAGAAAAAATAGAAAAAAAGAATCTAGTAAAATAGAAATGTTGATATGATGGTGATTGCTAGAATAGAGAAATAAAAAGATATTTAGATAGTCAATTGAAGAAATTAGGTTTATTTTATTGGGTATAAATGATTATTTTTGATTTTTCAATCTATGATTCTATTAACAGAATTATTTCAGTAACTATAAAGATGATGTGTAGAAATAGAAAACTGTTAGTAAGGTGTTCTACATAGTATAGTGAACTCTCCTAAAAAATCATTCAACTAAATATAATGAATTGGAAATATTATTGATGATGAAGACAAACATTGTAAATTTTCAATTATCAATTCTTAAAAGGATTCTGAAGAGAAGAATTATTAAATATAATCTCTTATTAGTACATTTAATGGCCTAAAAATAATGCACATTAAAAATGAAAAGAATATAACTATATAAAAAACCTCACGGACATGATTACTAAAATCAAATAAAATAGATTAAATAAAATATGAATTCATTCCAATTTGATTCCCCTAAATGAAATTTTTCATACAAGTTGAGAGAGATGGTAAAGAAACTATTCATGAATTAATTATAAATTGGAATACATGAAAATGTGAGAGACTAAGAAAACATCTCTTTTATATACATCATCTTATTCCATTCTCTATCTCCTACAAATGCCTTATGGAGAGTGTTCTTGTATGATGGTCAATATATTTCACATTATTTATCCTTCTCTACCACATAATATATATTTTGACCCCACCTTCTCTAATATATTCTTTAGTAAATTATTTTATTTTCCATCCACCATCATGGCCCTCCAGCCCTAATTCCATTTTATGATAGTTTCGTGAATGGATTAATTTTATGAAATTGAGTCACATTCTCAGTCACATAATAAATCATTCACTTCACCTTTTTTTATATCACTAAAGCCGCAGCAATTTTTCAACAAACATTAATTTTTTATATTTAATATAATAACATTATTTTATTTTATTTAATATAACATGCAGTTATACATGTCTCTACCTTATTCTTATAAAGTTTATCCATCTTCTCAAAATATGTTCTTAGATGTGTCAGTGATACATCATCATGAAACAATGTATTCAATAATTGTTTCCCATATAGGGAAAAAATAAAACATTCAAAATTTCATGATCTTCTATATTCGATCTGACCAAAAACCTTTTTGGAACCTTATTGATTGTTACATCAAATCCTCAGGTATCACAATATTATATCTCAAAAGATAGGTTACCGTAACAATATAGAATCGATTATTTCTCAATGAAAATATTCCATTATTAAAACTGTGATCACAACTAAAAACACTAGGTTCAAGAAAAATTATTAGAATTCATCCCTTACAAGATCGAAGAACCATTAATATTCTACATCCATTGATACATAATAAAAACATGTTATAATATTCAACATGTCATGCCTCATATGAATGGATGAAAAAATCAATGAATTCAACAATATATTTTTTCTTCAAAGCACAACAACATTTAATTCCGAAGAAAAATTGGAAAACTGGGAATGTATATTATTTGACTTTAAAATTATATGATTTTATAGAACGAAACAATCTATATTAGTGTGATCTTAATCCAACATTATCATAATAACTAGTTGAAAATTAGCTGGCATTGCACGATGAAACCTAGAACCAGAAAGCATAAAAAGGAGGATTTTGAAATGGTGGGCCCATTAGATTTTCCACTTTGGAAAATCACTTTCCGATCATAATATATTCAGCCAATTAATGATAATATTCATCATCAGAGACATGTCACTACATTCTATAGATTCTGTGGAATAAGAAGTCTTCACCTGTGATGAATTAATCAGCTAAGAAATAGGTTTTTTCATTGATCCTATAAGATTATCAACATGCTTCTATAGTTGATACAATTATCATAAAAAAATATATCCTCTTGAATTACAGGTTTATTAAAAGTGTAATCCATGAATTTAAATTTTTTTCCACCATTGTAGTGGTTTTGTACTCATCTCACCACTAACATATGGGTTTCAAACAGGATCAAGGGCTATTTTCCTTAGTTAATAAATATCCCTAAACCCAAACTATGGATTAAAAAAGAATAGGATAAATATTAATTCATAATTGTGAATTTGGTAATGATTTAATCTGAAAAAAATTTATTCAGAGTTATTAAAATGAGATGCATTTTTTGTGCCATGATAACAATTGGTTCAAACTCCATAGTGGGATGGTTATCCTAAATCATTCGTGGTGTTTAACTAATTTCTATGTTTGGATGGATTTCTAATTTCTCAGATTAGGTTAAGCATGCATAAATTAAAGTATTTTACAAAAAAATATTTTATGAGTTTAACTTATTAAAACAACAACATATATTTAGGAAATACTCATTTATCTTAAGAGTTTTCTGGAATTCAATTATATGGATTCCAAGTTTGATATTACCTTACTAGTCAATAATGTAAATAGATTTCCATTATATGGTTAGTTCATTTCAAATCCTTCAAATAATCATATACTGCAGATTATATAAATTCTATTCTAATTATTTATATCAAATTCATCATAAAATTAAATTCATAAATGAGATCATTTTTAGATAAATAAATATAAAAAGATAACACATTAAATTAAAATTTCAAAACAAAAAAATATTGAATAAATGGAAATAAAATTGATATGACATTGATTATGTGGGGGGAAAACACAGAAATTAAAATAAAATAAAATTATTTTCCACCAAGAATAAAACAATAAATAAGAAATTAGCTAATTAAAGAATTATTTCAAATAAAATATTTAAATATTAAAATAATGACTAAATGATACCTAAAATATAAGAACACACCAAAAATATTTAAAATATTTTTTATTTAAAAAAATAATAAAAACATCATTGTTAAAAAAAATTAAAAATAATTAAATACTGAATATATAAATTATACATAACAAGAGATGTGAAAAACACATGATTAATGGACATGTCAAAAGGTCATAAAAATTATATAATTGGAACCCATTTATATGTGAGTATAGTTTCAAGTATAAGTAAAAGGTTGAATATCATACAATATAAATTTTTGTCAGGACTTCTGTAAGTATGATTTTATCTACCTGATGTTGTATAATTTTGTTCCTTTTAGAAGATAAAAGTCTTCCACAATGATTTTGTGAATTATCTTGCATTTTAGATCAAAATATATCAATTGGATGAATGTGGTAAATATCATATATGATACATTATCAAATATCTTGGGGAGTATGGGATTTTATCTCCACTCATACACCCTTATACACAATATTGGATTGGTGGTAGTGAATGGACAAATCACACACTACTAGACATGGTATATTTGAATATGGGTCACACCAAACTTCCATTATCCATTTTGATATATGTATTATATATGGAATCATATATATGTATAATTATGTAACATATAATTTATAAAATAATTTTCTATATTGGTTTTGGATTAGAAACACAATTTTTAACATGTTTGTACTTTGGTTTTGGAGAATTGTTTAAAGGGTAACTCAAAAAAAAATATCACACCAAGGAATGAAATGTATTTTTTTAGGGTATCTCAATGAAATGATGGGATCCTATATATTACAAAATTTTTACATGAATGTGACTATAAAAAGACAAGACATCATTCTTTATAGGGATCACACCCTCATTGTGGATAGTGGTGGAAATATTAAGATCAATGGCGTTTATGATAAGGATACACTAGAGTTGGTACAAGAACTAATTCCATTGGTACCCAGGGAATATTATGTTCCAAAAAAACAACTAAAGTATAGGATCAGTAGAGTGATAAGAGAATAAGAGAGATATGTTTATCAAGTGAATTATATTTATGACTCATAACTTGTTTAAAATAATGATCATCTGTCGGATATGGATGTATTAGTGGTATCATAAGTTTTAATATTGAATGAAGACATGGATTATTAGATATATTCCATGTATGAAAACCATATCTTGGTTCTAGTTGATATGATAGTTGATATAAAACTTGTTTGGTATAAATATACATGAAATGGATATTTTTTTATCAAAGTTACATAAATATCTATAAATATTTTCTAATATCTAAAAGGATTATAAAATTTTTACGCATTGAATTTGATGAAATAATTTCTCTAGTTTAGAAGCTTAAATATATTCAAATTTTACTCACTATAATAGTATTCTTGGAAATATTATTAGGAAAATTGAATAAAAAACCAGTTTCCATAATGGGATCATTTGAGATAATGTGTATATGACACAACTGTAAGGGTTTGTAACACCGGGAAATGATAAAATGTATGAATGATGAAAAGATCCAGCTATGAATTTATGACACTATCCAGGTCATGAATCATTTACTTCAATAAGGCCCTTATAGATTTTGGAATCTCTAAACATGAATTTGAGCCATGTCTTTTCAACCAGTTTATTGGGAGAATTGTTTTTTTCAATGTAGTATGTTTTTATTGCATTCTATTAATTTAAAGTGATATGTTATAGTTACAAGAGTTTAAGGAATGAATGAGAATGTTCTTCTCAAAGATTTAATTTTGTGATTCAACCAATATTGTATAGATAATGATGAAGCATGATAGATCTATGTAGATTCTTGGACTATTTATAGTTACAGACATATACAGGATACAAAAGATTTATAGTATGGAATAGTCCATGTAGATATTGGGTCGAGTTTCACATTGTGAGCATAATTGAATTAATATGAGGAAATATATTTAAAAATGGAGATCCCATATTATTCTATGATACTATCTATCAGGTATGTCATTTTATGTATGAGGATTGATGTTGCATACACTTTTATCAAGGTAGGAAGACATCAAGTAGATCTATGTTAACGACATTGGAATAATATTATAGTTTTCCATAAGTATATGAGAAAAACTAAGGATATATTCCATGTTTATGGAGGATATAAATAGGTATTCATCTGAAGTTACTCTGATTATATCTATCTGATAGATTAAAATGATCTAAAATCTTAGAAAAACAGTTTTGTCTCCAAAGTGGATCTCTGATTAGGAAGTGTTAAATACAGGTGTTTATCGGCGATTATTCTATGGAGTCTGAGAGTATAATGGATTTTTATGCTTCCAAAGAAGAATTTTGGATTTAGAAATTTTTACAAGATAGTTATATGGTAACTAACAGTCAAGAATATATTATAGTTTACTATAGTATCATTGCACTAGTTTCTCTTCCAAAGAGACTCGGTCAAACCAAATTAAAGAACACATACTTTAGATGTTTTATATCTTTAGGGTTTCCCTAATTGAGGAGAAGTTTTAATGATTAGAGTATTGATATAGGAAAACATAGAAGACAAATCAACAGAGTATTTTCTAAACAAGAGAAATTAGTATAATATGAGTACTATTAGACTAAGTTTTGTTTTGAGTTGGCTCTACTGTATGTGGGACTCATTTGGAGTTAGTTCCATAGAATAATCATTCATATAAAATTATTATTTGTTTCATTATTTATGAAGTTTCATTAGATCATATTTATTGTTAATATAAAATACATATTATTTGGGTGAGTTAGGATATGTTGGGTATATCACGAGTGATATTGATTTAATGGATAAAGTAATAATGGGTGTATCCATTCTATCCATTTATGGTGGTTTATATCTTAGACCCATTGATGGTAATGGAACTAATTAGATAAATCCATTTCCATAACATTTATTAGTTGTTTCATTTCTATATTTTCAATGAGAGATACATTGAGAAAATAGGTTGAAGGTACTACCATTCAACCTACAAGATTTGAGATAACTTGATAAACTTAATGTATTGCATGGTATATTTTCATAAGAGGATTGATTTCATATTTACATTGACTTTTTTCTCTATTTAATACTTGTAATGTTTCAAGATTATAAACATGAAATTTATGTGGTCATGCCTAACACCACGGGGAATGGGGCGCAGAACATGTCTCATTATGTGTATGTGAAATATTAAATAAATTTAATTATTGAATTTATCAAGATAGAATATAAAATATTTATTACATTTTGAGGATCCACCATACTTTAATCACAAGTTATTCAAATGAATATATCGGTTAATTAACAATAATAAGTAATTTTTTATAGGTTTGTTGAATATAATTTTTTTATATAATATATTTAGAAAATTTTGCAATATAATTAATATATTGAACTACCATTCAATTTTCAAGGATCATTAAATGATAAATAGGGGAAGTGGACTTATCACAATGTTCCAATTTTAAAATTGTATAAATTATATTTATTTATATTATTGATGTATTCCCCAAATAAAGTGATTAATAATAATAATATTATTTTTTGACATGGGTTCAAATAAAAATATTTATATATGGAAAGGGCATGTGTTCTATTTTACAACCATAAACATTCCTTAAGAAATAATTATTTTTCACACAATCCATAATAACTATTTTTTTAAACAATGATAGAGAGAGACTACATAAATCCATACATAGAAATCTCGAGATATGGAACTCTTTCTTCCTTCTTTCAAATGAATGTTAGTGAAAATAAATAGTTCTTACTCATTTTACAAGAATTCTACTATATTCAAGTAGGAAAAAATGATATATATATATATATATATTTATTGACCATTCTACAACCTCAAAATTATACAGTGATAATTAAATATTATGGGGCATGTGTGTAACATATACTGAGATTATTTAATTTGATCCAGTAGTGCAATGACAGTATGATAACCTCCAGTTAACTAGAACATCAACAAAGATAAAATTTTCAGTTTCTGTAATTGTATATCTATGGATAAATAAATAGTAAATTACATGTTACAATCTACCTCTTCTAGTTATTTTGTTCCTTTGGTCATTAAATCTATTACTTTTATTGGAAATGATGTTATTTTTCTTGTGGGAAAATTATTATTCATAAATTAAGAATAAAAGTTGAGTTTTTATACAACCCAAGAAACATCCTCTATACCCTAAACCTACTAACATTTCACATGGTAGATTAATGATATTAAAATATGAAACATTTTTTATTGTAAGAATATTCATTATACATTGAATACTAGATGTAGAATTTTAAGTGAAATATATTAATATTAATCTTCCATTATTCATTTTCTATTTTTTTTATTTCATAAAATAATCCTAAAAAATATAATAGAGTTTCATAAAAAATAGATGAACTATTTTCATGGAAAATGAAATTATTTAAATTATAAATTATTTAAATACATTGATTTATCTCTACTAACTCTTATTATATAAAAATCAATCTTTTAATAATATAAATTTGAAATAATGATTTGATTTCTACATTATATTTTATTCTAAATAAATGATTTTTTATGTATTGAGTTTATCAACATAAATGAATCATGAAATTAAGTACTATAGAATATTTAAATAATTCAAATCTACATAAAATCATTTCAAATAATGTTAATAATTGAAATAATAAATAGATGTGAAAATTGAAGAATCCATCCCTTATGTTGAAATAGGAATGATTATGTACTTATACATGTTTTAGTCAAAAAATAATAATAATGTTCATGGATGTATAAGATCTGGTCGAAAAATAAACTATTGATTTGATGTAAAAAATTTATAAATTATATGATTAAATGAAACTAAATGAGAATTTGGTAATTAGTGTTTATTTAAAATTTTTTCTTATTGATGAAAAAAAATTATATGGTGAATATGAAGCTTTAATTAAATTATATTTTTATTAATGTGTAATTTCAAAAATAACATCACAATATAGTCCTAAAAAATTTCAACATTTATCTATTGTAATTTTAGTGAGCCATGGAGAAGATTACCCTATAAGGAAGTGGTTTTAAAATGCTATAGGAATACAACGAATATAATATATGAATTTGTGTTAATATAATAAAACATGTTGAGGTAAAAATTTAAAGAAACATTTATATGTATGGTAGGTAAACCTAAATAGAAAATAAATTTATAAATCAAATCAAGGATAAATATATATCCTTGAATGTCATAGAGGATAAATATGATGAATTTTATAAAAAGATATAACTAATTCCATTATGTCAAGAATATTTTGGTTGAGATCAAATTAAAAAATATCAATTATATTGATATTTTATTTAATGTAACTTTCAAAAGGAAATAATAAAATGAGAAACATGTGGGGGTTATGGGAACTTATTATAAATAAAGAGTTAAGTAAATATAAGATAATAAATATTTTCTAAATCATATGAGTCTTGATTTGGATGTTAATCTAGAAAACATTGAGGTTAAACAAGGTGAGTCTTCTGGAAAATATCCGAAAAGTGGTACAACATTAAATTTTTCTAATGTTTATATTTACATTAGAATTTTATTTTTAAATTTAATTACTTATTTTGAAAATCTAATTCTATATCTTATTAAATCTCAATGAAAAATTTCACCTTTAAAAAAACTGTACTAATCTTGTTTTTAATGATTGTATGGGTTACAATGTAAAATATGGAAAACTGGTAAGTGAATTATATTATTAATCTCACTAATACATCAATGAATAAATAAATTACCTTCAAGATAAGTCATTCGATAAAAGGATCTATAAAAAATAGTAAATTTAAAACATAATAAGATGATAGTTTAGGATAAATTATATTTAAAAACATGATATCAATAGATACGTGATATTATTTATTATTTTAATAATTTAGTAATATGAATATATAATTATGTCCTATTATATAAATCCATGGAATTTAAATAAGGTCAAAATTTAGGGGAATTAATGTTCTTGAAAAATGTATATAAAATAATGAAAATATATATTTACCACAAATAAATTTATAATAAGTGAGAAAATATATTGAATTTTCAATCTAAATGTTCATAATTATAGATACTAGTATTTCAAAAAAACCAGTAATTGAAAAAAAGAATTATAACAGTTAAGAAAAAAATTACGATGAAGAAACAAGGGAGAAATGTAAGATGTTTCCTATTGGGATGTAATTGAAAACCATAATATTTTGAAGAAATCAATCCTATAAATGATATAATGGATGCACCACTAAAAAAATGGGAACATTATTCTATTATGGAAGAAAATTAAACACTGTGACTATAAGAAATAATCCATTTGTGTTGGTGTTAATATTAGAACGATGGATACAAATTAAATAATAATTCCACCATAAAATATAATGAAAGGATTCTATGGTTCATCAATGAAAACAAATAAGAAATAAAATATCATGAGAAATCCTCAAAAATTGATGATCTAATAATTTAAGATAATTGTGTGGAAGGTGTCGGGAAGATGTAAATATTTCGAATAATTTTATGATTATAGTACCATCATAATATCACAAGTAAAAAAATTATGTTTCAACTAAAAAACCATGTGCTTTTGTGGTATATGTGATGGGAAAAGTCTTATATAATGAAATTAAATAAAGAATAAAATTACACGCTTCTCAATAAGACTAATACATTTTAGATAAAGGTGAAATAACAGAGAGTTGTCCCACTATTATAGATTACAAATAAAATAATTTTTACGATTATGAAAAAATAATAAAACTTTGGCTATAAAAATGTGCATTAGAGAACATAAATATTCTCATATATACTTTTTATTCATTGAAGGTAATTTTTGGGTTTTGAAAGGCCACTAGTGTGAGTAAGGGAATAAAATTGATGTCTGAAATGGGAAAATATGACTCCTAGATAAATATTGAGAAAATGAGTCCATGGGATGACACTGTGAATCATGAATCACATCACATACTGTAGCTCGGCATGTTGTTCCCCAATATCAAGAAGTGTCCATGAATGAAACAGATCATAGATGTCTCTGGTACCAACATTGCCCATAAATGAAGAAATTATTCTTAGGCCCGAGGTGGTGATTTATGTCCCTGTGAATTATTATCCCACACAAACTAAATAGGTCACTAGACGGTGAGGACCACTAGCACCAAAAAACAAAACTAAAGTCGTTTTGGGTGTATAGGGAGTAATTTCTTCCTCTAAAACAATTATCCATCATAAATGCAATAGTTTACAAAATGGGGTGCTCAAAAAATCCCCATGAACAAAATAAATTGCTTTATAGGAATGATATAATGTTTTCATCCCCCACAAATTATGTCTACCCTCCACGAATGATTTCTCCCTGCAGACTATATTGTTAATGGGCCTAGGTGTCCTCTATTGGTTTCTAAAAATTAAATCCCACCACCCACCATTGATGAACATCCATGTTGGTATCCATTCCCTCTTCTCATCTATAAATAGACCTCAAGTGGGACAAAAAAGAATATTGATGAGAATGAATGAATTATACATAAAGGAGAAGAGTGATGGGGCTATGTAAAAATTTGGGCACTCCATTAATTACCAATGGAAAAAAACAACTACATAGTTGTAAAGAGAGAATAATAAATCCCCAGCATCTGTGAACTCGAAATCCCTATCCAGAAACAATTTCATGGGAAAAACGGATGACCCCTTTGTATATAATAATTGTGTATATAAAAAAGTTATATCAGTGGAACCCTGCCACACGTAGCCAAACACTACATGGTAGGAACTCATTTCTTCATGGTATTCACTATGTGGATGATACATGGACCTATGTAGCAGCAAACCATGTGGGAACATCCAAGGATTTTTTTTAGAAATGTGCTTCATGAATGGTCCCCTAAACCATGTATCAATATTCTTTGTGGAGGGTACCCAATCCCTAGAAAAACCTACAATGTGGAATGGGGTATCCTATGGAATTCAACTATCCAGCTCCCATCACTCCCATCCATTATGTCATTGGCCCCCATGTTGTCCCTCACCGAGCCACCAGTCTATCATTAACAGGTCAAGGCCCCATCCAAAGCATTCTAGCATGTATGAACTGATCATTGGGATAATCCACATTTCCTTTCTATTTTACTTACCCACAATAAGTGTGGTCTTGTCGGTAACCTCGGTAGTTTTTTGGACCCTCATAATTCTCTTGGGTTAACATTTCAATGGTAATGTTGGTTTTGACTATGGGATTGTCCCCTAAAACTTATAAATATTGGGAGTGAGGTGTGCTGATGGTCTTTCCCATCATTGAGGGCCATTGTTGAACAATCCTCTCCCTATTATAATATATCTTATGATACTCCTCATGAGGTAAACCCCTATACTTTCATGCAGTATGGGGGACTTTTTCACCTATTCAACTCCTCTCAGGACATATTCAAATGGATCAAAAAATAAAACTATCCTATATATAATAATAAAAGAGGATACAACCACACTCAAATACCTATGCCTCTCTCTTTGGGCATCATCATCTCCTCAATCAGTTAATTGAGTGGAACATGTGATCTTCATATCTACTACTTCATCTTTTTTCTCACACTGAGAAAGACTCATGTGGGCTAAGAGGTAAGTGGCTATCATGAAATCTACATAATTCCAAATATAAAATGCTCCCACTATATGATATAATCACCAAAAATATATTATCAAGTGGACCTCCCATATTGTATAAGCCCTACTCATATATGATCAAATGGGTAGCTTGTCTGCATAATCCCCAACACAAATCTAACAACATGGGATTTGATTCTAAAATAATATTGATATGCAGTAATCCTACCTATGGTCTAATTCCAACTCCCAAATCCACACTAATGTTATCTGATTGACATCCACAAAAGGTTTATATCTTTCCATGAGATTATATCTCTCCTTTGTCCCTCAGGCCACCTGGGTATTGGTCTCAAACCATCTTTGACCGAGAACCTTCCTCCTAGGCATCCCTGCCGCATTATGTTAAACTGCATGGTTGGATCATTATCACACATCCTTAAATTTTGATGATACCTATTAAGTGGCACTAATATATGTGGTTCCTAATTCCTCTCATGAGTATAAATAGGACTCCCATCAATGTGATTTGAACCTGATAGATAAATATCTCACATCTTCCTATATGACAACAACATCCTGAGTGCTTCACCAAATGGATTAAAACCGTAATCATCCAAAGAAATGATCAATGAATGACTAATACATTGGTAAAATGGAACCATTTATGTATAACCTATGATACATATTGATATCCTTATCAATAGAGAACCCCAAATACATACAGATGATTAGGAACCCATGCATATTTATGATCGATACTTTCCTAGGGGTAATCCACATATGCAATCATATGAATGAGAAAAGGATTGATTAAAATATATTAAATATTTAAGGGAGTCCTATAATAGGGAATAGTTTCTCCCAAAATGGTGTTATAATCCTGACTTTTATCCTATCATCTAATGGAAGTTCTTATGTTTTTTTGGACAAGTTACCCATTGAGTGACTGCCTTTGGAAAGAAGGTCCTTGAATTAAGGAAATTAGTGCCATTGGGAATGTATGCCTCTATGAAAATAAATATTTTTGGAGGATATTCTTAGATGTTGTGCCACATTTTAGCGATTTCACAACACTCAACACATTTCAATCAATCACTCGGTCAGAAATGGCTTTCATTAGAATAAAATGGTTAACCCAGCTTGAATGACTTAACATTGGACTTACCTTCACAAAATAAAAAGAATATAATACACAATACCCATCAAAAAATTTCATTCCTAAACCCAATAAATATTTGAAGGAAAAGGTAATGAAATATTATTACTTCACGAGATTGTTAGAACATCATTAGCTATGATTTTTATAATTTCAGCAGCTGTTATATATTAGTGAAGTGATATTATAAATTCTTAAGTTGGATTTAATCTTTTAAATATATCAATATTGATGAATATTTGGATGGATTCTTCTAATTAATAGGGGAATGGCTTAGTAATGTTATTATGATCTATATTTTTTTTATCAAACAGGATTTCCTATAAGGTTTACGAGAACCTCCATGAGAATGAGTATTTTTTATATTCTCCAATGGGTTTTTTAAATGGGTTTTTATGAAATTAATGGGGAGAATTATGATTGTGTTATGATAAGAAAAATCATAAAAATTAGTAATTCAAGGAAATTTAAAAAATTATTCAAATTTAAATCATCACAATTTTTTTATACATCATGAAATTATCACATTGAAATTAATTTGAATAAATGACTACTAAGAATATCATATTATCTATTGTATTAATTATTAATAAATGGGATGAAGAAGAAAATTATATAATATATATTGAATGAAATTTTCTATATATGTATTAAAAACATATTCAAATAGGTATCTTATTGAACAGACTATTGACTTGTTTTATTATTTAACAAATTTCTTTGATGGTTATATCAGATTAGATAAAAATATTTGAAAAATATTTAATAAGACATTGTAAATTTTATGATGAAATTCCATTTATATTTTTTTACAATAAATATTTTTTATTTTTTATTTAATTTTAATTTAATATTATCAATAAAATGGAAATGTAAAAATTAATGGGAAGAGGATGGTGATCATTTATTATCTTTAGATATGTTATTGTAAATACAATCTTATATTTGACAAAATGATTACATTTGATGATTTGAATTGTTATCTATGAATATACATCATAGAGGTTATTTTTGTAACAATATATAAATAACCCATTGCTTTGAAATAACCATGGTTACACAAAGATTATGTGGAATACCCAATAAACTCATAAATGGAAATAAATTCCAAGGGCTTACCTAGAGGTTGAGGGATTATTTTATATTTTAAAACAATAAAACCCATACAGACAAGGAAAAAACAAACCATCAATATGAATCATGTGTAATGAAAATTAAAATCAAAAGAAAAATAAGCAAAATGATATCACTATTTCAACCAAAAATTATAATAAGCTAACTTCAAAAACCCATGGATGACCTGAAACTGTAAAAATGGAGTGGAATTACTCCAGACACTCTATTGGTGAATATAAAAACTCTAAAATTCATTCTTGGGTTGTATAATCATGATGTTATGGTAAAAAGATAAGAAAGAATTACTTCAATTATTTTATTTAAAACAAAATTTTCATAGGACCAAAAGTTCATATGCAGGAGTGAGTAATCATTGCATGTTTCCTTTCCCAAAGAGACAACCCAACTCTTACCAACATGACAAGAATTAGTTATTACACAATTGAAAATATCATTTTTTATAGAGAGTGTATCATTTTATTATCCTATACATTTTAATTTACTTAAATCAATTTATATTCAATGTAGAAAAATTTATCCATCAATAGTAAATAGAACTCCCATTCTATATTTCATAGAAACAAACAAATTCATGCATGGGGAGAACATCAATGTCATGAGTGTTTTCTCATTGAACTATATAGTCTTTTTGAAGTGAAAAATATCTAGGATTTTCCATTGTTACACTAGACACCTTATTCAATGTCATTTTAAATTAAAATGAAAATACACCAACCATGTATTCAAAAATATTATTACATGTTCTCAATAAAATTTATCAAAAAGAAATAAATTCTTTCATTAAAATAATTTCATATAATATCATTCTTTAGTAAGAAACCCACAATTAAAATCAATTAATTAAAGGGGGTTTTTTAAATCCAATTGCATATCCTTTATTTAAACTTTACAATCCAATATTTTTCCTTCCATTAATTTTAAAAGAAATTTATATTTCAAATCCATGAAAAACATTTCAATAAATTTTTTTTGATCTTCTAGAAGATGTGAATAAGGTATATAATCCAAATTCCATGAAACATGTGAAAAAATTTGATAATGGAAAAATAAACCCTATAGATCATATATAAGAACCTCATTACATAAATAGATTCAAAAACATATCTCATTAGAAAAAATCAAAAAATAATGAACTATCCATAACTGATTAGATCCATCATTTTGTATGGTACACGATGATTACATATAAATAAACTGGGAGAAAACTAATAATTACAATTCATTAAGGATATCCAACAAACATTAATCCCTCAAAAAACACTTATGGATCATAGTGGGTTATGATTAATGATTATTAGATAGTTATATTCTATGATCCAGATACATGAGTTGATAAATAAGGTTTTTTTGTATAAAACTATGTTAAAATATACATTTTGGATCATTGAGATTAAAAAACATTGTAAATCCAAATTGTTTGGGAATAAATGATCTAACAGTCCACATGTTATTTCATTCAAGACCATTCCTTTCATTAATACAGTTCATGGTTTGAAGAACTATGCACCAACCATGTTTTTCCATCATTCTCCACATTAGTAGATTCTCTCTAAAACTCACTTGGTTTGGGAAAATCATTCAGTAGACATGATAACCCTCCCTTTTTATAGGGTTTTTAACAATATTTCCAAGGGAAAACTCTAAGGATTCCACTAACTGCAAACTAACTCTTTGACCTCCAATCACCTATCAAGACATTCCAAAAAATACCAAAAACATCCCTAGACAAAACCTATACACTACCTAGAAAAAAAATACATAATGAAATAGAACATACATCAAAATTAGGGTGTTTAAATTCATTTTTCCAATATTAATAAATATTTTTGATGATGATATGTAAAGATGACAAACATGGAGGAAATTTCAAAAGTAATGTCTTTATAAGGAAGAATAATGTCGCATATGAGACACATAAAGAGATAGTGAGTTATTAAGGATTTTTCAAGGAATTTAGAAGATAAATCTTGTTATGATAAACTATATTTTTTATTATCAGTATTGAATACTACTATTTATATAGAATTAAAATTTTTATGAATAAGTAATGATGAAATGATGATAATGATGGTGTTTTAATAATTGATAAAAAATTAATGACAAATTTCTAAATCGTTAATTATATTCTGATGAAATTCATAAAAGGTTCATTTCATGTTCTAAATTATTTTGGAATTTAGATGATGATTTTTTATAAGGATTGGTAATTTTTTATTATTTTAAATATTATTAGAAAATTGGACAACATGAAGAATATTTGAGATGTTTTATTTTGAATATGATTTATTGGTTTTCTATAAAATAAGAAAAATGAATGGTATTTATTATTAACTCAAATATATAATGGAATATAATAGAATAAATCTAGTTTTCATGATTGTTATTAGATAATATTGTGTGGTAAATGGAATATATATGTGTAAAATCATTCTCTATAGTAATATCCCTATGGATAATTTTTTTTAAAAGTAATTTCGAGGCTACATTGAACTATCATGAATATTTAACATAGTATGATTATCTAATGCAATGATATGGAAGTGTAAATTTGTGAAACATCATAATTGATGAATATATTTTAAAATAATGAATAAAGAATATAAACTCTCTATTAGTGTAGCTCAATACTTTTTAAACATATTTTCTAATTACTATGTAATTTAAGAAGAGTAATTTAATGTCGTATTGATATTTATAAGATTATTTTATAGTTTATAGAGGATATGTATATGTTTTTTATTCGTGTGCATGAATAAATATAAATATTTGTATGATTTAGATAATAGTATCATTGGATACATCTCATTAATATTTGGAATAATTAGATTAAAAATATACAACTAGCTAAATTGTACTGTTGATTTGGATTATGATTCTAATATTTTTCTACGATCCTATCAACATGGCATTCAAGGCCATCATGATACCCAAAAATGTATTTTAATGTATTTAGGAAGACGAAAAATGCAATACAAGAATCCTCAGAAAATAATGTTTATTTACTTGAATGCTGGTAGATAAATATTAATAGAATATTATATTTTTTATATATAATGGAATGTCACAAGAAATAATGATAGAGAATTAATGGAAAATATCAAGGATCATTTTTTATGATAATTAGGGATACACTGTTAGAGTTTTTTTTAAAATTAATTCCATATTATAACTATAATGATGCAATACCAGAATACATCTCGAACGACAATTAAACTACTTGAATGATAATTGAAAATAATTCTTGAAGGATATTATTTTTCGAACATGATTCACAGAATATTCCGTATTCAAAATATAGGAAATATCATTTGGATATTTCTAATGAGATTATTAAAATAAATATGTCTTGGAACAAAAATATATTGAAGATTGAATCATGTGTTCACTATTAATGATTATTCTATTATTGATGAAGATAAATGTTATAATTCTATCCTTTTATTTCTATATATCATTAGGGTCTAACAATAGATAATTTATGAGATAAGAATACAAATACTATTTAATTATATATTTTTTTGTTTATGAGGATAAAATTTTGAGACACTCAACTGCAATGATTTGATGATGAATGAAAGCCGTTTAGTATTTCTACAACTATGGATATAAAGATCTCTTCATGTAATGAATATACAAGAGTTATCCTGGTGATATCATGCAATAAAAAATCCATTCAAATTTTGATATGGAAGATAAATTTTGTTTGTGATTATTTATTTGAATAATAATTTGGTGTATATTTAATGAAAACTTCTATTATTATTATGTTCTAGATAGTTCTACATAAAAGTGTTCAACAATGTCCACAGGGAATTAGTTTATTCTTATAACATCATACACAGACTCACTATGAAAATTAATTGGACTAGCAGTTCCACCTGACCACAATAACACATCCTCATACATCAAAGGCTACCTACTGCTAATTGAGGACTAGGGTCGTATATGAGTTGACTATAATGAATCCATAAAAGTGTTAATATAATTGGAAGTAAAATATTATTATTTTAAACCATTACATTATAGTACAAATTATGTAATAAATTAACTATACATGCTATAATTAAATGAAATGTATTCATTCTAAAATATATGAAATATTCACCACTCAACCAAACACTTATACATGATTAAATATAAAAGGAAATAAAAATAAAAATGGATCGACTATAATCCCAGAGTATCACCTACTCAGGATATATAATTTCACGTTTGATCTAATCTATCTCATCTAAGAAATAATCATTGTAAGCCTATCCAAAACCTACAACAAGTGAGGGAAATCACTTTCCTAGGTGCCATGATGGGTCCAACAGTGTGTGATTACCTGACTCAGTTTTATTACACTAATACAGTTCCATAAACAACATGAAGGGTAGTGATATTTTCATCCAACATTCCCTATATAAAAAAATATCCACTACAAAATAAATATACAAATATACATCTATTAACCCATAGGTCTATTACCCATACCAGCCATTCATTATTTGTCTTTTTCTATAGTGTCTATGAGCATTCCATGATGATCTTGATAACCATAACAATAAAGTTAGGGGTCTTCACTCTTGTATGTATGAATAATAAATATTGGGGATAATCTCACACCATTATATAGTAGCAAGACATTGGGAATCCTCTAACTTAGTATTGAAAGCCATGGAATCCTATATTCCTGTATACAATTGTTCTAAAAACCATTGCCCGATTAGGGATGGAAACAAAACTACTATAATCAACGATTAAAAAATAGATAACTACACCCATGAGGTAGGACCTATCCTTTCCTTATAAATAAAATAATATCATCTCTACATCCATGGCATCCCTACTAATAATATCATAGAATTACCTACTAGTTACGAGTTATATAGTATCATAGACCTCCATATAAGTGTATATATCAATATTTACACATACCACCCAATGAGGGGACCACCCCAATAGTGTAAATCATATCCTATATCAGTATTTATATTTACCATAAATATGTGTGTCCATCTTCAAAACCATCCATAAAAACAAACATTGGGATCCCAAGGGGCTACCCCAACTCATCGCAACCATAACAAGATCGAAACGTATATATGAATTTTATGTTAACGCCCATGATTTTTGAAAACACATTCTATTATATTACTTCACACTAGGGTGAATTCATTACTGAGGAAACCACAAGTTTTATTTTATGTTTCATCCAGATTTGGTAACCTCATAATAATACATTAATTCCATCTTATCTCCCTAGTCAATACTCATCACAGAGAAAAATTTTCATATCTTAGAATCACCATGATCCCAATGATCCCTCTATGGTCACCTATAAATATTTCTTGTGGGAGATATCCTCAAGGGAATTCATGTGTTCATTTCCCTCTAGGATGGCTAAAACTACTAACCTATTTATCAGTCTCTAAATGGATTACTCACCCATGCCACCATTTCTAAATGGGATAATAACACCAGAAAACCTTCATAATATGATAAAGGATTATGGTAATATATTAGGACTAACATGGATAACCACTAGGACATCTATATCATCTCATCACTAACCATTTCATGTAGGTCTCTAAGGGATCCTAATATTATGTCCACTATGTTTATCCATTTATGTTATTATTGGTTACACCCCTCATTGGGATTTTGGTCTCTTAAGGAATGCAATTATAATAATGGTCTTACCGACCAATGGATTATACACCAACATCTTCTGAAGTCCCCAATATCCCTGGAATATTCATCCATCCAGTGCTTTAATTTATATTTATTCCAATTCAAGCATTTTAAAATGGAAACTAATTTATCTAAATAGACAAACTCCCCTAATGGTGATGCTTCTTGGGATATTCACAATAAAAAAATTTCAAAAATCTTTATGGAAATTAAATATAAATTATACCTCAAATGTTGATATTATTAATTTTAATTCACTTCCTGAATTCTGTTGCTAGGCTCTCAAACCCATTCAATCCATTATAGTATCATCCATACACGAGAGGACCTAACTAACACAAATAATCTTCTATCATTAAATTATTAAATAATTATAATTAAGTTCATGATTCTATAATCTAATTAAAAAATTTAATATTTTCATAATAAAACATATTAATTGGCCACTACTAATGGGCGTATACCAATATCGAAAATTCATATGAGATATATTAAATTCTCTAAAAAATTATCCAGGTAAAATACCAACTAATCATGACCAATATATTTTCCAAATATATTTAATTTACGGAATAATGTTTATAAAAACCACTATAATTAATTTCCCCACAAAAAAAATATTTTTTTGGGAAACAATATTGGGACATCAAAATTATAGGATTCATGAAATTACCATCATATATGGGATGATTCCACCAGGATCTAATGGAATATTCGAAGAATAATTACCTAAATAAGTCATAATATTATAGAGAAAGAGGAAGGATAAGAAAAGATTCTCTTAGAAATAGGGACATTAAAAGTATCACCAGAATGCACGATGAAATATAACCAAGAATGGATGGGTATAAATATGTATAAGGGGAGAAGAGGGGCCTAGGATTATAACCAATTTGTGGATGAAAGGGGTATATGATGTTAAAATACTAATGTATAAATTTCATAAATTATCGCATATCCCTTTGAAAGAACCATTAACATTCTAGTCTCACATGGACTATTAATTGATCTTATCCATGGAATAGGGACATTCCATAGTCCAATGATAGGCTAGTGTGTCCCATATGGTTATCTTGTGGAAATAGGAAATTTCAAACTAGTATCCTATCCACATAACCCATCATTTTATTCTCACATACTACACCTAGTCCCCATCTGACCTGAATTACAAGAAGGAAAACACTTGTTTGCGGTCATTAGACTAGAAAATATATTTCTTGAACCTCAGTTAAAATTGTGGCCCCATATAAAATTTAAAATTTAAAATAATTCTGAAATTAACAAAGACATTAGATATTATAACCTCCCCTCAACAACACCTATCTTCCTCGAGAAGTATCTATAGTCATCCAAACAATCAACCCATTCTTCCTCAATCAAAAATTTCAATTCAAATTTCCATGTCATATATTTGAATTGAAAAGAGAGACTAGAATAAAAATAGTATACATTTAGTTCTTAAAACATTGAATCAAGATCCATATTATTCCACAACTATCATGAAAAAAAATAGTGACAAACTAGAAATATCCATCCTGAGGAATCACAATATAATAAATGATTTATCTTATTGTTAGTATTTCTTAAATCAGATAATTCAAAACATAAAGGCCTATTCTAACCCATGATTCCCCCCATAATTATAAACTCATATCAAAACTAGTTCTATATTTCATAAAACCCATTTTAGGTGACTTCCAACTCACTACACTTCATAATAGGCGAGGAAACAAATCAAATGAGGGTAAAAAATTGTTCGTTATTTTCAATTGAAAAAATAAGACACCATTATCCAACCACTAATCTAAATAATTTGAATTTTCCATGAATATGAGGTCGATCCACAAACAAAAATTAACATATCAAATAATGATTGTGGAATGATTCCAATAATAATAGATACAGTTTTATGTGAAACATTCATTTAGACCTCCTCCAACTATCTTCCCTAAAAAAATATCAGCTTCATAGACTGATGAACTACTAACATTTTTTATCTTTGTGTCTTTACCATGAAAGGATATATAGATCATTAATATATACCCACCATGTAAAATCACAAAATTAGGTGAAATTACCATTGTAGAATCCTTAACCCTCCATATATAAATTCTACTACTACCTTTCCAGGAAAACATGCATGAAATATATATATTCATGTTCAAATAATATTCACTCATCTAAAGAACAAAAAATATTCATTTACCACATATAAAATTGTACCCAATGTATAATATTCCATTCTTAGCAGAATGAATATGAAAGCATACCAATTCACTCACCAAAGTATCAATAGAAAAACAATCATAAATGGAAAAATTCCACACTCTCATAATCCCTCTTGAGTAAGGGTCATATTATGCTGATACAAATCCCACTCCCTTATATATGGTTTCATTTTTATATCATCACTTGTATTAATCCCCAATCATAGTGGCCCATTATTTATCCACCACTAAATAGATGTTTGGTGGGTCCATTCAACCTAATTAATAAGATATAATAAGAAGTATCATTTTACTACATGTTCCATATTCAAAAAATATGAAACATTATACATTACTAAAAAAACCATCTGTAATTTATATTTCACCTCCAAAGGGTCGATATTGCACTCCTCAATGTATAGATTCACTTATATCATTCATACTGTGAAAATCCTACTAGAAAATATCATCATCATATGTATTCTGATCCTCCTAATCCATGCTCCTCATGTTCCAATGATACATGGACTATAAGCTACTCATAAAACCCCAACAATGCTTGGAACAGTCACATCCACTATTGATTCCATTCCCAATTGACTGCACATGTGAAAATTGGGTGTTACCTTAACCTACTCGAAACTCTAATTGTTTCATAGTCCTCATGTGACCAATTATAATAACCTAACATACATCTCTAGGTTTCTCACATAAATAAAAGAAGATTACCTTAATAAATATCATGACATAAAATACATGCATGTTACTCCCCTCAAGCCATGGATCCCGCAATAATACTGTTATTAATTGTAATATTACTAGTTCCATTACCCATCACCTGTTCATACACTACATGGGAAACATTAAAAAACCGGTGTGTCTACTAATGCTCAAATCATAGTCAAGTTTCATGCTAAACCAATAGATGAAGGAATCTATGTGATTTACCTAAAACCATTCTAATGGTATTATCATCCTTAGTGAATCCCCTTTTTTGAATCAAACACATCACACCGAACTACCCCACCTAAAACAAAATTACCAAGGTACCCTTAATCCTAAACCAGATATCAACCAATACCCCCATTCATGGGTCTTGAACATGAGCATCCTCCCATAAACCATTCATATAATGAACTCATAATCCTGATATTACCCCTAATTGGGTTTCCCATTTAAGAAAAACTATACATCAACTCACCAAATCATCGAGTCACATCACATGACATCTAGCGCCACCTAATAATTACATAAAATAAAAGTCACATTGTTTAAAACTCATGTGATGCCCTTTATTCTCCCACGTAAAATCCATAAGGCGTGAAAAATGATAAAAAAACCAACTCTAGGGTCCTCAATGACCATATATATATAATCCCATTACAAGATCATCAATATACTTCATACTAAATTTTAGGAGCATCTTCACATGTTACTAGAACCTCAATAATCCCACTTGAAAACTCATACAACATGCATTTCCCTATTAAAACTTGTATCCAAAAAATAACATTTAATGGTATAATAAAGAATAATTTACTTCTATTCTATATGGTAAAACACTTTGTATGTTGTTACTATCACATTATATAATTTAAAATATAGATGAATTGCCCAAAGGGGTTTAACAGTATAGAAACTAATTAATGGGAAATCCTACTAAATTTAACAAAATTACTTTTTTCACATGTGCCATTTATCATCACCATCATCCACATTAAAATGTGTTATTCAATATATCCACATGAAATTTCATCAATAAAATTTTCATATACACATAAGGTGGCCTAGCCTTGTAGAATAACACCATTATATTATGTTAGAATATATCCATATATGCAATTGTTAAAAAATTATACAGAAATTCCTCTTCCATAAATGATTAAAATATCACTATTAGTTGTAAATATATTTTAAACCATTCGCATAAAGTCATGATGCAAGACATTACTCACTAAATTATTTAAAAAGACAAAAATTAAAATAATTATCTTCATTATGATGGGATAAGAGCCAAATGTCTGAAAAAAAATCAATAATATCAATTATCATGTCTTCCATGTGTAGTGGAAGTAGTAAATCATGAAATTCAAAATCCCTATCATCAATCCAATACCTAGTGGCATGGAATTCAAATCCAAAATGGTGTTCAACATGTAGTATACTATGAAATGACACACGCCTCAAAACATTCTACTGTAAAATGTCTTACATTCCCAAAATAACAAGACAAATAAACCCATTACCATTTATACAACTTTATTACATCCAAAAAGTGTAAAATATAAAAAATGACCATAATGGTTATTTAATGTAACAGTATTAGTGCCGCTTAATATTCCAGAGCATGCAGAAAAAACAACATGAATCAATGGTGGAGCTATAAGAAGATTACACATCCTATATCAGAGTTTAAATAGTATATTAAATAACCATGTATTGGGAAAATAGACCAAATAACAGTATAGATGAAATAATAAATAAGCATGACATGATATAATGAAAATAAATATATTCATACAAGCCTTATAAACTGATATCCCACTTGGAAAACCATAGATAATGAATATAAATAAAATCATAAACAAAAATAATGAAGGTTTCACTAAAATTCTAAATCCTCACCTCATACATATCTCAAAAATTGGAATTTTCTATACTCTAGATCATTTAGTCAATAATCAAGAATCATCCCAACTGATCATGGTGTGCATGATGGTTTTTTAGATACTTATGTCAAACATCCACCCTGGCATGGACTGAGTGGATAACATAGTAGGGAACCACCAATGCAATTCAATACAAAACAGACAACATAGTGATATGATTTTGTAATATATTCTAAATAATAAAATGAATATTTAAGAGTAAATAAATATAAAATAAACAGTTGTGAATCATTTTTTCCACAACCTCCTTTGACCATACTTTCATTAGCATTATACAAAGTGTCTCTGAGCATGTCATGGTGAGTTTTCCCTCCATAAAAATAACCCAGTGGTCTTTCAACCCCCGATAGTGTGATAATGAACATTGGTTGTGATCAATTTTCAAATATGTAATAAGACCCAGGGAATATGGTATCCCAGTATGAAATACAAAGGAATAATCCATCCTAGTATATAATGGTTCCTAGTGGATAACCCTAGCAATATGGGAGAATTAAACACACCGAAAAAAGAACCCATAAGCCCTAGTAGGTCACTAATAGAAGGACCTATCCTCTACCTTGATACAATATAATATCACACATGTAGTATGTATTATTTATCACAATTTTTGAAGGTAAGGGTGGGCCTATAAATCTATGGCCCTCTATTTCATTGGGTAATGTGATGTATCTCATGAGATAATGTGTATTATGCATGAACATGAGAGTATATTTTTCATATATATGATATTATAATTAATTAACATATATTATTTGTTCGAATGATGCTATATGTTCTCAAAACAATATGATTTATATGATTTCTATTTTTTATGCTTCATTATTATTATTATTACACATTCCATGCCTTTATAAAATGTTTCCATCATGAATATGTTGATGATTCTATGATTATGATATGATAATGTAGTTTATTCTCACACATTCACTATGGATTCATGTGCCTTATTCCTCTACTTACTGGTACTATAGCTCAACACTTTCATTGATTTATATCATCAAGAAACTAAACGTACTAAGGAGAACATGGATTTCTAGAAGGATAATGAAGAAAAAGTTTAATAAATGATTTTGTTTTAATATGTTCATGTGTTTTATGAACCTAATTTTCATAATAGACTAATCCTTTAGATCCTGGAGTGTACCAATATTAAGTTGATTATTTTAAAAATAATTGAATATCCATATAAGAAAAAATTGTGTTTCTATAGTTGGTATTAGATATTTATTTATTTAATTGATTAATTTTTATTAGGAAATGATAGTTGACACTATATGTATATGTATATATATAGGAAAATATACTAAAAGAATAATTTTTGAAAAATGATAAACATATGGACCCAATTATATTTTCCATTAGAGTTAAATTTCACATTATAATAAATTATTTGTTCAAATTGTTTTACATTATAATCTTTATACTAATTTTTATTTTAGAAAATTAATGGAACTCGAAGAAACCCATCCAAAATCATCTATGGTGGATATTGAAATGGTCATCCCAATGACCTCCCCAATTACAAGTGATGTGTATTTCAAAACATTATGGTGATGCTACCCAAATTGAATCAGGATAGGAATAATAACTAATACCATATAGAATGTATTTCTTCTGATCCACTGGTCAATAAATATCGGGTTAAGGTAATTGAGAAGATCTTGTTTGTGTTCCACTATTCTGATAAGAAGAAGGTTACTCTAGTCATATATCACTTTGTTGGAGATTAATATCAGTGGTGGGAATTGATAATGAATACTAATAAAAAATATTTAATATAAGATATGGGTTCGGAATAAAATAAGAAAAAATTTCCCAAAAATTATTTCCATTTTAATAATCGAAAAAATAAAGAGAATGAATTCTAAGTGAATATGAAAATAGAGGGAGAATAAGTAACGAATTTTGAGGTAAATATCAAAAGTATCTCATAATACACCATATATTTTTATCAACAAATACTGTAATATATATATATATATATATTCCTTATTGTTTTAAAACCAATCATCCAATATACTATAAATATTTGAGACATTGGGAGATATTAATAAGTAGTTTGTTGTTACCTCAAAGTAGAGATGTAGTATGGATAATGCCCCCATTTTATGGATATAAGAACAAAATGTTGGTGTTCCATTCTCATAGATCAAATGTCATATTAATAACAAATATATAACCACATATTTTGAAAATATGGGAAGAAGATTCATGGGAATTTACCCAAAGGGGGAAAGATATGCTTCAATTATTGGAGAGAAGTCCAATATGCTCGTGAATATAAAAGAGACATGAAAACACCAAAAAAACATGATGTGATAAATGAAGTAATGAAACATGGTTAAATGATTAAACTATATGGTGCATGGTCATTATTCATGTAGAATAATAAACCACAGGTCATTGATAGAAATCCGCATCAGAAACTACCATAGATGGTGGAGCAAGGGAAATCCCAAGCCATCACTAAAGTATAAGTGGAACATCAAAATTATTCCATAAAATATAAATAAGAAGTCAAAATTTAGTGGAAAGGTATTAATTTGATTATATTTTTATGCATTCATTTATATTCGATGATCATTCTATAGGAATTTAATCAAAACCCTAATATCATGATGTAGATATATCATGAAAAACAAAATGTTTTACTATCAATGAAACCTAGGTGTTGGAATTTTCTCATGCTAACGTATGTGGGATGATTATTTTAGTGAATCTTATTATCCTAACCTTGGTGTAATTTTATGGTATACATGGCTAGATTCTATCTTTAATATATATAGCACACTACAACTCTTAGGAAAAGGATATCACTTTTCACATTCCAAACCCATTTCACGATCTTATAGAAAATAAAGGAAGATCGTGAATATCCTATGGAGAATAAATCATTGGTGTGGGTGATGATACCCTAAGAAGATGTATACCATGCCAAAACTATTTAGTTGAATGTAATCATCAACAATAAGGAATTAACATTATAAAAAATACCATAATGTACTTATATAAGAGTTATAAGGACATCCACTAGATTTTTGATATAGAGTTCTCAATAGACTGTGTAGAATAGCCACTATTGTCCCCAGATTCCCATATAGTATAGTCCTAATCCAACATGAGGTGTTAAAGAATAATCTAGATGAGAATTTGAGGGAAATGGTACATTAGGTTTGGAGCATCACCTTGGGTTTAATTGTCACTCATGGAATGAAAAAAAAGGATGGATCATTTTGGGTGTGTATAGATTATTGGGAGCTCAAAAACACCACCATAGAGAAAACATATCCTCTACTATGGATTTAATAACTATTCGATCAAATAAGATGAGGTCAGTGCTTCTAATAAGTGGATCTTAGTTTAGGATATCAGCTTCAGAAGGCAATGAAAAAAGATATTCATATAACAGCCTTCCATATATGGTATGGAGATAAAAAGTTCATAGTGAATACCTTTATATATACTAATTCCACTATAATAAATATGTATTTGATGAATAAACTCAATGTAGACTATCATTAAAAATATTTATTAGTAGCTATTGATGATATTATCATTTTTTTGATGATAATGGAAGAAGATGAAGATCATATAAGGATTGTATTAGTGACACCGTGGAATGATAAAATGTAATCATAGTTTAATAATTGTGACATTTGGATGAATCAAGTCACATTATTGGGCCACATGATGACAGGTTAGGGTATTTCTATGGAACTTTCAGAGATAAAAGAAATTGGGGAATATCCCATCCCCACTACTGTCACTAAAATCCTTAGTTTTCTTAGAATAGAACTGTAATGTTGACGTGTTGTGAGAAAATTATCCTAATTTTCAAGCTTTCAAGATATTCCCACAAGGAATGGGATAATATATATTGGGATAGAATAATGTGAGGAATGTTTTAAGGAGCTCAAGAATAGGAAAATCACTATGCATGTACTCACACTGCCATTAAGTGGATATGGGTTTATGATATACAATGACTATTCAAAGAAGGTATTAGTTTTTGTAATAAAGATGATTGAAAAAGGCATAAAAATGGAAAATTAAATCTAAATATTTATGATAATAACTACTCAATGAATAATAAAAAACTTGATGTGATTTTCAAAGTGATGATTTTGTGGGAGTACCTATATGGAATGATGTGTGACATATTTACTGATCAAAAGTGTTTGAAGTATATATTAAAATGGAAGGAGATCAATATGAATCATTAAAGAGGGTCAGAGAAGTTAAAAGACTACAATTTATCTATTCAATACAAACTAGGAATGTCAAATTTGGTAGCTAGCTCTCTTATAATAACAAAATTTACTACAGGATACATGATAAAGATTGAGAAAGAATTTGTCTTCATCAACATGGAATGGATGGATCCAGAAATCATAATGGTAGTGAATACAACATACCTTAGACAATTTATTTTCCAACCATATATCCAAGGAAATATCAAGATTGGAAAAGGTATGGCCTGGTTCATAAATAAAGGGTGAAATTAGTAATGCATGGAATGTTTCATGAGTTACACATCGATAAACATAGTTTTATTCAATTTTGAACTAGAATTTGTGTGCCTTTGTCACCTGAGATGAAGAATGATCTATTAGATAAGGTGAATATCTCATAATTATCTATCCATACTATAATTACTGGGATATTATATAATCATTGACAATACATCTAGTGGGAAAACTATGAATTAATAGATCATCGAGTATACCTTAAATTTCTTATTATGACATCATGTGAATGGAAAACGAATGAATTCAAAGGGGATGATGATACCATTACCCATTCCAATGTGTAAATTGAAAAAATCACCCTAGAAATTGTCAGTAGTATTCTAAATACATATTAAATAAGTAATAAAATATGGTTTGTGGTTGATCAACTCACCATGACTTCCCGCTTCACTGTTTTCTAAGAAGATTTTTTTCATATACAAAATTCCATGGTATTTGTAAAGTGTTGAGGCTATGTGGTTAGCTAACTTTGATCTTCTTTAATCCTAATCCATGGATAACTTCATTTTTCTGGAGAATATATAAAAATTATCCTAATACTGAATTGAATTTCATTGTGGCCTATCATCCCTGAACTAATGGAGAATCTGAAGGGACTATTCTAACACACAATGAAATGATGAGAGCATTCCCAATTGAATTTAAAGAAGGGTGAGATAAAAAACTCTTTTTATATGTGTTATCATAAAAAAATCATCGACATCAATTTTCAAAAGGGTCTATATAATGCACTATGTATAAGGTGATGTAGAAAACCTACACGTTTTGATGGAGATAGAAAATGAAATCTATATAGTAATTATCTTCATCAAGATATGAATGTGGTGGTTCAATGCAGCAAAAATATATATATTCTTATTATAGATATTAAATGACTTATGCTGACAATAGGAAAAGGTACATCGAGTTTAAAGTCATAAAAATTGATTTCCTTCGAATATCACCTTGGAAGTGAGTCACATGGTTCTAAAATAAATCAATGATTTTCCCTAGGTGAATTTGACCCGCTTAGATCCCTGATCATATTGGATAATTGTCCTATTTAAATTCACTTAAATAAATTATTTCCCAACTTCATGATGTGTTCAATGTATTTCTCTTGTGGACAAGAAAACATGATACCTCGTATGTAATCAATCTAATGGTTCTAAAAATGGAAAATAACCTCTCCTGTGAGGAGAAACTAGTGATGATCTTGGGTCATAAAGACAATTTTCTATTAAAAATGACTAATTACCTATTCAAAGTGTTATTGTTGATCCGTCTATATAATGAGGCAATGTAAGAACCTGATGAAAGAATGAAACAAATGTACCCACAATTATTCTAAAATGAGAATTTGAGATGATATTTCAAGGATGAAATTTATAAAGAGGGGAAGAATTTGATAATGAAACATTTTTAAATTATATTTTTTTATTAAAATACATATGTGATGTATTATCTTATATAGTATTATATACATATTAAATATATTGAAACAATTAGAAAATAATTTCATTAATGGATATCATTATATAAATCATAAAGTAAACCCTTGATAATTCCAAACATTATAATGGGGTAAAAATATAAATAATGAAATGTTGAATGAGGAAAGTCAAATCCTTCCAATATTCTAAAATCATCTCCCACATGGCCAAAACTATATAAATGAATCAAAAAAATATTAATACAACAAGAATATTCGAATATGAAACTATTGATCTTTGGTAGTTATTGAAATGAATTTTTAGTGACTGAACTATATAGTTTTTATATGAGGTAATATAATGGATGGAATATAAATTTAACCATTGGAATAGAAATTTTACCATTGGAATACTAACTGAACCATCACAAATAGAAACCTGACTATTGGGATTACTAACATGACCATTGGAATAGTAATTTGACCACATAAAAAATAAATCTAAAATTAATAAAAATTTTAATGAGAAATTTTGTTAAATACAAGATTATGATTCCATAAAATAATTATCAATTTTATAATCATATTGAAATATATGAATATTTTTATTAGATTTTTTTTTCAATGTATTTAATAATTAATAAATATATATATTAAAATTTAAATATCCAATTTCATAAAATTATTTTGATATTGTGAATTATGTTTTTAAAATCATCAAATTTAAATATATATTTTTTTAAATTTTATAAAATAAATCAAATTTTAGATAAATTTTAAAAATATAGATTTTTTGTATCTATTTTATTATTTTTTAAATCATTCATATTGTAATAATGACCTAATTGCTTCTAAAAATATTTCTCAAACATGAAAATATTAAATTTTATAAATTATTTTTTAAATAAAATAATTTTTTCTAAACCTAAAAAGGATTTTCCAAAGTCTTAAGTATATTCTATTACCTTAATATTAAAAATAATTTTTAAAAGTTCTTTTAATGAAAAATAATTAATTGAAATTATAAAAGTGATATAGCCCTAAAACCATTATATTATATCGAAATATTATCCATAGTCTCATTAGTACCACTATTTCAAGGTTTACCTTGGATATTTTTTATTCAATATTTTATTTTAAAAATAACCCTCACCTTAGATATAAATAATCCCTCTCCCTCCCCATAAAAATCAACTCCACCCTCACATAATAGTGAATAAACGATTCCAATATCCTATCTCTAAAACCTATTATAATCCTTGGGTGCATTTTTTAGTACATAAATAGAAAAATAAATTTCATTACATTTATTACATGAAAAGAAATATTTAAAATAGGGTAAGATTTCATCAACTCTTCTTTGTGTTTTCCACTTCTCTTCATCGTTTTCTCTATAAATTCGAAACAGAAATCTTCTAATAATAATTCTGTTGTATTTTAAAATTCAAGTAATTATTTTATACTATAATAGTAATCATATATAAAATTTCATTATATTTCATAATTCTCATACCTCCTATTTGGATAATGTCTTATTAATTATAAGTTAACCTCCAATGGGGATGTTGCCAATATTTTATTATCACCAAACTTTTGGATGGTAAAAGTAAATTCATTACGATATATAAATTAATAAATAATTATTTCATATTATGTATTTATTAGCTATTCTAGTTTATAAATTAAATTTAACAAAATATATAAATTGAATTAAAATGAGATATATTAAAGAAAAACATGATATAAAAACATTTACCTTCAAAAGATTAGAATTTTGAAACCGAAGACAATGAATATAATTGATAAATAGTGAAATTCTTTAACATAATTAAAATATATTTCATTGTTTTAATAAACATTTTTTATTACTAAAGATGTAAAAATGTGATAATATAAACCATGAATTATGGTATGGGGACTCTCAAACCAAATAACATCATTTTGGTTTATCTTTTCTTTCATCTTATTTTCAGTAGTGGTAATATTATAATATCATTAAAATGACTAATTTTTAATAATTTCTCTTTGAATTCATGGATATATTTATTTTTTACTAGTAAAAACGATTTTCATTATAATTTCAATGATTTTTTAAAATGTTTTTATTTTAATTAAACGCATGTAACACCGCCTTCAGTTTCTTCTTCTTTAATGATCAATAATATTTTATGCCAATGTATGATCAAATTTTTTGATTTGGGAGTCTAAAAGTATATTCCATTATGTATGATATATGAATTATTTTATGAAACTATTTTTCTTCCATTTTTTTTGTTTCATGACTATGATTATTGTACATTTTATGTGGCATGCAAGATTTATGAGCATTTATGACGTGACGGGAAAAAAATTATACATCCCTATAGTGAATTGTTTGATGCGATATATCTCATGATATAACATATATTTCTTGTGATAATTATGAAATATTTTTCCAAATTATGATGTAATGATTTATGAACATATGTCGTGTGTGAACAAGATGCAAGATTGGTTTATAACTTTGTTAGTAATGGATAACTATGTTACAGTGTCACATTATTATTCATATGCCACATTTTATGCCTTTATCAAATGATACCATCCTGATTTTGAATATAATCTTATGATTATTATATGATGATGTTGATTATTCTCCCTCGTGAAAAATTGATTCATGTCCCTTATTTCTCCAATTACTAGGGTAATAGATCACCCCTTTCATTAATGCATATCCTCGCGAGACACCATATTTTAATGAAAATGGTATCCTTTTGATTAAAAAGAAGATGGATTTAAATAAATGATTATATTTTATTATTTACATGAATTTAATGATCCTAATTTATTCAAGATAATAAACCATTGGAACATTTATTTTTAAATATATTTTGTTTTTTATTTCAAAAATAACATAATATCCATGTAAGAAAAATTAGGGCTCCAATAGGTATGAATATGACTACAAACGTTTTTAAATTTATTAATATTTATCATATTCAAAAAAAATTATTTTTTAATTCTTAGTATATAAGTAATCAATTTTTATTTAATTTATTTTAATGAACTTCCATTAAATTGCCTACAAAATCATATTTTATAGAATTATCAGTCTAAAATTTAGAGTTTATTTATAAAAAAAATTTAAAAAATATATTTTATAAAATATTAATAAATTTTAATAAGTTCATAAAAATTAGCATGGGATGAAATTTTTATATCTTTCATAAATAATTTCTTTTACAGTAAAGTGTGAACAAATTTAATTTATTAATTTTCTTATTTATTTGAAATAAATAATTTTATTTAAAAGTATAGTTATTTTTTATTTTTTACATGATAAATGATAAATTTTATTTAGAAAAAACTATTTAATTCCATTTGATTCGAATATATTTCTTATTAAAGTTATTTTTTATTTTTAAAAAAGTATTTTATCTGACAAATTTGGTGTGTTTAGGAATTTATATAAAATTTAATCCTTTTAACTTTTATAGAATGAGCCATGGAAAATTATAACCCAATATGGAATTAGGAGGTTCAAATTTTGTAAATAATCCCCTATTCTCATTAAGAATAGTAATTTTGGGGAAATTTATTACCTCAGTAAAGGGAAAATCAGATATTTATGGTTAAAATTAATTTCATAAAGCATTAAAAATATATCCAATACCTACTATTATTTTATTGGATGATTTTAATTTGATTATATTAATTATAACAATGAATTTATGGAATTTTAGAGCCACTTATCTTGTATAATGAAAGATATATTATTTTTTGTAATCAAAATTCAAAAATGTCACTCTTATGTATTTAATATCTCTAATATAGGACATGAAAGATAAAAATAAGGTGTTAACACACGATGGAGTAATAATGATGAATGATTATAGACCAATGGGTGAAAAAGTTGTTATAATAAGACCATATATGATGTTATAAATTTTAATATGGGTTTTCATAAACTAATTAAAAGTTAAAAATCATTATATATGAACATGATGTAAAAATAATAATGTGGATATATGATGTAAGAGATTTCATCTCTATTTACCTTCATTAAGGAAGGTCTTAATTTGATAAACCTATATTTTTATGGTGTGTATACTACCCATTTTAATGTTATATCATGAATCATTAATAATTAATGGTTTTGTAAGTTTCAATACAAATTATTTAATACAAGGGTATTTTACTTTAATATTACCAAGTGTGGAGGAATTTCTTCACTGAATTTTCTTTCACTCAGTTAAAATTCTACTTTATTAATTGTACTTTTCCATATACTTTAATATTAATTTTTTACTTATTAAAACACTTTTGAGGAAAAGTAATATACTATATAGTTCATCATAGAAAAAAATGATCAAATGACATGACATAATAATTAATGATAAGTTTCAAACAATTGGAATCTTTTCACCTAAATAATTTCTAGGAGATAACACTTAAATGTGTTCCTAGATCCCCCCTTATAATGTATTCAAATAAACCCACCATTTTCACCCATGATTCGATGTACTCCTCAGAGTTGACCTTCCCTTCATTAAAACACCTTATCAATATACGGTCCTAATATTAAATTTGTGAATCTTTCTTGAAATTGGTGTCAACCCGGAGTACTCATTTTATCAATCTTTATAGTTCCTTTTTTGTGGCATTGATACTAAGATATTCCACCATCATGGAATCCATAAAATGTGTTAGGAGCTCTAGTGGGTTCATGTTTTTGGCATTATTTACCCTTGTATCATGTTACTGACCGTCCATAACACTCTCTGAAATAGAATCACCAAAGCCAAAACAATTTTCTTTAGGATGTCCAAGCACTTTATCATAATAAACATTCAAGAATGAAATTTATTTTATTTTGTTTTTTTAAATGAATTGGTCTCCATCGGTTTTGGTAGGAACAAACGGTCCTTGTGCGTTTTGTTTTTATTCCCTTTAATAAATTCCCCCCCCCGAATCCAGCCTAGTATTCTTCACCATATTATTTCTAAAACTATAAATACCTTGTTGTGACTCCCATGTTCATTTTTCTTAGAGTAGTATGAATGATATTCCTCTCCCAATGATGTTCCACAAATTTCATTCCCGTCAATGTTTTTCTACACTAGTGGCAACCCTTCCTAATGTTGTTCCATCCCCTTAGGATCCAAGCCTTCATATTTGTTTCTTATTAGGATAAAAATATGGTTCTCACTCCAGGAGGATTCATTAATTTGACACACCAAATCATACAGAGTACCCAGATTTGAGTAGACCATAGCTAAGTCACCACTTTATTTCTCCACTACAACTAAATACATCACCCCTTGGCCATGGGATTCCTCTGGGTGAGGTGAAATTATCATGATGTTTAGTAACTCATTACTACGATACTCCTCATCCATCTCTGTATAAATTAGATCCTTCTCAATTATCATTCAATCACTTAAATCACACTATAGGTGGGAATAAATTTCCACAACCTCCTAATTTGTTGCATGTCTTCCTAGTATTTGAATATGGGGGTTAGGAGCCAAAACATTACCTATATTTTATGCAACTAGATTAACTTTTTTCATCAATGGATTATCACCCCAACAACTAACTCCACGCCGGAAACAATAATCTAGATTCCACATATGCATACAAATATTAAAATAATCCCCCCAAGATTCGAATAACACTGATTGTTTTCACCTGAATTATTCATGAATAGCAACCCACGCCCACTCCACTAATGGAGTAGAGACATCAACCTCCACACATATTCGCAGGTTAATTGGATGGTTGACTGAAAGTGTTTTGTTGTCTGAACACAGAAAATATCCAACCATGTACCCTAACATCCAATGGATTGTAGGTTTTTTGAATGGAAAAGGATGTCTGGGGAATGAAACCTAGATTACGACTAAAGAGGAATCTAATTTCATATGTAAATCAAAAGACAAATGAAATAGAAAAATTCTAAAACCAATGAACTTACACAGAGCACTAGGCCATGTGATAATCAAATCTTTCTATAAGGTGAAATGATCTATAATGTTCCATTATTAAAGGAGGCCTATAATCTTGTACTTATATAACCCCCAAATTCATAGGATAAGAGGTCAAATTAATCTACTAAGGGTTATCTATGTGTGAAATGTGCCACTATGGTCATATTCAAGAGGCTTGAAGCATCCGTGAAATACGGTAGCAAGGACGAAGGTGGAGGCATGCCATAAAATAGCTCATGAACCATCAGGATTATAGAAATACCCAGGATCTGATGGTGAGAATCAAGGTTTGAGAAAGGGAGGAGGGATTGGATCTTCGATGCTGGCGGGGTGAGATCCTCTACCCTTGAGACGATGGGAAGTTGGAGGATGAGGCCGCCATCATCTATGTTAGGGAATCACCATCGATATCCAATAGCTAAGAGATAGAAATCTATTTCTTGAATATATTATTCCATAGATATGTGTAAAATGACCATTTATAGTATTATGATCTAATTTTACTTGTTTTATGTTGATTTAAAATTTCTACCAATAATCAATTCAATGATTAATTATCTCTTAAATGATGTGATCCTTGTATGTTATTTCTATTTCCATATAAATTTACATAGTATTATTTCTTCATGAATTTATATTGATGATATTAAAAGATCCATATATTATAAATAACTTTCATATTTTCTTCTAGACTGGTTATTTGTGCTTAAAACATGTTTTCCATTTCATTTTCTTATTCAAATTCCTCAAGAGGGTGATGGATATTTTTAAGTAAAATCGACTTTATTTTCTATTTGGTAAGGAAAGTTTTTATTCCTGGTCCACATTTTCATGATTTTTTAAATAATGTTAATTATATTCTCCTATGATAGTTTAATGAAATTTTTACCAATAATTGAATTTAAATAAAAATGTATCAATGATATTTTCATTTTATTTTCAGAACGTGGTACTTTTTACTTTTTAATGAAAATATGAATGCAATAATGATGTTATAATATTCCCCATGAATGTAATTTTACCCCATAAGGACCACCCAGTGATTTTATGCTCCCTTCAAAAAATGAAATGATTCTTTTATTGAAAATTTTTCCCCAATATGATATAATGTTTTTTATTTTAAGAGTAAATTTCAATGGGAAAAGTGTATTTTATTCATAAAAATGATATTTTTATAGAATATATATAAGTAAATGAAAAACAGTAATTATTATAATTATGATATCCTAGGTATATGTTGTAATTATAGCATCATCATCCTTTATTAAGATGGTTTATGGCTAGCATTATTGACAATGTATTGACATTTTATATACTAGTTCTTCTTATTAAGACTGCTTTGGATTATTAAGGCATCTTGATTATAATATATAGAATTATTATTCAATAATTTCTTATGAAAAATTAATTATGAAAAGTATGTGATGGGTGGGGACCTTCCAATCACATCACATCATTGGTAGGTCTCACTATACAAAATAGTTTCGACATTTTGTCGAGGCCTTACCCAATTATGTATGATGTCCCAAAATGAGGAATTGATGTTAGGAAAATATGTGTACCATTATGAATTACACCACTATGGGATTATTTATTTACATCCATAGGATTAATTTCATTGTTATTATATGATTTTATATTTTTCAAGATCAGGTTATTAGTTATAAAGAATTATTTCACATTCATGTATTCATTCCATATTAATCGTTGTGCTTAAGTTATTGATTAAAAGGAATGTGTTTTTGTTATTTATATATCCATATTGATTATGGATTATTTTTTATACTTTATCATTCATTATATATAACCCATACAACTAATATATTCTCACCACTGTTTTTTTTCAATTCTTAAAAATACAATGGTGGAATATTTAAATGAGTTCGATGATGATTTTTTTTAAATTCAGAATGTTTCTCTATTTTATTACCAATATAAAATGAGATTAATTTTTATTTATGGTTTTTATAAATAATAATATATTAAATCGATTGGCATAAAATCACTTTTATACAATTAAAATTTAATAAAGTGTACAATGGCTTCATGTTACAGTGGTTATAGTTGGTATTAGAAGTAATTCAGTGTAGAATTTGGTAACAAGATTTAGTAAAACAAGATTAAGGTATATAAAACATTGACTAAATTGAAAATATGTCTATATTTTATAAAATAATATAAGTGTTTTGATTAGTTATATATTATGGGGGTTTAATAGTAATACATAATAGTCTCGATATAACCAATGGATGTGGTTTTACAGTGGATTCTTGTAGGGGTAATAGACCTAAAATGAGTTGGAAAAATATAAATCAACCATCATTCTAGTGAATGTTGAGTTCTTAGTTACTATGCATCTAGTTTTTCACTCCTAGGGGATATACTTGGGTTAATTTTTTTTATTTATGCACCATTATGATGAATGAGAGAATAGAATATATAGAAATATGTTAAATAACATACAAATAATTGAAAAACACAACATGTCTTGGGTAGATAAGTATATTGTTGATAAAATGGTTAAAGGAATAGATTGTCATTTAGTGTTTTTATAAGATGAAAGATTTACATGATTACATATATTTCAGGAGACATTTATGGTAGTAAAACCCTTGGGTTTAGTTTACATATTAAAGAAAAGGTTATTTGATAACTAATTCCTTTATTTTTGTTGATATATGTTTAACGTTATTTATTGCCATTACTAATAATATTATTATTAATGTTTCGATAATATTAAACAATTATTACTATTTTATTTTGTGAAAAAAATATATTTTATTGAAAATAATAGTTCTTAAAATCTATTTTTATGATTATTGTTATTTTTAATAATGTTCATAATTATTTTGGTAAAGTTATAGGAATAAAATTTATAGAGTTTTAGAAAAATTAAAACCTATTGGATAAGATAAAAACTATCACATCTACAAAGGACACAAGGAATAACCACACAATAGAAGGGGGATAAGGGTGAAACTCTAACCACTAGCATTGGCAATATCCAAGATAATATAAATTTTCTATAGAGATTATTTGATTTATAAGGACTAATTTTATTTTGCGAATCATAATATAAGATCAAATACTTATAAAATTATGGGATTTTAATGTGATTAAAGATAATTCAGGATATGTATTATTGGTGTGTGGTATATATAACATTTATGTTTGAGGAAAAGTAGGGATTGGGGAAAATGTTATCACATTTTTGGAGATGTAAACAGTATGTTCTGTGATATACTTCACGGTAAATTAACTCTGTAAGGTTGAGGTTTCTGAGATTACGTGGGATATATGTTTATTAGTTGACATAATTTTCAATGTTAAACCATTTCTATTATAGTAAAGTCTAATAGATTAATGTGATATTTATTTACATGAAAATTTATTAATTTTGGGAATTAAATTAAATTTTTCTAATAATTATGTTATTAGAAATAATTCATGGAATGTATTGTTATTTTTTTCTGATTATGCGATCCATTAGAAGTTGATTTCAGTGCTTTATGAATGATAAAATCATCATGAAAACTCATCTATTGAAGAAAAAATATCAAATTATAGTGAAATTGATTAACAACTTGAATTATAATTATCATATAATAAATTTACATGTATTTTGATTCTAGTTGGTAAAGGAATTAATCAACACTTTGAAAAGGATTAGAAAATTTAAATTGTTTCATATAATATTCAACGTTGATATAATGATGGTATCCCCCCCTCACATATTAAGGTTTTTTTCCATTAAAAATATCATAATCATTTTTTCAATCATATTATATTAGACCTAGGATGTTAGTTTTATCCCCTATCTATATAATTTTACTTCACACTAATGTTATCTTAATATGGGAACTTGAACACATAATATTTCAATAATCTATTTTTCTTTAAAATCCATTTTTAAAATGAGTTTGTATTTTATCTTTGTACGATGTTAGTTCGCAAGAAAATGTATCCAAAAATATTGAACCTAGTATAACAAATAAAAAAATTTCAGGGTGAAATTTGTTTAATGGGGTATAATGTAACACCGTGAGATTTTATAATGTATTTATCTTTTATTACATTTATTTTCATTAAAATAATTAGTTAAATACAACACCTAGTTCAAATAATAATGATATACTATGAAAATTATATTTAAATGTAACTAATATAACCCAATCATTGAGTTTGAGGGTATGAATATCTGTAAAATAATTATAAAATATATTTATAAATTTCATAATCAATAAAAATTTATTAATTAATTTTTATATTTTTATTAAATAAATTTTTTGTTGTTAAAAGTTCATTTTATTCAAATGCGGGTTTTATTACAATATGTGTCTAAAATTTATAACACTATTAAAAAAAATTTATAGGATAAATATAAATTTTAATATATGAATATAAAAATTAACATCATGTGAAATTTTTGGATCGTTATTTTTTTTATTTTTTACTAAATAGTGAAAAGTAATGATTTTTCAAATACACTAATTTATTATTAATAAATAATGTAATTAAAAATCCCAATTATAATTTTCATTGTATTTATGATTAATTTATTTTATAATGATAAAATAAATTCCATTTTAGTTATTAATAATCTAAAATTATGTTAATTATTATGCTTAAAATGTACTTTCCAAAATACCATTTATTATTATTTCTATTGAATATATATTAGAAATAATTTCTTCAACTTATAAACATTGAATCAAGAGAAAGGGATATAATTTCTAGAATCAAGAGGTTCAATTTTTGTAAAAATATACTTTTTATTTTTTTCATTTTGAACTCTATCATAGATATAATTTATCACCTTGATAATGTGTAAATAGTGTATTTAAGTTTGAAAATAATGTGATAAAGCATTAATAAAATTTTCAACTACCTGAATTATTTATTTTAATGAGAGTTATTAGACCATAGTAATCCTTAAAATTAATATATGGAATGTTGTAGACATTTTCTTTCAAAAATTACTATTAAATTGATTTATGTAATGAAATTTGAAAAATGTTACTCTCTAGACAATAATAGCTATAATATATTTCTACATAAGTATAAATTGAGGATATTTTTTATTTAAAATGTTAATTGGAAATATTAATTATTTTATATTATCATAGTAATTTATTTTTAATGTTTACTAACTTAATAATTTCTATAAATTTATATGAAATTATTATATCGTATTAAATGAATTTATAGAAATAAGAAATAAATGATTTTAAAACCGATAATAGTAATAAAATTTGGATAAACTATTATGTTAGGAAATTTATAGAGTAATTTTTCGTATTAGGTATGTCTAAAAAGAATATTTTCAATTTACAAATTTTTCTTCTTTTTCGTAATGTAAAATTATTTGAATAGTGTAAATAAGACATTAAAAACATTTTATCAATATAATAATTTATTAAAACATCCGAAATTCATAAGAATATTGAAACATGACAATGGTGATAATTTATGGTTAAAATTATCATCCCTTTCCAATTTATGATCCTATTTTCACATTATATGTAATTTTGTATCCCATTAATATTGAGAATGTTTTTTCTATGTTTATGATTAAAATAGGTTTACTAAGGGGTTAAACCAAGATATATGGTTAAAAATGACATTGAAATTTCTCTAAATTTCATTATTTGAGGTAATTTCTACCTATTACCCTTTTTGTATGAATACATGTTCATTTAGAAGTGTTTTTATTGGTGACAGAATAAAATATTAATATTTTTGGGAATTCCGTATTTGTCCTTACATCCCTTATTAAAGGAAACACGTTTCTATAAATTCTTAAAACCAAATTATGATTAATAACTCAACAAAACCCTTCCCATTTTTCCTATTAACATCCATAGACACAATTTATTGGCCCTTTTCTTTTTAAAATTCCATTTGAAGGTCTATTAAAATGGAATTTAAAAAAATTATACCGAAGAAGCGGTAATTATCTTCATCGACTCCTTAAAATTTAACTCATGTTTTACATCCTATAAATTTATTATAATCATAATTTAATAATAAATATATCGTAATATGTATTATTATATGTTATTTTAATTATTATTAAACTACTTTATATATCTTTTCCATCATATTATAAGGGAATGTATCGTTCATGTGTATGCACGGCTTACCATCTCCACATAGCTGTGTAATACTTTTTACATCACCACAATACATAGACGGTTAAAGAATATTCAAATAAAAATTATATATTATATTTATTAAACAATTTCACTTATTTATTTTAATACCACTTATACCATCTTACATTCTAATCCCTTGAGAAACAATATCATCACTTGTGTGTACATGTGGACAACCACCTCTATGAATCTTAGTGGTCTATTATTTCTTTTTCAATTTACATGTACTGTAATAAGTATTTATGGAAGGAATATATATGATATATATGATAAAATAATTATTATATAATTGTTATTTATTTATTTTGTTTCTTTCTCTCCACCCATCAAAAAGTGAAAGCAGTGTTCATGCATACGTATGACCTACAATCTCAAAGAATGATGTAATTCATTTTTATATCACCACTTTTTCTGAATAATTATAAAAATGTATCTAATGAATAAATTTTATTATTGTAATATTAATATAATATATTATATTGTTAAATTATATAATATAAACAACAACTGGGGAAATCATTATGTTAAATTATTGAGAAAACTAAAGAAGTTATCACCAAAATCAATGATAATAAAATAATATTATTGAAAAACATATGATAAGAAGTTATCAGTGGATAGTATAAAATATTATAATTTTAATTATGGTTACTTTAAAATTAATAACAAGTTTAAAATAATTCAAAATGCAGTTATATCATGATAAACAAAATGGAAGCATGATGTAATTAATTTCATCTTATTTTCCCTTCATTGAGTTATCTTTTAATGTGACACTCCTATTTTATATTTATAATGTATATGAAATACTTTAAATTATTTTATAACAAACAAATTATAATTAATTTCATATTATTCATAAACTTGATTTATTTCATCCTAGGAGCACTGAATTGAGTATAATGATTTTGTAAGGGGGTTTATAAATCAATTTCCATTCATTTGGTTACAATTCAAATTTGATAACTATGTTATGACATGGTTATGTGTGGAATGAACTTCGATTAGATGAGGCTTTATTTCCAATTTTGTTTTTAATCACTTCCTATATTATTTCTACATTTATTAATTCTGACTTCAACGATATGATATTTTTAAGTGATTTATGTCCCATTCACATTTTATTTGATATTATTTATGCATGAATTTTCATTAAGTAAATTATATGATAATTATATGATAAATCCCTTTAATATTTTATTCTCATATAGTTATTTATTTCGAAGAAATATTTTCCTTTACTTTCTCTCTTTTATTAACACATGTTTCATAATGAATGTTTGTATGTAATAATAATATATTGCATATTTTGTTATGATTCTTTTCATTCAATGTCCATATTTTCAATAAAATGTATTGAGTAATGTTTTTATTATTATACTATTATGGTTTCATTTTATTTTTACCTACAATAAAATTATATAAAAATAATTAAAAATATTTTTCATTTAGTTTATTGTATGGGATAATTTTTACGTTTTTTTTAAAATGTGAAAATAATCATCATTTTAATATACTGGGGTTGAACAATATTTCCATTTTTCAAAAACACCCAATGAATTGAATCTTCCATTAAATGTTTTAATTGATAATTTAAAGTAAAATGATGATCATAGTATTGTATAATTTGTTTTAAGAGTGAATTTTAATGTTAAAATGTTCTTTTATTCATAAATGTTTTAATAGTATTTTAATGGAATCTCAATTCCTCAATAATAATAGCCCAATATTTTAATTATTCTAAAAAGTGATATTTTTTAATGATACCATCCATATTATTTTTTATTATTATTTATGATTTTTTTTATATAGAATTTATTGACAATATGTATTCTAGTTCTTATAATGATTTTTTTCATTATTAAGGCATTATGATTTTTATATATTCAGTTATTATTCACCCTTTTCAAGTGAATAATTAATTTAAATTAATATGTGACTAGAATTTGGTTTTAAAACCCCAAGATTCATTGGTAAGTATCATGAGAAAAACAAGTTGGTGAATTTCATTAAGGATATAACCATTAATGGATGATATCGTGGAACAAGGCCTCAGTAGTATATTTAAGATGTTAAACATTACAAATTCTATAATTATGATATTGGTTATTGATGTTGAAATTTTATTCTAATATTTAATATATAAATGGATAATATTCAATCCCATGTAATTAGTTATATGTAATTATTTCATCATCAGTTATTATGATAATAATGCACTTAGTTCTCATGTTATTGACTATATAGCATGTGTTTTTTTTTCATTTACCGATACATATTTATTTTTACTTATTTATTAAATGATAAAATTTATTTTACATATCCCTTTATGAGTGTTAGAGGTCATACTTATATTGATTAGATTCCCTTGGATATGTTGAATGAATCAAGAAATAGTTCATGCATACAGAATTGGTTTTTTTTACATTCACATAGGTTTTATATTTTGTGTCTAATGTTAATTGAGAAGAATTTATATATATATTAATCAATGATAATGAGCTATTTTATACCATGGGATGTGATCACTTTTATCTTGTTCTAATTTAATAATGGACACACTATCTCAGAGTTACTGGGGTTGGGCTCATTATAATAATGGTGACTAGAATATTTTTATCATTATTGATGGTAATAATAAGAAAACTATAATAGTGTTTAAATGAGAAATTTTAGGTTCTGCTGAGTCTTGAATTGGTGGAAATGTTACAAAATTATAAATGAGTAGAACTATATTTTTGGGATAATACGTACATTTCTAATAACGAATGGTTACAATTCCTATGTAAAAGGCTACATACTAAAAAATGTTAGAATTATGAGCTTGGGATGAGGCTAACAATAACCACTCCTTTTATGGAAAATATTTATTATTTTATGGATATATATTTTAATTTTTTATAATTTTCCCAATTTAACTTTTATATTGGAAATAAATTTTTATCCATATTTAAAATTTCAATGAAAAAGATAAATATTGATCATTTTACTTAATTTGACAGTAATGATTTCAAATTTAAAAGTAATTCAATCAAATAATTTGTCAAATTTATTTAAAATTTAATTTTAAATTAAACACACATAATAAAATAAAAATAGTTTATGGAAAACAAATTTATAGAAAAATTTATTAATATGATAAAAATACCATATGTACTTATTATAAGGACCCAAATTGATTAGTTATTAACAAATTAATTGGTTGAGGCTTTTAGAGAAATCCATAACCAAATATACCACAAAAATAATTAATTTTTAGAATAGAATGAAACCCATTTTTTAATTAAAGTAACATTTTATTTAGTTCTAATAAATGTTCAAAATTAGTTTTTAAGTTCAAATAACATTTTAAAATTAATAATTATATTACTTTTATAAATTTATTATAAAATTATAGTTTTTTATAAACATATAGAATACACTAAAATATTGATAAATCTATTAATATTATAATATTCCACAAAATATTCTTTCTTTATGAAAATTTAAATAATTTACGAAAAAATAAATACCATAAACTAGAGATAATATCTATATTCTAAATCACTAAAAATAATTTAATATTGTAAAATTAAACACCTAATATTTATAAATTATTATTTTTAACAAAATCATAATATAAAATTAAAAATTTATTTATTAGGAAATGACATTTTTAATTATTAACTCATATTATTTTTATTTTATATAATTTGAAAACAAAATTTCTATCAAAAAATTATTAATTTCACACATATTGTGTTTTCATTATTTATATGTTCCGTGAAACAAATATAAATATCACATAGAAATAGATTTTTAGAAAAATATTTTCCAATTAATAACATATATTATTGATAAATTTAGGAAATCCAATTTAATTTCATTCATATTAAAAGAAGTATTTATTTTCATTATACAGATGTTTTATAATTCAGTTACTCTAATTAATTCATTCTAATTATAAATCATGGTGTTAGCCTTTATATATTTTATTTTTATTTTTTACTAAATATATCATGGTTTAGTAAATATTAATTTTTATGTATAGATAATGATATCAGGAACATTTAATTATTTATAGGAATTCATATGTTATAGTCACATAATGTTACATCCCCCCCCAAATAAATTATGTCCTCATAATTTAACTTCATGTAATTTCTAAAAATAACTCATACTTAATGAAAAAATGCATTATGATCATTGGTTTTTTAGGATGTTGAATACTAGTTTTTAAATTTGAAATATTTTTATAATAACTTTACATTGTTAACTACCTCATTACTATGTTAACATAGAATTAAACTATGGGATGAAGATAAAAATATAAATGAAAAAATATCCCACAAACATTTTCAATTATGTATATGATAATCATATTACCTTTTGTTTTTATAACACAATATTCCGTAGTTGGTGAAAATTAAATTACAAACAAAACTAGAAAATTTAGAGTGAAAACTCACAATCAAATACATTAGTATAATTATTATAGGTTGGTTCTCATTCACATGGTTATTAGTGAAATCCTCCATTATTGACCAAGGGATTAGGATATTGATCCACATAATACCCAACTCTCTTATAATTGAGGTAGCTTATTTGTGAAAATTTTTTTTCCTTAAAACTTGTGAAATTGTGTTCCTTCATATCAATAATTATATAACTTAACCAATGATTATTCCATAAATTTCTATATGAAATAAATTTAATATTTTGTCTTTTATCATCGTATTAACCTTAATTAATATGATACTGCCTCCTTTTCCTTTTTTGTCTATTTTGGATTTAAACTATGTAAACATTTTTATATAGAATTATTTATAGTCTTCTTTGGTATAGTAAAATCATTTCTAACTCAATCCCTTATCTAGATTGGTTTTATGTTTCTAATTTTTTTATTTTTTCCATATATTCCATTCAAAACATTGTTCCTTTTGGATTCATCCATTATTAAAGGGAAAAGAGTTAACATGAGTAGTCATCATTATAAAAGACATATTATAAATACACATAGTAAAATTTATCCTAATGATGTATCAAATCATAACACTATTATGTTAGCCTATATCTATTTTATATTACCTTGAATCAAACATGGTTTAACTAATTTTATAGTCATTTTAATAAAATTCATTATTTTTTTAGACTAGGGTACATTGAGTTGGGTTCCCCTATTCTTATTAACCTATGCTATAAAATAAAGATCCCCAAATTACTATGAACATTCATGGACCATTATAAAATGAAAAATAAATTTAATGAATCCTCCCAAATCATATCCTATCCTTCCTCCAAAAACAATCATCATTTCTATAATAATATTCCAATGTATTTATATAGCCTCATCATGAACTCTAATTAACATACCATTCCAAAACAAATTGAATCCCTATAAAATTAAACCATAGTATGATTATAAATTATTCAAAAAAATAACTATTTGAAGGAATATAAAAAGTATAAATCACAAGATCTTAAAGTAAAAAAATAAATAATATATATCATAATCCCAAATATTTGATCAATATCCCAAAAATTATCATGGATTATTTTTATATTAAATTTGTAATCATTTCCCTATATAACAATACTAATTAACACCCTATTCTCAAAATTGATCAACCCATTATTACATAAATATCAATTTTATTTTAAACCTAATATTTCTCAATACTATAATCATATGATGTTCAATAATTATCACCAGCAATATATCATAATTACAAAATGAATTTTCAAGTTTATTATTACTATTTAATATAAGTGAAAACACATTGATGTAAAACTAATAATGTAAAATCTGTAGATGTCTCACATAATCCTCATAAAATTTTAAATATAATAGAATATCATTGATAAAACTAAATCACTATTGAGAATAGATATGAGTTTCAAAAAACAATTTTTGTTATCATATCAACCTTTATGCTATAGAGAAAACAAGGACACACACCTATTCACTTATAATAGGCTACAAAAAAATTCATAACCTTTTACATATGATACCATATTATATTTTAAGACATAATTTTAATTTGATATGTACATTTCCTAGCTTTATTTCCATGACCTTGTTTCAAAAATCTAAAACCTAATATGTTTTTTAATAAAGAAAATGTAATCTGAGAAAATGAATAAGAAAACATAATCCTAATATTTGTTCAAAAATTGATTGAATCCATTGATACATTTAGTTCTGTAAATATTTCCAAATTTATATTATATTATACTTATTAACATAATCCCTTAATGTATTTAGTAAATCAATCCTCCATAGTAGTTTTTAAACATCATATAATCATCCAAAGAATTCCCCCTATGATTTTCTACCAATGTCTGTTGTAACTTCCCAAAAATTTTTAATCATAGTTTTAATTTTTTTCAAATGATTTTTTATATATATGTAATTAATATTATGTATTAAAATGGAAACTTAAAATTAGTAAAATATTAATCTGATATTAAAATTAACAATGTAATGTATATTGAAAAAATAAATTTTTTAATCTTAATTCTTAAGAAATTCAATATTTTACATACATATATAAAAAATGGTAAGAGTATTATATATATATATACATACATTTAAAAAAACTATTAATTTATAGTAAGATTGATTTTATATATATAAAAGAACATAAGGAAATATATATAAAAAAATATGTTAAAATATAGATGTGGTAAACAGAAAAAAATAAAGTTGTATATATATAAATATATTAAAGTCTATATATATCTATGTATGTTTAATTTATAATATAATATAATTTTATGTATATATTTAAAAAGTGTTATAAATCTGTATTCAAAATACATATATACATTATAAATATAAGAATAGAATATATATATACATATATTTGGGGTATATATATACATATACCCATATATATGAGGCAAAGTTTTTATTAGTATGTGGCACATGATGTGAGAGATTTAAAAAATTAATACAAAATATAAATTAAATGGATGGTGAAAAGTGGCATGAAATGGAAGGAACCCAAAAAACAAAAAAAAAATATTAGGTGGGTGCTGGCACATAGTTTAATTAACACAAATATATATTAATATATATTATATAAACATTGAATCATATATAAATCAAAAAATATGCTAAAAGAATAATTTATATATGACAGTATATCTATATACTATAAATATACTTACATTTTTAAAATATATATTTGTGTTATGATTATATATGGGTGTATAAAAGTAAATAAACATATGTGTCTATATACATAGAAAATATGTATGGTAATAAAAAATAAAAAATAACATTTATAAATATGTGGGGTGTGTGTGGTGTGTACGTGAAGAAAATAGAGAAAAAACAAGAAGTGCAAGTGGGTGTATGTGTGACATGAGAGTAGAATAAACAATAAAAACCCAAATAAAATAATAAGTCCAAAAAATTGGTATATATATATATGATAATATATATATATATATATATTATTAATATAGATAAGTAATAAATATTATTTAAAAATATATTTTTCATAAATATATGTTATATATATATGTTATATATTTTTATATGCAAACACACTTGATAAAAAACTATTTCATAAGGGTAAAAAATTAGTAAAAATGAAACAAAAAAATAAATAAAATAAAATAATATTTCATTATGGTTATGAAAAAAGGTAAAATAACTAAATAGAAGTCATTAAAAATATTATTTAATAATAAGTAACTAATAAACAATTTATGAAATTTTTGTGGCTTATAAATAAAAGAAATTATCTTATGTCCTCTATCAAATGATTTTATGGCAGAACCCCTGGATAATTTACACAGTTTTCACATGACCCATAGATAGTGTGAGAGTGAGTTTTGTCTTATGGGAGGGTTGATCAGCTCTTCTTCAAATACATGAGATGTTTGGTTGGAAGTTAAAGGTAAGGTAATATATATTATTTTTAAATAACTCGATTATTTCTTATTTTCAATATCTTATATGTTATATATTATTTTGAAAACCCCTTTTTATAAAATGGAAATTTCTTTTACAAATTTTAGAATACTTTTTTTGTCAGGAACCCCTATTATTTATTAGTTTTTTTTCCAAAAAATCGTATTTTCAAACTCTATTAATTTATATAACATAATAAAATTATTTTTGAAATATTATTTTAAAACTACATGTATAAATATTTTTATATAAGAGAATTTCAAACAAAATCATATTTTTTTCAAATTAAATATTTCATTATATGTTAAAACTTTCATATAAATATTATAAAAGTAATTCATAATCATAGATATGGAAATTGAGGATATTTATTCATTACATTTCATGCATATAATGGCGATAATGTTAAAAAGAATGGTCATTTTTAAAAATTGATTATTCTCAATTATTTATTTATAAATTATGGATTTCTCCATGTTTTTGTATAAAAGGTGTTTTCAAAAAGTTAGTTTTAGTAGGATAGTATATGTTAAAAAATCTTTTTGGTTTCTGAATAATTTATATATTTTTCAAAGGGTTGTATTTTGTAGAAATTAAATGAAAAAAGAAACCCTAAAAAAAATATTTTTATAAAACATAAAACATGGTTATCAAAAGAGATTATGATTAATGTAGAGTGAACCCACATCCTCAACCTGACCCTGTCTAATGAGATATACAACAAATAGACATTTTAATTTCTTAAGTGTTACCAATTATCATTTTCATTCTATAAAAGTTATTATTTAAAAAATAAATGGTCTTTAAAACATAAAAGATAAATCAATGTATTTTCCATGATATTATATTTTAAAAAGAGTGTTCAAAAAAATTATTTCAAATCATTAAGTATTTTAAAACTCTATTATACTTTAAAATTTTGTTTTCAAAATAATTTGTCTTGGAAATAAGTATTTCTGATGCATGTTATTTTATGGGAAATATAATTAAAATTATATGTGTTTTCAAAGGATTTTTAAAATGGTTTCCCAAAAATATACATTTAAAAGCCTAGAATTTATTATTTTGAAAACTATATATCAAATATATTTTTTATAAAGTAAATCTGTTTCTAAATGAGTATTGAAATTATTTTTTCAAAATGGTTTTCAATAGTTTCTATAAATACCCATTACTTGTATATTATTATCACCCTATGTTTTTCAAAAAATTACAATCATTTATACTTTTAAATAGAGCATAAATTTCAATGTATTTATTCTTTAAACTATATTATTTTTAATGGTTAGTAATTTTCCTCCAAATCCATGACTGGAAAATATCCTTATATGGATAATTTAGTGTATATATTCAGTTTTTATATATAAAAAATATATAGTATTTTTGTACCAGTTCTGCATGCATGGGTCCTGGGTCACTACATGTGAAATCTCAGGCCCACTCATTGTTTATCATAGTTATGATTAGTTTAATTTTTAACCAATAAATTTTTAGTGATTATCTCTAGACGGATCAATATAATTATTGCATCCAAATTCTAGTATCTATAGAATGATTTATTTTCTAGGAAATACAGATACTAAATAAATTATCAGAACCACGTGAGGCCATTCTATACTTAGAATTATTCCTAGTATTTTCACAAGGTTTCACTAATCCTAATCACTAAAAAGTTATTTCATTGTTAACTTAATGTTAAATAACATTGTATTCCATAGGATTATCTATTTTTATCAACCTTAATATTTAAATTCCTAAATTATAAAAAATATACATACTAATCAAAAATTTATCGAATGTTTTCCTTCAATAAAAAAATGATTACCCAGACCTGCACTCTTGTATTTGGTTCCATAAAAAATTCTAAACATACACACTTTGATACTATAATCATAATCCTAGAAAAAAATCCAATTATATAACACCATTAGTCATTATTATATTGTCTACATCCTGCTTATATTTTTAGGTTCAAGTTTTTATATCATTATCAAAATGTATCTAACAAATCCCATGGTCTTTATATCAATTACCAAAAAATTCACTATATTTGAAATTTAATCCATAATGACATTATAAAATCTCCCACAAATTAATTAACATATTTTATCCATTTAAACATATCTTTAAATAAAATTTTCATCATAACTAGGGGAAATTAAAACATAAGAAGGGGTGAGCTCAAACAGTAGTTACGAGGAAATATAAAACCAAGGATATGATAAAATAAATATTGTTCAAGGAAAAAGTAGGGAATATAAATAAATAATAATTTAAAACTCGGTGCATTCTATGTCAATTAGAATAAAAGAAAATGTTTATATATATATTACAAATCTCATACTGATGGAGTTCATAATTTCAGACATCAAAAAAAGATATCATGTCATTTTTTCTATGACACATATCCTTCAAGGGGTAGATTTATACTCCAAAACCCTAACTATTTTTTCTCATAAGTCATATTGATGTTTTGAGGGTCCATATAATTCTATACCACACATGTTACCTAATTAAGAATAATGAATTAATCATTGGAGTCAACAAGACCATTTTCATCATTCCCTAAGGAACCACTATACAAATAAAAATATAGATTTTTATATAATGATGAATATTTAATATAAATACCCGATGAACTGATGTTAGAAATTTGTAAACATTTTGAATGTCACTAATTTATCAATTTTAGTAAAATAGATGACATGATCCTAACCCATCTAGAGAATGAAGGTGATAGGTAAAAATATAAATATTCAACATGATAATAGTCACATATATTTGAATTATATTATATGTTATGTGAATAGTTTTCACCATGTTAATAATTTTTTTTTTCAAAACTCATACCAAGAAATAAGGTGGATAGTTATAAAATACATAGTCAACCATCCAATAATCTTTTCAACTAGAAAATCACTAGATGGAATGCCAATAACATTCCACATGTTGATAGAATATAATTATTCCTTGAAGATCATGATCCAATATGAGTTATATAAAATGTGATTTTCACACCATAATGAGAAATGGGTATACTTCTATGTCAATATATGAATAAAAAGCTCATAATACATCTAGAGAAGAAAGGTTAATGGATTAAAAAATATCCTATCATGTGAAGAATGCTATTTAGAGGTTTTATATGATAGGAATGAATATCCCTATAAAAATGGGGGAAAAATTATAGAATAAAAGGGAATAATGTTCCCCTCATATTTGAAATAATTTCATATAATGATCAAAAATCAACAAATGAACTTTAGGTATCCCAAATTACTTAGGAAAGGGGAAACGACATAATCAATTTCTACATGACTGTGAAAACATAATTTTTCTAATATATCACATGAATTGAAATGAATATATTAAAAATATATCCATGTGTAGTGAATACATGATACAAATAAACAATTTCTAAAACATTTATTATACCTAAATGAATAAAAATTGAGACCAACAAAACACTTGTAAATTTAGGAATATTTAATTTAGAACACCATGAATGACAAGGAATTTAATTTTTCTTAAAAAACCTAGATTAAAATATATTTCATGATATGATATGTCAAATAATCAGTATGTGCACTATATAAATTAAATTAGGTGCATAATACTGAAAATAAATAAAATAGAGTAATTATAGATAAAAATCATTACCCGGTAATCCCATATACCTGACTATTATCAAACATCCTATATAATAAACATAACAATCTAAGTCATATATATCGTAACCATAACATAAAAATATATCCATCATTATAATTATTTTATAACCATATATTATAAATACATTAATCAATTTTTCCTCGTTAGCATATGTTAAAACAACAACTTGATCATTTCTTTAAATCATCTTGAAGATAAGAATTATTCTCACTATGTTATTTTCATTTTAAAAATTACAAAACATTCCTGATATAATAATAATTTTTTAATTATTACATAATTATTATTTAAATTATTTTAAATACATGAATAAGTATTGTGAGGATATTAAACTTAATAAAAAAGTTTTGAAATTTCATACTCTTTAAAGGTGAAATATATATTAATAAATAATTTAAAATTAATAACACTATCTATGATCATTAAAACTACTTTTGTAAATCACTATTACTTGATATTATCATTTTTAAAAAATAATAAATAATTCACACCATATAAATTATCAAATCATTCACATAGTTGGTAACCAACCAAAATGGTAAAGTTTTATAATAATTTATTGTGTAATGGAATGTATATAAATAGATTGAACGACATATTAATAAGAATAAAAATTTTATAATTATATTATTATTTAACGACCCAACCCATTCTGGACCATTGGGAAAATGAAATACCAATCCATCACAACCCTAAGCACACCTCCAATAAGCTAGGGGATTGCGACAAGCATTTATAAGACATAACTATAATTAGTTTTCATTACCTACTGAACCAATATGCACACACCCAACCACCACCATAGAGTAGGGAAGAAAACTATAAACTAAATACAATAATATCTAGTGATAAATCATGAATGTAATGATCTCAAGGGAATAAATTATATTACAAAAATATATAATCAATGTGAAAATGGTAAAAATACATGCCCAACAAGAAATGTTGTCCTAACCTTACAATAAATTTAAATGAAGAGTGATTAGATATACCAACTCATGATCTCCATAGTTGACCACCATATATAGTCAATGCCCCCAGATATCACTATACTCCACCATTATCACCATCAATCTATCCATATTCTATAGAAATCATGACATGTGAAGGAAAAGACCATATTTAGGTGAGTATACACATACCTAGTAAGATTACATGAATCCCAAAAGGGAGAGATAGAGAGATACAATAATAATCACCACAAACTAATGATATAGAGAAATAAATACAAATACAAATACAGATATATATATATTTATATATACTCAAAAAGAAACCTAGATAAGAGAGAAGTAGGATCCCCATCTCACATCCCATCGGAAGATGATGAGAAATACTGTATCTCCAGAAGTCTATCACGGATGCCCAACATCAAACACATCCTACACAAATATGTGTAGATATCCCCACTCTATGAAAACTTGATCCACATTATAGTGATACATAACTCTTGTGGAGGTACCACACCCTTACATAGCTCGATTAAAGGGGATTACCACTCCATAGATATAGGACTAGAGTCCATATTGGGGTGTACTTTCTATATCTATATAAATAATATAAGGAATATACAACTCTATGTTAAAGGGGAGTACTTACCACGAAATATCTATGATAGTAAATTAAGCATGTTTGCTGGCATGATAGGAGAATAATAACAATGGAATATTACTAATGATCAAACCCGAATCAATTATATCATCAAGAATTTCCTAAAGAATCGTCATGCCCAAAACATCACACATCAAATATCTTATTCCATAGTGAAGGCTAATATCTTATATTAAATGGTTTATTACTTAGGATAGGCTACTCTTGTGACAAAATATGATTCCAAATGAATGATATATGAGAGGATGTAGTAAAAGGATGGAATATATGTCGTTTAATGGGGTTCCACACAATGTGTGACCCCATTGTATCACCTTAATGTGGTATCCTTTAGAAATTGATTTGAATGAATATCATAATATGATATGTGTATGTTCCATGTTTGGAATGTATCATCCACTCATTTCTTTTCCATGTGCTCCAATCCATTACCGCGTTCCTTGTTATATACATGAATGTGCTTTAGTACCATCCCATGACTATGTTCTCCCAGAGTAAATGAATTGTTCGACCACATAAGGTCATGGGAATCTGTTTTCCCTCACATGTCCTAGCCACCATAGGAGGGTCACATGACATGCAGTTCTGGAGACATGGTGTGCAAACCTAAAATTTTCGTGAAACCTTATCACCATAGACAGGGGGCTACACACCACATGATCTACCAAGATATTTGATGTGTATTTGGGTTTTTCATAGAAAATGGCTTTCCTTCTCATGGTTTATAGAACTGATTCCTCCTCCATGATTCTATTCAATCGACCACCTAGAGCTGGTGGGAATTTCCTTCATCCAGGGATTTTGGCCCTCTAGTGAATGGAATTTGGAAACAAGATAATCGAATGATGATCTGTCACATTTTCACATGCCTCTCATTGTCCCTTACCGCTCTGGATCCTAGATCCATGGAGTATCACTCATAACTCATGATTCACCCGAATCCAGATGAATGACACTAATCCATTATTCATTCCCAAAACCAACAAGAATCCAGAGGTTTAATTTATCTTTAACACACAAAAATGATGTAGAACCTTGATTTCGTCATCCAAAAGTGATTAGAACAAAGAGTGGATAGGGGAAAGGCATAATAACCAGGGTTTACATGTCATTGGAATATATTTCATGGACAATTATCATTGATTTGGGATATCCACGGTGAGAATCATGTCATATTAAGGAAAGGTAATGTAAACAATTTTAGCAGGATCTTGTGAAGAGAGAGAAAACAAGGATTAGTAGAAGATAGAATACCAATGTCACATATTTAAATCAAAATGGAAAATTCCACAATTGAATAGACTTTCCTTCTTTTGGATCGATAATTGGTGAAGAATTTATTCTCTAACAGTGTGGGGATATCGATGCATTCAATAATTTCCAATCCACCATAATCCAACATCGTTCAACCATACATTGTGATCCACATATAATGAATGATATATCTATTCCATTAAGATATCATAGGGATATAAGGAAAACCAAGATAAAATTCTAAAAAAGTGTTTAAATAATGCGAATAAGGTCTATTTGGTATTTAATAATAAAATAAATTTTCAAACTAAATTATTTCTATTAAAATCACTGTCAATGTCTTCTTTAACTGAATTATCAATGTTGACAATCTTTAGGTCTTTCCTAGGATTAACCAAAGTAGGAAACTAAACCATGGTCTCATACTTCTTATCTGAGACTGTATTTTGGTGTTATTACACTTTATATGAAAAAATTCACCTAAGATATTAATATGTTAATAATTTTTTAAATATTCATTCATGATAGTTAGGTGTCATAATCTCATAACATATTAGAATATGACTCTGAAATTATTCCTTATTATGTTTTAAATTATTAAAATGAAAAATAAAGTCACTACATTCTCCCATCCATCCATGGGGTTCACCCCAAATATCCAAATCTAAACAAAAAGTTGGGAATATAGGGGCCATCTGGATCTCCTCCTCCTAAGAGTTATCTTACATTCTGCTATACTACCACAATATAATAAAAAAGTGAATGTTCCATCCACATTGGATCCTCTCATGACAATCCTTGATCGCTACTGGGTATTTCATGATGTTGGATCGAGCCTCAGAGATCTTTCTAGTATATGATATTCTCAACATCAAGAACGTATCTCCTCAGTTATGGCACATGAAAGACATCACACACTTAATATAACTATGGGGTGATGCTAGGTGGTATGTAACCTCACTAACCATCCATAGGATCCTGAATATCCTAATGAACGTCGGGGATAAAAAGCCTCTACAACCATATCTCTACAATCCTCATCATGGGGAGACTTCCATGAAATCATTGCCTTCCTATTTGAACTACATGATTTTATGTTGTTGATATGCATAAGATTTATTTTATTTATGGGTCATCCACATATGCTCTTAGATCACCTAAACATTCTCCGTCATATCTTACACAATATATATCCCAATAAGAAATGTCTCTCCTATATCATTCTAACAGAATGGATACCTATAGGGTCTCCCATAAGAGGGATCAAAATCTTTAATGATGATCATAAATTGATAGTAGTTATTGTAAGAAATATCTACCAATATAATTTGATCCACCTATCTAGAAACAATTTATAAAATATAATATCCCAATGAATACTCTAACACCATGATGGAACACTAATTGATTCCCATCCTTTTGGGGGTGAAACATTGTACTCATCTAAAACTAGGTACCAATTTCCTCCATCAAGAACCACCCCAACCATACCATTTCCACTCCTGGATCTTATGTGTATGTGCCAAAAATTATAAATCATGGTTCTTATATTATTCTAATAGAAATGTGAGAAACCAAGAGGTGAACTCTTCTACACTCCACCTCATTTTGGCCCACCAAAACTACTTTTAAAGGTCCATGTACATATTCCCTAGACCAGTATGTGAATCTAATGGATATTTTTAAAACCACATAATCATATCCTATAAAAATAGAACAAGAACCACCATCTATATTTGGAAAAGGTTTATGTCTACCCTTTATATAGAAAATCCATATAATGAATATTATAGATATATTTGATCACAAATAACATCATTGTTTATGTATCCCAATTGAGTCTCCCAAACACCAAATATATGGGAATGAGATAACACTGTCAACTAAAGATATGATTCACCCTATCTTCTAATGGGGTCAACTATAAAGAATCTAACTACTCAGAAGACACTGACACCAAAGAATTCTATGACTATGTTCTTGGGAAATTTACAACAACATTTATGTTCCCAAGAGTATAGAAAATATCATATTAATAGTCCTATAAAAACTCCTACCAAAGCCTATGTATGAGTTCATGTCTCTCTATGTGATGGTATACATAAAACACTAATGGTTTGAGTAAACAAAAAAGTATTCTCCTATATTATAGTTCCTACACATATTAAGAGAAAATATTATAGTTGTTAATTACAAGTCAAAGTCATATAGTTTGGTTCATAATTTATTAATTACCTCAACCCATATGTGATACCTACCTACATATACTTCATCACATACCTATGCCTAGATCTAGAGGATTCCTAATACACTATGTACTACACTCCCTCTTTTGGTATTATCAAAACAAGAGAACTAGTTATCCACAACCTCAAATCATCAGATTCTCTCTAAAACTACATGGACTAAGTAAATGGAAACTTTTTTTATGAATGGGTGGTAAAATGTGTTGTAATCATAGAGAATTATTCCCTAGATATCCTTTAGTACTCTACCATGCTAAAAAACATTTCATCTCTAACACAATCATGTGTAGCTCTTGGAAATCACTCCATTAAACAACACCATGTCAATATCTAATCCATTATAAGAAATGTAAATCCCTTTCAAGTGATCCTCATGGATCTAGAACTATAGATTTGAGAAATTATCATTAACCTGGTTCTCTTGGAGACTGAATAGGGACATACTGAAGTTATCTTCATTATCCTCCTATAACACTAAGTAGATGAATATTATTCAATGAATACAACCAAAAATCATTCCTATTAGGAAGGGAATATCTGGTTTTTCATAGACATAAACACATCTGGTTTATTCACCACACCAAAAGGACTCACCAGGAGCTCATAGTGACAATAAAGAAATTGTAATTTCAGATTTAGAATAGCTTCCTCTCAAATGCTCAACTGTTTTTATCCAAACATTAGATTGATCCTCATGAATCAATACAAAAAACTCAACCAATAATATTTTTCATAAATCTAAAGTATTTCATACATGTTCTTTATCATTACCAGTTTCATGAATTACAATTAACATTAATCCTCAACCACCCATCCACCTTTTCCATGAAAAAAATATGATTTTCACTGGGGGCTCACTATGTCTAATGAAACCATTCCCTTCAAGGTCCAACAACTATACCCTCACCAAACAGATCTCAGTAGGTGCCATATTATATTCCTCTAATGATATCAATATGGTATCCAGGTGATATTCGTTATTGTAGTTCATCTACCACATTGAAGATAATCTTGAAATATCCTTAAGGAAGACATCCATAAATTCCTATACTCTCGATAGAATTTATATTTTCTTTAAGAACATGCATCATTGAGGGATCAAATGTCCAACTGATGGGTGTTGGAATTCAATATTCTACATGCACAACTCACTCACACAGGCATGATATCTATCTCTCTAACAAAACATAACCACTTCACAAATATCCAAATATATCTCAACCAACATCTATAATAGTGAATCTTCTCTTGAATAATGAACAATAAATCTATACCAAATATTATGTCATGTATTTTCATCATGATGTTGAATATGTACCATTTTAATCTATATTAGATGAGCGATGGATCTCACTTCTGGAAGATAACTGATATCAATGAATTTCTCCTTATAGGAATCTCTAAATGTTGCTACTATGGTAAAGCATAAACTAGAAGATCAGGCTATCACAAAAAGAATAATGTGATGGTGGAATAACATAAACATATGTGTATTAGTACTTAGGAATGATTAATGTAAACACATATCGCAACTTGTATCATATCTTGTGTATCCTGGTCATAGATATCCATGGACTGCAACTATACAAAGCCAATGCTACTAGCTCTCTGATCCTGACATATCAAACTGGGTGTTGGTGGTAGTATCTCATAACGTCATCCTTGATAAGCATGTTGTAGGGTGGAAGAAAAGATAATTAATTTTCCTATTACAACATAGAGTCTCATTAGATTCAGCTCACACGATGAGCATTGTAGTCAGTTTAATCAATAATTCTAATCCACCTCATTTAATTTTTCAGTTTCTTTTATTATTTATGAAGATAATTTTCTAGTGTTTTGGAAGAGTAAGGAAATGAAAAAATAAAAACTAAATTCATATGAAAATATAATTATATTATGTAATAAAGTATGTTCACCTAATAGAATATTCTATGGATCAACATAATTTTTTTGTTTCAAATCTACATAGTGAACACCCACCACTCTATGTTTTCACACCATAATCAATCACATTTGGGAATAAAAATATCACAAAAAAATTTCCTATCAAACTTAGAATCCATCTCCTAAAATGAAGTAGAATGGTTGTAGAAAAATTGAATAAATATTAAATAACCATAGTTAGGATTACACCCACTGTAGATCATCCTCATATTAATAAGAAGTATAAATCAAACATGGTCATTTGTTCATGCATTAGATTACACCCCATAGATATTCATGTGGCCAGTTACTCATCCTCATGAGTGAAATAATTCATGATTGGCAAATACGGGATAGAGAAAGAGATGTTATTGGGAGAAGAAAAAAACTTTTATTAAAATTGGAATATCCAATTACATGGGAATGAAATGAAAATTAAACATTCAGAAATGAAAAAACCTAAAACAACAGTGTCCCTACAGCATATCACAATGGAAGATCCTAGTGAAATAATACATTTTTTCAAATTGATGTCCATCTATTAATAAGAATAAATAGACCCCATTACCAATTAATTTTTTCATTAAATATTTATTAGTGGGCCCAGGTCATTAAAAATTAATTATAAGGTGTCATTACATTTATTGCATCAAATTTGTCTGTCCTTGGTCCCATGTGATTTTTTCACATTTTTTACAGTATTTTCGTGAATTTTAATGTGTTGTGATGAAATTATCTTCACATGTATTTGTGTACTTTATTCTTTAAATGATCATGACTTGAATTATTTTCATGACATTTAATGTCATTTCACATTCAGTTTCTTCTATATTCATCTTAGTATAATAATATGAGTCATTAGACATCAACTATGACCTAATGTATGTCTTGGGATAATATATTTATATTGAATTCATTTATTCTAGATTATATATTTGATTCTCTTATATCACACCATTCCCCTTTGTTTCACATCTAATATTTTTTCATCATTTTTAACTTATTCATTTTTCTTTATTTCCAAAACAAATTTCATGCCATAAATCAGGAAAAAAACATAATTATCAGAAAGATTAATTATATATTGTATAAAATAATAATATTTTATAAAATAAAATATATTACAAATATGACTCTCTCAATTCAAGCACACACAAGACTTTCCTATCTTCATGTAGTACTCTAAATTACATTTCAATGGCATTTCACTCAACCAATATTTAAATTTCAAAAGAAAAAATAAAAAATGTTTGATCATAGAAAATAAAATTTAAAAATTACACAAAAAATAATTACTGTAACTCCTCAAAAATAAATGAATCAATAAAAATAATTTTTTTAATGCCATTTTTTAGAAATTAAAATGTATCTTTGTCCTTCATTTTTAATTTATCAATCCATTATTAATTTGATTTAATATTAATATTTATCTTATAGTGAATTATTTTTAATCATATCCCATGGTATCAAATGTAATTATAACTATCTTTATACCGCAAGTACATGTCTGTTATCACATGATTTCAATACACCTAACAATTCCACAATGTAATGATAGATATAAAATTTAATCTTGAGGACATTTCATTAAGGATAAAATGACTCTAAGGCTTTAGGTTGGTATGTATCGATGTTCAAAAATTAATCTTATAAATGAGGTTTGAATATTTCACATATTTTATGAAACCAAAAACTAAACCTAATGAATTACTCCTAAAAATAACATCTATCATAACATACATATAAAAGTAGGAACACATAAACTATTGACCTTGGTTCCTTACACTGGTGCCCCGATATGTTTAGTCACATGACCTCAGGAGCTCCTCCCTATATGTTAGAGGCTACCGAATAGTAGTGAGTGTATAATATTAATCAAGGGGAGAATATACCCTCATTTTCAAATAATCACTATACTTGAAATAAATAAGAATAACTAAATGTTATAATAATAAACCAAACAAAACATCACATGATGAAAAAAATTTAATGTTTAAATCCAAAACTAACAGTTGATGTGTCATGCCAAATGTGTGTCATGTGTCGATATGAAAAGGAATGAAGATAAATTAAGTCACAGAAAACTCTAAAGAGGGTCATACAACATGTGTTGATCCCTCGTCTATTATTCATACTTACGCAGCCCTCTAACACTTGTCCCTTGCCATTATCCGGTCCCACAAACTTGAATTATATTCAGGTAAAATCAAAAAACCTTAGTAGGGTTTGAGTAAAACTTAGTAGGCCCCAACTAATTTCTTCTAAAACAATATATAATCAATAATAGTGTATTCATATCTATAAACAATAAAATACAATAAACAATGTAAACAGTTTACATTTATTCAATTATTATTTATTTAACCAGATAATACAATGGGATCCCTAAGACACCTGTACCCTTAGTACCTACGTCGAGCCATGCAAGATTTTGAACCATATCAATAATTCAATTCAAAATTAAATATTAAACATGTGATTTCATTATCCATTACATATCAATTCCTTTTATGGCCAATTGAAACCATAGTCTAATGCAAACATTTTGGGCCTAGAACGCGATGCCTAGGACCTCATTGGTATTTGAATCAGTTTTCTACGAAGATAAAATCATATATCAATAAATTAAACAATAGGTATTTTGAATCAGTAGTTTGTTTTCAGGAATCATTATCACAATGTTATTTTGAAGCAGCATTCCATGTCCCAAAACATTTATTCCTATTGAATTTTTAAGCAGCAGTCCATGTCCCATGCATGTTTACCAATAATCACATGTACCATAGTATCACATATATCAAAATATCACATGTTTCACAATAACACTCATATATCACAATATCACATGTATATCAAATATTCACTGAAATCAATGTTGTTCATAATTAACCTTCTTTTTGAACATTCTTATTAATGAGTACCATTTCAATTGATTAAAAAACAAGGTTAAACACTTTAATTTAGATGGAATAATATGAAAATCACCATTAATCCATTTATCATCATTTAATAATATTACCCATTGACCCATTAATGGTCAATTCAAACCTCTCATAATTCATATTTTCAAATAATTCATTATCAAATTAATTGACAAAAAAAATAAAAATTTCACATTAATTAATACACTAATTAAATAATACAAATCCAAAATCCCAACATAAAATTAATTAATTCACTAATTAATTGTTCTAATTCCACTAATTTCAATTTCCCAAAATAAATATAAATAATTATCACATGGAATTTAATTTTAATAAATTCAATTATCAATGAAATTCCCCATTCATATAATTTTAAAAAACACAATTACATACATTTAATTAAATCACGATAGTGAGATTTTAATTTAGAACATCTACCTCATGATATTTTACAAACACTGGCCAATGGAAATCCCAAATTAAGTGGGATGATCAAGAACATGACAATAAAAGAGATATATATCGGATACCTAGATCCAATATATAAAGAATAAAGATCAATTTATTCATAGATCTAAAACCATTCCAACATTGGATAAAACGTTATTTTTTAATCTGGAAATAGGAGAGGAAGATAGAGAGAGAGAGATCTAATCATGAAGAAACCATATACATGGATAGCTACTGATCAGTCATTGGATCTTTGATTCACCATGAAAAGTGGTTATAAAGCCTTGTAATTCATTTTGAATCCTCAAAAATCGAGTTAATTTTTGTTGGTTCGACAAAAGGAGTTTATGGATATAAGAAAATGGTTTCATATATATTAAGTTAATTTTTGGTGGATTAAAATCGAGTGTGCAGTGTTTCCTATACAGGGTGCATGGTTTTCCCAAACTGTTACCCTTATCTAGGGGTGTCTCACGACATAACCTAAGAGGGAAAAAAATTTTAAAAGTTGAGATTCGGCCATGGGAATCCCCTATTTTTGGGTCCACAGGGTTTACTGGGATGGATGCACAGTTTGGAAGATCAATGCACCAACCGTGCAAATCCCCTCTTCCATCCAAAACGTCCAAATTTATCCCAAACACACGCATGATAAATCCCTATCATTTTATACTAAAACAAGGGGAAATGAAACCTATAAAAAATTTACAAATATATAGAAAAGGATGGGATCTTATTGACTCCCCACATTATATCATCTTTTCCTCTATCTGTACTCCCAAAAATCTATAATATTTCTAGGTAAAGAGATAGGGTCACTAAGACCACACATCCCCTTATATCACCCATGTTTCCTATTGAACAGTAGCATGTTTCGACAATACATAAACTATCTTCATGCTCTTTCCCTAGAAAAAAATTTCACTATGACCCAACTCATGTATCAGATGATCCTCAAGGGATGCATCAGTCTCAAGTTCAACATCATCCACATTAATCACATGAGAATTGTTGGGGTAACACAACTGAAGCTGTGACACATGAAAAATGTCATGCACTGAACAATACCTCTATGGTAGAGTCAATCAATATTCCAGTGTCATGATTCTATCCAAAACATCCAACTACCAAATAATATTGGGAACCAACTTTCACAATATCTGTTTCCTATGGTATAAAATTCTAGGTGAACCCCATAAGAAAACATGACCACCCTCTGAACACTCTTGTCTTCAATGACATCTATCAGCATGCGACCTCTATCTACTCTGAGTCGTAGCCATATGCTTCCCAATAAGGTGAGATAGCTCCAACATCTCCAACATGTGACTGTGTCACAATAGTTTTGACTCACCTACATCCATCCAACATAGATTTGATCTGTATGGCCAACCATAAATTTCCCTATATTGATCCGTTTGAATAGTTTCATGAAAATTATTTTTATATGAAACCTCCACCAAATTTATGTGTATCTCCCAAGAAACAACAAATTATAGGAAACACACCCGAAGCATATACTCATGCAATTGTATAGTATTTTCCAACACCCCATCTGTTAGTGGGTGGAATTCCATACTCATGAACACCTATTTACCAAGTAATTTCTCAAATCCCTTTTATAAGTGTGAAGTAAAACAAAAGTCAATGTCTAAAACTATACTCCGAAGAACCCTATGAAGATGCACTATCTCCCAAATGTATATGTATTCCAATTGTAACACGTAGAATGTCTCTTCTAAGGGAAAGTAATGTTATAACATTTTCGAACAATCCAAAATTACCCCAATAGAAGCATTCTTCCCAATCATACTTAAGAGACACCCTACAATGTACCTATTAACAATATACCACATCCATTCCTGAATGAGCATTGATTGTAGTAAAGAACCATACCATTAACTACGAAAAAATGACTTATAAAAATAGAAATCCAGTGACAAATAATATATATGCTTGAATAAAAGAACAATTCCAACCCATAGTCAGTTTTTTTGATACTCAATTCAAGTACTAACATTTATATTTACCAGAAAATATATTTTCTTTTATTAATTTTTTAATACCAAAAAATATTTTACCAACAATTTAATTTGTCACTCTATCATATTAACAACGACATTTTTTTACAAATAAATATAATTACGATTAATAATTACTATTGAAAACAATTTTTTAAACATATAAACATGTTCTTATTATTTATTCGCTACACATAAATCATTAAAAAACAAAAAACATTGTTAATGTCAATAATGTGTTTATTACCAAAAATTATGTTGATATTAAAAAATTAAAATGATTATAAGAAAATTTTAAATTTAATTGCTAAATATAATTGATAAATTAACAGAAAAAGCTCAATAAATATTTATCATAGATTGAAAATTTCATTTAATATATATTTTATATGAAGCAAATTAAAATTATCAACATAAAAACTTAAGAACTAGTAAAAACATAATCCCTCATTTGCGTTCTCCCCGTACGCTCGCGCCTCCCCTCTCTCAGCCTCTTCGTTAGCAGCGTCTCTAAATCATCCTCCTCTATTAGCACCAGCTAAGCTCACATGCCTGGTTCCACACCATCGCCCACATCGACACTGACACCCTCGATTCTCCATCACTTCCTATACCACTCTCTCCACTAATGTTCAGAAGATTTTTTCCTGTTTCAAATATAATGCCGATATGTTTGGAAGTCCATGGACCGAAACCCATTTCTCATTCATTCGGTCCATGATTGATCCTACATGTATGTATTTCTTCAATTCATGTTTTAAGCACTTGAAATCATGTTAATATAATATTTGAATTGAATTTCAGTTAGGGTTTTCTTGAAAATAAAATTAATCGAGTTTTCTTGTTTTCTTGTTTTTTCTATGATTTTACTATGCTAATTTCATATAGTAGTTGTTTTTTTAGTGATTTTGTCACGTCCAATTTTTTGGATCATCAATAACCTAGGTAATCAATTTCAAACCATTGATTACATCAATGCATGTCTCAAATAACGAATACTCTACCTTATTACTACCCCGCACATTATATAAATCCAGTGACGTGGAGCCCCTAAGGGTTCTCATCGAATTGAAATACTTGAACACTACGTCATGTGTTTCTGTAACACCCCAGGTAAATAAAGAATATGACATTTTCATATTTATCCATATTTGTGAATAAAATATTAATATGACTTTAAAGTGGATGCTATGCTCGATGGCGTACCCAACACGCAACAACGATTTTCTTGGGAATCTTATGTTGCACTCTAATAATAAAATAATATTATTTTATTTGGCAGTTAACATGTAGCCGTTGTATTGGCGGGAATGGATATAAATAACTAAAATATGATTATATATGTTTTTAAATGTTTTTACATTTATCCAATAAATGATAAAGGCTTAAAATACGGAAAGAATTCCCTTTTAGGCGTATATGCCCTAGTTTTCACTAAAGGTTCACTTATCACCTTTTGATGGAGAACCGTCATTAAATATAGTTTTGTTCACTCTTATACATTCTATTGGACCAAATAAAACTCTTCTTGAGAATCGGGACATCAAAATTTACTTTGTGTAAATTTTTGGTATCTTTCTGATAAAGTTCATTTTTTAATGAATAGTGTAAAATGTTGTATTTTAAATTCAAAACCACTTTTTAATCTAATTTATTTATATGATTATATTGTATTTTGAATTGGTCTTAATGTGTAATCTGAATATATTTTTACCATTTAATCCAATGTTGGTCATTGGAATCAATTTCACTTTGAAATTAGACTTAAACTGGTGCCAATCTTTTGATACTTATTGTTTTATAAAAACACGCTATTTGCTCTGACAGTGCGAATTAATTATTAAATTAATTAATGTGACTTATATGTTTTTAATTTTTTAAAATAGACTTCATTTTTGAATTCAGAATATCAAATATATCTTAGGGTGAATTTTTGGTAATTTTCTGAAAAACTCCAATTTTTGATGAATAGTGAAACCACTAAGTGGTAATCAAGAAAACTGATTTTTCAGTTAAATGAATGTTTACCACTAATGTGTATTGAATTGTGAAAATCTGACATACATGGTTTTCATTATTATGTAAAATGTGGTTCAATGGGATGAAAATAATTTTTTGGTGAATAGTAACTTTTTTTCATTAATCGCGATTAGATGTAATTAGTGTAATTTAAGGAAAAAATGATATTATAAAAATATGTAAACAGCATGAAACTTGTCCTACCCCTATTGGATGAGTCATGGCCGACCAAGACAACCCATGGGTCGATTTAGGGGACCCTATAGATCCTCTTGGGTGAGATAATGACTTTAATGCCCTTTTTTTAAATAAAGGTAAAAATGACCCTAACATAAATTGTTTTACTAAAACAATTTTTATTAGGGGTTATACTAATCCTATTTTTGTATATAAATACTATTTGGAAAGAAAAAAAGATTTACTACATCATAGTATTTTTTTATAATTTTTATACTTTAAATAAATTAAATTATTTATGACATCATGATGATGCAGCGATGACCTCATTATTTAACGATTTAAATAAAATGGAAAGATAATGTAATATCTAGAACCTAAACATGTCCAAAATCTTTTGGATGGAAATATTTCGAAGCCTTATCATCTTATCTTCGAATTATATCAATGTGGGACCTTAGAAATTCGAAACACTTTTGAAAATAAAATAACATTTTCCTGATTTCCAAAAGTGCCCCTCCTCCCCTCTTATAAAAGGCCCCCACCTCTACCTCATTTCACACACTCCTCAAGCCTTTGGCTCGGCCATACCCTGCCCATTTACTCTCTCCACATCCCTCTCCTCATCCTAGAGTATTCCCTTTGGGCAGAATCCTTTCAAAGGAAGCCTTTAGGATCAAATCAAAAGGAGTTACACTTTTAAAGGTAATTCATTCTCTCATGTTCATTTGTTTTATTTTGCTTCTCCAACCCCCTAAAATCTTTTTATATACTTCTTTTGTAACAACAACAGTATCTTCAATATACTAGGATGTTTTTAGAAGATTTATTCGAGCTACACTCTCACACAACTATATCAAATGGTTAAAGAACATACGGTTTCCGTGGATGGCGAAATTCTGCCTCCCGAAACAATGATTGTTCAATACTAATTTAACACCTTCAAAGGTGGCCATTATGATGTCACTATTTTTATATATGATATATAATATTTTTATTCTTTCCTTACGCTTCTGTATTTTTTCATTTATGGAATACCATTATTGTTTCCATCATGGGTAAACACGATATCTTCATTTTAGGAAGTGCGGACTACCGCCCCCTGAAACGGATCTGATTCATTAATACCATATGTGGGATGTGTAAAGGATAAAGTTAATGATATTATATATGTTAATATACTGGAATTATAATATAATCTTATATCATTATGATTCCATTCCAGAAAATACGAAATAGAAATGGAAGTAGCGTTCATGCGTACGTACGACTTTCCATCTCTATGAACGGTGCATTTCATTTCTTACCTCTAAATGTGATGTAATATTATAAATACATGTATATGATGAATATATATGATATATATGTTATCCAAATCATTAATATCATTCTGGATATAACGAACCTTTTACCAAATTAACAACATGTAAGTGTAAGAAGTTTATTTTTGACTTAAGAACCAAATACCGACAAAATGAACATTATTAACTTAAATGATTAAATGATGTTCATAACATGGTATAAAAGGAATAATGAACTTGAAAAATGTTCTTATGCAATTATAGATTAACTCAAGTTTATTATTCAGGACGTTAAAGAACGATCGAGTCAAGTCGGACCCGAGGTAAGGGATCTTACTCCCCTCTTTCTTTTTAAGTACACTCTTTTATGTCATTCCTTATAAGATCATCTTTCTTGTTATTGGGATGTTATTTTATATTACTCTTACTGTAATTTTTATGTTCATATGATGAGAGACCCTACTCTCTCTCATCAATCCATTTTGGAAGTTTTGAGTGGCGCCGTTAGGCTGCCGAATTATCGTAAGAGATCTAACCTCTCTCTTTCTCTCTAAGTACTCCCCTTTATGTCACTTCTTTTAAGCTCCTATTTGTTATGATGGGGGATGTTATTTTATATTCCTCTTGATGTACGTTTTATTGTAATGTGATGAGATACCCTATTTGATCTCATCAATCCATTTTTGGAAGTTTTAAGTGGCGTCGTTAGGCTGCCGAGTTTTCGTAAGGGATTTTTAATCTCACTTTTATTCCCGTGAGATTTATGCTACATTTGCCACAATTTCCTTTGAGTGGTTTATGTACTGCCCACTAATACACTCCTTTTTTAATATAATTCCATTTATGGGTATTTACATATTCATTGTATGACACTTCTTTAATGGGGTGTACTTTTCAAAAGTTACCCAAGTCGGTAAGGGAACCTTTCACCCTCCTCTCTTTAAAAGACTTCGTTTGTTATGTCTTTTAGATCACATAATATTATGTTGGGATATGTTCTTCTATGTACTGATTGATGTAAATTTTATGTTCAAGAGATGATATTCCCTTTTTATCTCTCATCAACTCATTTTCTGAATTTTTGAAGTGACGCCGTTAGGCTGTCAAATTTTTGCAAGGGAACTTCTTAGCCAAAATTTGATTCTTTGGGATAAACTTATACTCCTTGAATATGTCATTCTATGAATATGTGTGAATAACCTCTGATTGTTTTACAATTAATATCCACTTATATTTGGTGTATTCATTTGTCACACATAATTATGTAATTGATTTATCCTTAAACCAAGGATACCGTCTTTATAAGGGACATCGTCTCAATCTCCTTTCATTGAGGCATATTTCGTTTTATACACAACATTCTTTTGTAACGGTGTATAAACCCCTTTGAATTTTACTTTTATACAAAAGGAATCTTTTCTATGAAGTGTTTTACAAAACTACAAAATGGAATGATTCTTTTAACGTACGCGGTGACAACGACCTTTTCCGCCGCCGCGAGTATTATTTGATTTTGGCTTCCTCAACAAGCCAAAATGTTTTTAAAATAAAATAAATACCATATACTTTTTTTTTGTATTTCGGTATTGAAAATGTTTTTGATAAAGGATTATATTATGTCAATATATTTAAATGATATATTGTGATTGAAATGTGGAAATGTTATCATTCCTTTATGTTGGTTTTATGTGTTATGATTTTATAATGGTACTTGGACATTATGACGGGTGGTGCCGTGAATACCAGGATGAGTGGTTACATTATAACCTCCAATGCATTGGGTATGGAAGTCGGCCGTATGGATATTCAATTAAGTATGTATGGAAATTGGCCGTATGGCTATTCCATTAAGTGATATGTGTTGGAGTCGACCGTATGGTTATTCCACTAAAGTATGTCTATGTCCCAAGTTACCTTTATATATGTTATGTGTTCTTTATGTGGGTTTTATGGTAATCCTTTCGTTACAAAAAGGTAAGTAATGATACTTTAGTCCGTGAAGAGTTTTTGCTACTTCATGAAGGTGAAGGTATTACTTTGATAGAGTATACATGGTTTACTTGATGTTTGAAAAACTAACAGTTTTCATTCTTATGTATACATGTACTCATGTTTCCCTTCCATATTTTTATATCCCTTACTGAGCTTTTTATGCTCATCCCAAGTTTTTGAAATGTTTTTCACAGGTCAAGGGAAGGGTACATGTTGTGATGATAGTGTCAAGGATGTGTCAAGAAAGAATCCATGTTTTATTTTAAATATGTTTCCGTTGATGGGAAGAATGAATACTGTCTTTTATGTAACCACTTTGTTTAAATGTGGAATGTAATGCAAGTTTCATGATCTAATTCTCTAAAACTCTAAACCTAAAAAGATCCTCAATGTGTAATCTTGTAATAACTCAAGATTAAGTAAGGGTTAAGGCTGGGGCCTTATAGTTGGTATCAGAGGTCGGTTTAGATAACTTTAGAGGTTAGGGTATTCTTTAAGCATAAGTGACATTACCACAATGGTTAGGATTTCAGAAAGAGTCCTAGTTTTGGATAAAGTAAATTTGTAAGTATATATTAGTGTTTATCTTCCTAATTAGTACATGATGGTTTTGTTGATATACTCACACTGACCTTTCTGTTTTTAGTGAATTTATGGATCTAGCAGGAACCAAAGTGACAATAGGTTTGAAGGAAACTATGGTGGTTCTCCGATTAAGAGACTGGATGAAATGGGGTATTCGATGAGGAAACTCATGGTTGTTCTAAACCAACTATCAAGGAGTCATGATCATCCACTTGAACCTTGGTATGTTCTGTAATGCATCATGTACGAGATGACCAGTCGATGTGGAAGTTCATGTAATAATTATAAAGGTAACCATTAGAGTTTATATGATCCTTACTTTTGAGGAAATTATGGGTTATTATATGTTATGATGGAAAGTGAAAGGCATGAGATAAACTTGAGGTTAAAATATGTTATGATAATCTTTGAAGATTTTATCTCATTTTGGGGAATGTTTTAAGAATTATATAGTTTTGGAAAAAGGAAAACACGCAGACCGTGTGACTACCCGTCGCGTCGGACAAAGCTGTGGGAATCGAACCCACAACCAAAGTGCGACTGGTATTTATCGCCTACCACTGGACTACGTGAAGTCCCTGGTTAGTTTGACTGATTCTTTTTAGTTATATGATTTTATTAATTAAGATTAAGTTGATTTTGGGATATTTATGAAAATGATTAACCTATCATGGAGGATATGTGATTAGGTTAATTACTTTTCAATACGAGACTTTAGGAGAAACTAATGTTGTTTGGAGATAAATGTTACGATTTAACTTGGAAGACTATGTGACTAAATCCTTCAAATATTTGGGTCTCAATCTTATATTGGTTTACTTTGAAGAATTTTATGGACAAATTGTTTATCGGATGGTCCTCGTTGAACTTTGGGTTTTGTTGGACAAATTTTGGAGATTAAGCATAAATTTTCTTTTTAAAGGGTTATCCTTTTTTGGATTATCTGACCTTGTTCTAACCTTTTTGGTTTTATTTTTGGTTAAAGCCTAATGACATGGGAAGTATATAGTTCTATTTGGTGGATTAGTTGATTATGGTACTCTTAATGCGAACAAGTCTCCCTAAAAACTCGTCTTTTGGAAAAAAAATATGAGTTTGATTAAGGAATATAGTAAAAGTTGAAAGTCAACATGATAAGTGATTATGTTTCCTTATGAATAAATTCCCCAATAAAAAGTATCTTAAAACAAAAATGTTGTCTATTAACTTTTCCTACTGGGGAATCGAATACGGTTTAACCCATCACAAGTTTGTGATTTTCTTATGGTTAACTTTCTCCTAAACATGTTTTCTATCACTCTTCATCAGAACATGACCCTATGTTTTCTCCTCCATGTCCATGTTTTCATACTTGGAATCCTAGTATGGGTTAACTCGGGTGACCTTTCTACTTATCTTTCTTTAATTTAAAGTGATTGTTTTACCGACTCTTCTCATGATGTGGGACTTTCAAGGATGTTTCCAAGCCCAATTTTAAAATTGCGAGGACGCAATTCCCAAAAGGGGGGAAGGATGTAACAACCCAGGTAAATAAAGAATATGACATTTTCATATTTATCCATATTTTTGAATAAAATATTAATATGAATTTAAAGGGGACGCTATGCTCGATGGCGTACCCAACACGCAACAACGATTTTCTTGGGAATCTTATGTTGCACTCTAATAACAAAATAATAATATTTTAAATGGCAGTTAACATGTAGTTGTTGTATTGGCGGGAATGGATATAAATAACTAGAATATGATTATATATGTTTTTACATTTATCCAATATAATATAAAGGCTTAAAATACGGAAAGAATTCACTTTTAGGCATATATGCCCTAGTTTTCACTAAAGGTTCACTTATCGCCTTTTGATGGCGAACCGTCATTAAATATAGTTTTGTTCACTCTTATAAATTCTATTTGACCAAATAAAACTCTTCTTGAGAATCGGGACATCAAAATTTACTTTGTGTAAATTTTTGGTATCTTTCTGATAAAGTTCATTTTTTAATGAATAGTGTAAAATGTTGTATTTTAAATTCAAAACCTCTTTTTAATCTAATTTATTTATATGATTATATTATCTTTTGAATTGGTCTTAATGGGTAATCTGAATATATTTTTACCATTTAATCCAATATTGGTCATTGGAATCAATTTCACTTTGAAATTAGACTTAAACTGGTGCCAATCTTTGGATACTTATTGTTTTATAAAAACACGCTATTTGCTCTGACGGCGGGAATTAATTATTAAATTAATTAATGTGACTTATATGTTTTGAATTTTGTAAAATAGACTTCATTTTTGAATTCAGAATGTCAAATATAGCTTAGGGTGAATTTTTGGTAATTTTCTGAAAAACTCCAATTTTTGATGAATAGTGAAACCACTAAGTGGTAATCAAGCAAACTGATTTTTCAGTTAAATGAAATTTTATCACTAATGTGTATTGAATTTTGAAAATCCAACCTACATGGTTGTCATTAGTATGTAAAATGTGGTTCAATGGGATGAAAATAATTTTTTAGTGAATAGTAACTTTTTTTCATTAATCGCGATTAGAGGTAATTAGTGTAATTTAAGGTAAAAATGATATTATAAAAATATGAAAACACCATGACACTTGTCGTACCACTATTTTATGAGTCATGTCCAACCAATACAACCCATGGGTCGATTTAGGGGACCCTATGTAGCCTCTTGGGTGAGATAATGACTTTAATGCCTTTTTTTAAATAAAGGTGAAAATGACCCTAACATAAATTGTTTTACTAAAACAATTTTTAGAAGGGGTTATACTAATCCCATTTTTCCCTATAAATACTATTTATAAATAAAAAAAGATTTCCTACATCATAGTATTTTTTTTATAATTTTTATACTTTAAATAAATTAAATTATTTATGACATCATGATGATGCAGCGATGACCTCATTATTTAACGATTTAAATAAAATGGAAAGACAATGTAATATCTAAAACCTAAACATGTCCAAAACCTATTGGATGGAAATATTTCGAAGCCTTATCATCTTATATTTGAATTATATCAATGTGGGACCTTAGAAATTCGAAACACTTTTGAAAATAAAATAATAGTTTCATGATTTCCAAAAGTGCCCCTCCTCTCCTCTTATAAAAGGCCCCCACCTCTACCTCATTACACACACTCCTCAAGCCTTTGGCTCGGCCATACCCTGCCAATTTACTCTCTCCAAATCCCTCTCCTCATCCTAGAGGATTCCCTTTGGGAAGAATCCTTTCAAAGGAAGCCTTTAGGCTCAAATCAAATGGAGTTACACTTTTAAAGGTAATTCATTCTCTCATGTTCATTTGTTTTATTTTGCTTCTCCAACCCCCTAAACTCTTTTTATTTACTTCTTTTGTAACAAAAAAAGTATCTTCAATATACTAGGATGTTGTTATTAGATTTATTCGAGCTACACTCTCACACAACTACATCAAATTATTAATGAACATACGGTTTCCGTGGATGGCGAAATTCTGCCTCCCGAAACGATGATTGTTCAATACTCATTTAACACCTTCAAAGGTGGCCATTATGATGTAAATATTTTTATATATGATATATAATATGTTTATTGTTTCCTTAAGCTTCTGTATTTTTTCATTTATGGCATACCATTATTGTTTTTATTATGGGTAAACACGATATCTTCATTTTAGGAAGTGCGGACTACCGCCCCCTGAAAGTGATCTGATTCGTTAATACCATATGTGGGATGTGTAAAGGATAAAGTTAATGATATTATATATGTTAATATACTGGAATTATAATATACTCTTATATCATTATGATTCCATTCCAGAAAATACGAAATTGAAATGGAAGTAGCGTTCATGCGTACGTACGGCTTACCGTCACCATGAACGGTGCATTTCATTTCTTACCTCTAAATGTGATGTAATATTATAAATACATGTATATGATGAATATATATGATATATATTTTATACAAATCATTAATATCATTCTGGATATAACGAACCTTTGACCAAATTAACAACATGTAAGTGTAAGAAGTCTATTTTTGACTTAAGAACCAAATACCAACAAAATGAACATTATTAACTTAAATGATTACATGATGTTCATAACATGGTATAAAAGGAAAAATGAACTTGAAAAAGGGTATTAAGCAAGTAGAGATTAACTCAAGTTTATTATTCAGGACGTTAATGAACGATCGAGTCAAGTCGGACCCGAGGTAAGGGATCTTACTCCCCTCTTTCTTTTTAAGTACACTCTTTTATGTCATTCCTTCTAAGCTCATCTTTCATGTTATTGGGATGTTCTTTTATATTACTCTTACTATAATTTTTATGTTCATATGATTAGAGACCCTACTCTATCTCATCAATCCATTTTGGATGTTTTGAGTGGCACCGTTAGGCTGCTGAATTTTCGTAAGAGATCTAACCTCTCTCTTTCTCTCTAAGTACTCCCCTTTATGTCACTTCTTTTATGCTCCTATTTGTTATGATGGGGGATGTTCTTTTATATTACTCGTGATGTACGTTTTATTTTAATGTGATGATATACCCTATTTGATCTCACCAATCCATTTTTGGAAGTTTATATGGCACCGTTAGGCTGCCGAGTTTTTGTAAGGGATTTTTCATCTCACTTTTATTCCCGTGAGATTTATGCTACATTTGCCACAATTTCCTTTGAGTGGTTTATGTACTTCCCACTATTACACTAATTTTGTAATATAATTCCATTTATGGGTATTTACATATTCATTGTATGACACTTCTTTAATGGGGTGTACTTTTCAAAAGTTACCCAAGTCGGTAAGGGAACCTTTCACCCTCCTCTCTTTAAAAGACTTCGTTTGTTATGTCTTTTAGATCACATACTATTATGTTGGGATATGTTATTATATATCCTGATTGATGTAAATTTTATGTCCAAGAGATGAGATTCCCTTTTTATCTCTCATCAACTCATTTTCTGATTTTTTGAAGTGACGCCGTTAGGCTGTCGAATTTTTGCAAGGGAACTTCTTAGCCCAAATTTGATTCTTTGGGATAAACTTGTACTCCTTGAATATGTCGTTCTATGAATATGTGTGAATAACCTCTGATTGTTTTACACTTAATATCCACTTATATTTGGTGTATTCGTTTGTCACACATAATTATGTAATTGATTTATCCTTAAACCAAGGATACCGTCTTTGTAAGGGACTTCGTCTCAATCTCCTTTCATTGAGGCATGTTTCGTTTTATACACAAATTTCTTTTGTAACGGTGTATAAACCTCTTTGACTTTTACTTTTATACAAAAGTAATCTTTTCTACGAAGCGTTTTACAAAACGACAAAAATGAGTGTTTCTTTTAACGTACGCGGTGACAACGACCTTTTCTGCCGCCGCGAGTATTATTTGACTTTGGATTCCTCAACAAGCCAAAATGTTTTTAAAATAAAATAAATACCATATAATTTTTTTTGTATTTCGGTATTGAAAATGTTTTTGATAAAGGATTATATTATGTCAATATATTTAAATGATATATTGTGATTTAAATGTGGAAATGTTATCATTCATTTATGTTGGTTTTATGTGCTATGATTTTATAATGGTACTTGGACATTATGGCGGGTGGTGCCGTGAATACCAGGACAGGTGGTTACGTTATAAACACCAATGCATTGGGTATGGAAGTCGGCCGTATGGCTATTCCATTACGTATGTATGGAAATTGGCCGTATGGCTATTCCATTAAGTGATATGTGTGGGAGTCGACCGTATGGTTATTCCACTTAAGTATGTTTATGTCCCAAGTTACCTTTATATATGTTATGTGTTCATTATATGGGTTTTATGGTAATCCTTTGGTTATAAAAAGGTAAGTAATGATACTTTATTCCGTGAAGAGTTTTTACTACTTCATAAAGGTGAAGGTATTACTTTGATAGAGTATACATGGTTTACTTGATGTTTGAAAAACTAATAGTTTTCATTCTTATGTATACATGTACTCATGTTTCCTTTCCATATTTTTATATCCCTTACTGAGATTTTTATGCTCATCCCAAGTTTTTGAAATGTTTTTCACATGTCAAGGGAAGGGTACATGATGTGATGATAGTGTCAAGGATGTGTCAAGAAAGAATACATGTTTTATTTTAAATATGTTTCCGTTGATGGGAAGAATGAATACTGTCTTTTATGTAACCACTTTGTTTAAATGTGGAATGTAATTCAAGTTTCATGATCTAATTCTCTAAAACTCTAAACCTGAAAAGATCCTCAATGTGTAATCTTGTAATAACTCAAGATTAATTAAGGTTTAAGGCTGGGGCCTTATAGTTTCACCATCTACATTGAAGCCCCTCCTCATTCTCTCAAGGTACATGATTTGGATGGTAGGGTGGTTGAGTTTTAGTTATTATCTTTCCATATGTTTACAAAAACGATTTTTAATATGAGTTTTTTGTGTTTTTCCTTATCTCACAATTCTATTAAGTGTTGAATATTTTTTGAAATTATTATTAACAAACATTTCATGTTAATTAATACTGTGGAAATTCATGACCATATGTTACTCCTTGCAGGTTTACAATGAAGGAAATAAATAAAAACTAGTGGTTATCTATACTTACCCTGAAAAACATATTGGTCAGATATTCTTTCCTTGTAGAGATCCGTGTGGTGTTGAAAAGACATCAACAATGGGGTACTCTTTTATTCCAGCTCTCTTATGTGCTTGTCCATAACAAATGAGTTGATGGTTATGACCACATTTGGTCCCTATGAGAATCCTTGACAAGCCTGAAAATTACAACTTCCCAATAATGAGTTATGCTTCAATAATATTGTTTTAAAACCTTTACATATATGAATTTTATCAAAAGAAACTTTAAATATTATCCTTTTTGTTTCTTAAACACTTATAAGTTGTGATTATTAATTGTTATGTATTAAGATGTACTATAGAGTAAAACTGGCTTGTGATGATTGTTTAATTTTTAATAGCAGGTAATTTATATGGTTTCTCAACATCAAAATGTGATTTGATGTTTATATTTCACCTAGGTCAACATGTATAGTATTTTTCCATACCCATTGTGCAGTGGTATCCATGTTATTACAAAAAATAAATATGTTTTTTCACATGAACATAAGAGATAATTTTATTGTTAACTATATCTAAATGAACATGTAATAACACTCAGGCATTCCATTTATTTTTTGGTAGTAACAACATTATTTTTAGATGAAAAACTGTCGGACTCATACATTCATCATGAATTTTATTTTTGTAACATCAATCTTAATCATTATCTGTGAAATTTTAACACTTAAAATGATAATTTATAAAACTTTATTTATAAATATATACGAACATTCTATGTTAGATGGTAGAAGATTCTGAATTTATCCTATCATGTCCTAAATTTGTCTCATCAAATCTAATTTGGAATAATGAATGGAAGTCATGAAAGGCTTTTGTAATGATTGCAGCACAATCCTTTCGATTGCACCACTCTCATAAGAGAAAATAAAATAAATTTAAAACTTTTTTCAAATTCCTATACCTTTTAATTAAAAAATTATAAAACATGATTCGTTTAAATTGAAATGAGATTTTAATTTTTTATCACGTCATTTAAAAAATGATTTTAAAATCAAAAAAGTAAATAAATGAGCAATAACAATGAATTTTATTTGAAAGTTATAAATGAAATTCATTATAAGAATAAAAATAGAAAACATATATTGTGCCCAAAATGTATATAAAATTTTCAATCAATACATATGTTAACACTAGTACCTGTGATAATTGCAAGTAAATCAATAAAAATTTAGATTTAACTAATAAAAAACCACAACTGTGCATTATCATCATACAAGATAAAACAAAAATTATAGAAAAATGAAACATAGAAAGACAAAGTAATGAAGGAGTAATTAATAGTTAATACAGAAAATGAAACAAAAAGAATTGAGTTTTAGTTTACCATCAAAAGGTATTTATAATTAGGGAACCAATACATTTCAAGAAAATATTTTGTTATTCAATTTTCCTTTTCAACATTCATTGATCAATATTGAATTTCTTTTTAATTTCTTGTGTTGTTGAAGTGTCTCCAATGAAATTTTTTTGGACATGCTCTCTTTCAGAAAAGCTCCCGTAATCAAAATCATGTTCTTTCTCTATAAGGAATTTGTTTGTAGGATCTCAATCCAAGGTCATAGAGTAAAATGAGAGCAATAAAGTAGCATATGTTATTTAATGTGAACACAGTGCTGTGCATCCCATATTTTTAACTGAACAGTATTGATACATCGTTATATCCATTGGAACAATCATCCATATTTTAATTACTGATTTTTGTAGTATATATCCATTTGTTTGTATTCAATTAGAGGTAAACTATTTAAAAATTATCTTCTTCATCTATATATGGTTTCAATTGAATAATTATTTTGCATAAATATGTTGGTAAATTCAGTTATAATTCTTTAGGAAACAAAATGCAAAACTCATAAGAATAAACTGTATGCATATATGTGTAATATGTATTCATATACAGTACATGAAAACTATGGAATGAAATTTTACAGGAATGACGTGGACCTCATGATATTGTATAGGGTAATCTCACAAAGAAATATCATATACCAGATGAGATGTTATACCCAGTTCCATATATTTAAGGAATTGGGTAAACCATTATGAAAAGAAACAGTGTGTATGAGTTAACTGCATATACTGTACAAGAATGATGTAGATCATTTCATATTGTATACATATATAAGTTAGCAGTGTATATATGAGAAAATTGTGTTCATATATCATATTAATCCTTATCCTGAAATGGTTTCATTAATTCATTTTCAAACTATATGAATAATTTTTTTCTATATTTCATTTGAATATTGTGCACATATATCATTTGTATATAGTTTTTTCCAAATAATTAAATAATTATTCATATAATTTTATTTTCAAAAAGATTCAGTTTCATAGTTAATCTGTAAAAGTTTTCAATTATTGAAACAAACTATTTAATATATTAAATTCATGATTGATGTTATTAAAAAATTTTCATGTATAAATAAATATTTTCATATATTTCATCTGCGTATGGTTTCAATTATTTCATCTGTTTACAGTATCTTAATTTATTTCTTTATAGATTTCTCCTACAAAATTTTTTCCTAGATAGATGTATCTTTTATGTTTCCCCCCTCTTGTATTGAAATTTTTCATTGATAGAGCTCATTTTTAAGATTACATAAAAGGAAAGAACATCGGATGTCTCTCAAAATTTTCTTAAAGAATGATAGAATGTTTTTAAATTTCTATGTTCATATTTGTGGTATGATATTCTGTCATATTTTACATGTATCTCTTAAAAGTAGGAAATTGTAGATTTAAAATTACATTTTTATATATATTTGGGTGTTCTCTAGCTATTACTGGCGAAATGGATATATTCTAGTTCCACAGGTCCACTATAGGTTAGCCTTTGGGACTTTCTCCTGCAGTTTGATATGGAAATTTTTTATTTCATTCATATTATTTGATGTGGTTTTTTAGGACATGTGTGGATATATGATATTGGTTTAGAGAAAAAAATAAGTGTTTCACTAGATTATCAAATGGGAAAAATATAACATGGACACATTATTTATCATAGGTTTTTTTGGAACGTTTTTATGGTCTATATAGTTTTCTAAATGCATTATTGACATGTTTTTGTATTTGTAACTTCTTATTTAGAGTCGGGTCATTATAAATCTTCAAAAATCGCATATTTATATTATTTCTAGTTTTTTATATACACTATTTATTAGACATGTTTTTTCATTTGGAATTTCTACTTTGGAGTTTTAATCCATATAAGATATGATATTGGACATTTTAGGGTGTTGTGATGGTGTGTTATTAGTCATTTGGAATTCTACTGGTTTGGCATTTGGAATGGAGCTAGTGATAGGCATTTGGAGAGGACTACAATACTGGACACTAGTACTTGTCTTCTTTTTTTACAAACTGAAATACAATTTACATCGTGGTTATTTTGGTTATTTCGAAACAATTAAATCCAGTTAGTTCATTTGGTTTTTGGTTATTTATGTTTTGGTTGCTAAATCTGTAGGATTGGTTAATAAGAAATCATTGGTTTGTTATTTTAGTTTTTTAAAATTCCAAACATTTTTTACTAAATGGTCTGTTTTTTAACCCCTACAGACACATTGGTGGTATCTAATTTGAGTTTAATGTTCCTCTCATTGGATTTATTTTTCAAAATATTTCCAACTTATATACAGAGAAAAAGTAATCTTCTATCTTTCAAACCGGAAGAATAAAAATTCTTCATATGATTTATCATAGTCTTGTTGAATTTTTTTTTATGTTCACATAAATAGTATCACAAAAATATATAGGCCAAAAATCTCAATATTTATAGTGGTATTCATGTGGTTTACGTGTCTTGTTACCTCTATCCTGCATGGAAAACATGAAACTTAGTGCACAATTTCATTAATCTCCCATCTCTAATTAGTAACTCCATTTTTCATTTATCCTTGTCAAAATGTAGAACTATACTCATGAATTTTTTCTGAGATAATAGCAGCTGAATCATGGACTTGTAGTGCGGCTACAGTTTTCTAGTATCATTAACCACCATCTTTTTCAGTCCTGGCTTATGTTTTTCATTCAACATTTATACTTCCAACATGTTTCTGTATGTGATACATTGTATGTATGTGAGTTTTCATTGATCTGTAGATATTTTAAGGCCTCAATTTATATATATTATAGGCTGCATAAGTTTTCCTTTGTAATTCATGAGCATTATTTTTCCATAAGCCTGTTTAGAATGCAACATTATTGTACACGAACACAAGTATCAATGCACGTCTTCATTAGTCATGAAAGGAGATTTTTATATACTGATGATTTCATTTTGTTCTCCAGCTACATTAATCGTTGATTCTGTTCTCCAACTTCTTTATTCGAGCTTTCTATTGTTCTATTTTTTAGTATGCATCATTCTATTTTTAGTGTGCAGTATTCTCTATAAGGTCCGAACCTGGGGTTTTATGTACTAAAGGTGAATTATGTTCTACTTATACTTGATTCATGGTTTCTGGTATCTCTTTTAGTATATGTCCTTCTATTTTTATCTATCTTTTTCATTAATATGTTGCTTGTAAAATTTTTGAACATATGTTCGTTGGGTATGTTAGATGTTTTATGAAATAGGTAAAACATAAGTGGGATTATTAATTATGTTTTACTTGAATATTCAATTTCATTGTTTGTTGTGCTATTTTATCATTAATCATGTTTAACTGGTCGAATCTTCTTAATGTAAGTGTTATATTGTAGGTGAACTTTCTTAATCCAAAAGATCAAGAAAGGAGACGTTTGCATGAGTGGGGATGATTAGCTTCTTTCAACCACTTGTGTGAACCAGAATAGTGAAGATTGTAATGAGAAATAGATTACAGATGAAGTGATAGAGCTGACTCGTTGGCTAGTACATGGCGCTGAAGTTGGCCTATAGTGCTACAGCTGAACCATTGGCTGGTCCTTCGTGATGGCGCTGGCCTGAATTGTTAGAGGTGACTCACTGACTGGTCTTTTGTGTTGAGTGATGGAGCTGACTCACTGGTTGGAGCTAGTTTGGTTTGTTGGGGCACAACTAGCTAAATGGTCCCTAGTGTTGGAGATGGCTCGGTGGCCTGGATTTTGGGGGGGGGGGGGTCCCACTGGTTTGTTTTTGGTGGTGGATCTGGCTTGCTGGAATGACATGAATAGTGGGGGTGGACTTATTTGGGGGATCCTGCTGACACATGTTTTTTTTTGTAATAAATTTCATTGTTAATATAATTAATTTTTTAACATGTGTGAAAATCAACTTATTTTTAATAATTTAATAAAATAAGTAATATAATATGAAATTTTATTAGAAATTAAAATTTATATTTTTTTAAATGTAATTTATAAAAAAATATTATATATAGGTAATATTGTTACCGACATAAAAATTTGTCATTCGAACCATTTTCTAAACACTTAATCAACATATATATTATCTGTTGGTATTTTAATAATTGTAACAAAACTATTTTATCTATCACAAAAACATTTAGCGTTAGATTTTTTACCAACAAATTTTTGAAAGGGACATAAGTAAAATGTTTTACCAATAAAAAATACTCTTTTACCGACAGATATGTCCCCTTTAGAAAAACTGAATTATCATGTAGTGATTGATTCCCAAACATCACCTGTTAAAAAGTGTATCATCGTGTCATGAAACCTGCTATCACATTTTCCATATCTTTCCATCAAAACTATCATTTTGGTCAAAAAATTATTTTGGTTACAAATATATTCACTTCCTACATTGTGGCATGAAATCAACCCATCATCTCCCTTTGTATACTCGTTGGAACGACAACATGATTCTGAAATAGATGATCTCATACACATATATGGTCTATCCTAGAGGTGTCTCCCCATCATCAAGGCTTCACCTCACCGAAAAAATTAGGATCCTCGTACTAATTATCCCTAATCCACCTCCAAAGTTTACAATCCATTGAAACTTATATGAGATTAATCTTCTCATGTATCTCCTGAACTACATCATGCACCTCACCTTGTAATGTCATCATCTTTCACTCAGCACTAGACTCTAGAACTGCCTGATTTTGAGTTTAATGTCTCAGAGTGTCAGTAAAATTATTTCCCTTTCTAGTTGCATATGCATGCTCAATATCAAAATAAACTATATAATCTACCCACCTTTTCTACTGCATATTCAATTCTCATTTCAAAAATATGTATTTTAACATATTATGATTAGTATACATAGTTAATTTTGTCCCTATAGACCGTGCCACCAAAAGATAAAATCATAAACCACATCATCCCACTTTAGGTAATTCATAGGGTAACTCTACTTATGTGGTCTCAACTACAAAGACTCATACGCCCATAATCGATCCCCTGAAATCAACACTGCTCCATACCTGATCCAAGAAAAGTGGAAAAAAATTGTATACTCCTTAGATGGCTTGGGTATGATCATGATTGGGGTCATTTTCAAACAATTCTTCATCTCCTGTGAACAATTCTCAAATTTTTTATATTATTCAACCCATACATCCTTTTTGGTCAAGCATGAAAGTGGAGCTTCCAAATAGGAAAATTCCTTGATGAACCTCATGTAATATCCACCCGACCATATAAATATACAAATATCAAAAATGTTTTTTTATACTCCCATGATACAATTGCATAACCCTTCTCTGGGTCCACTGAAAAACCTTCCTCTGAGATTTTTTACCACTAGATGTGTGACAGATCAATTAAGAATTGACACTTAGATAGCTTAGTGTATAAATTATTATCACTTAGTGTACTCAGGATGATTTCAAGATGTTAGGAATGATTTTCATGATTCTTGGAGTATAAAATTATTTAATCAAAAAATACTACCACAAATGGAACCATATTTTGGAGGAATATTCAGTTAACTAAGGCAATGAACACTACTGGTTCATTCATCCGCCCGAACGACCTAATGACAAGCTCATATATTCCATTCATACTTCTGAAAGTAGTCTAAGGTATATCAGCTGGATGAAATCTCACTTGATTATACCACGATCTCAAGTAAATACTGTAAATGACACCATCTACTCTAAAATTTACAAAGAGTTAATTGATACATTTAAGTGGATACAGGTTGTTCACAGTTATATAGTTCCATATATGATAATCAACAAAGAAGCATAAGGTCTTATCAGCCTTCTTTGTAAACAACAATAGGTAAACCTAAGTTGGCATACCTGGAGGATAACTCCCTTATCCTCCAACTATTTCATCTGATTCTTCAACTCTTAAATCTCTATTTGTTCCACTCTATATGGTGGAATAAAAATATTCTCATCTCCCCAACATGAGCTCAATTTTAAATTCTATCTCTTACTTAGTTGGAACCCTATGATTTCCTGAGGAAACAAATCTAAGAACTTATCCATAAATGGTTGAAATACATCCTTATTTACACATCCTTCATCAAGTAAAATACTAGCAACATGGCTGATGAGCTCCCCTGGTTTATAATAATCTATCCCTGCACGTCACACTTGAATATCTGATTCTCCATGATGGATGTAATTTTTAATCTTCAGAGATGTAAAAGTCAATCTTGTATGGTAACAATCTATGTGGGCTGGTTATTATACTGACCATTCTATACCAAAAATTAGGAAAATCATAAAATATATAGGATGTAAGGATCCTATAAGAAATGATATTTCCTAACGTTGAGTAAACACCCCTTACACAAATAGATGTCTCTTGACCATTCTCCCAATTGTGTATCAATCATCAGAACCCCACTCAGAAACTCCACTTCTAGACTCAACCCCTTCACAGGTTGTGAGGATATAAATGTATGAGTGGAACCTGTATCAAATAATTCTCTAGCAAGAGAAGAATCTATATGAATATTATGTCTAACTATCAATAGTCCAGCCACATAATAAACTAGTGTCAGATGAACTTCATGCAACATTCCTTCCCCTATTACCTGTCTTACATCCAAATTCCCCTGAGATACTCCACTTTGATGATACATATTCTCTTTCCCAGATCCACCATGTCCACTAACTTTGACCCAATGGAAAAAAGAACACAAATTTCAAGATTGATATGGTGTAGGGGATTCCCTCCCCACACTCTGATTATCCCTAGATGGTCCAACATTTTTAATCTATCATGGGTTTTTATAGAAACAATGTAGATGTCATATATTTCAACAAGTAGGGAACTCATCAGATTTAGGGGACAATGCCAATGAAAGGGGACTACCCGAATGCATTGGTGGAAAAGCACATAGGTAAGATCTTGAGTAACCGTACCTTTACCTTAACCACTATTCTTTCCAAAGCCCTGGTTAAAATTCTCATAATGATGCTTCCTTATATAAGAAGATATTCCTCATGATAATCTAGTTGATTCCAAATGTCCTCCAATGGAAGCCTCCTTCAGGTTCCAATCAGATATGAGATCCCGATCCACCACTTCAGAAAACATTTTCAGTCAAATGATATTAACTTGGGACATAATCTAACATATAATACTATCATGGAAACACATTTCTATAGTTGAATCATGTCCTTCCAACACAGAGAGAAAGTTTTGTAAGTTAGTAAAGTATCCATCATAGTCTATCATATACATACTCCTCTGACTCAACCAGATAAGCTGATTTGGTCTACCCTTTCTCAGGGTATCTAAAATAATGTTCTCCGTGAACATCTCTAAAATTTTCATCAATACAATAAAACATTCTTACCCTATCTGATCCTGAACATCCCACCAATGAATTTTTGATACACATAGCATATATGCATCGAACACAACCCACTTTCTCAGTAGGAGTCTGTCAGTAGTCATGTATAATCTAGATAGACTCAATCCAAAACATTTCTACCTCAAGTCCACTATCTTCAGTAAACATCATAGGGTGATACAAATGAAACTCATATTTCAAGTCATACATATTCTTCAATACCTATACAATGTATCCTTTGATAAACTATATAAACCAAAAAAATTTCTCTTTGAACATCTCTCCAACTGCAAAATATGGCATTGTCGGTGCCTTAGGTTTTGTCACTAGAGGAACATTTTCAGACATTCCCTCCTTCCATCCTATCAAAAAACGTTATTATGGAGGCATATCTCTAAAATTAAAAACACACATTATAGGGTACATAAAACTTATATAACACATTTACCAAGAGTGTTTCAAAAAATTCATAACATGTAATTCTCTAATTTTCCTTATCACGTGGTCCAAACCGAGTCACTATCACTACCCATAACCATTGTACATTTAGGCCATTATTATCAAATGGTAAACCAATTATTATAATAATTTTCCTAATTATATAGTTATTTATTCACAATGTGCATTATTTTAAGACATTCAGTTCATATTAGTTTTTGTTTCCACTTTAATGACACAAACATGGAAAAACATTTCAATTTTAACAAATTACTCAAAACTCATTTTCCATGAATGCCTAAAATGATGAATGTCACAAAAATAACCTCAAGTGACTAGAATAACTCTTCGATACTCTAAAATAATTATATATTGATCCGTGATTCAAATCTCAAAAAACATAGAAATTATAACCACATCACACAAAAAATTTTATCTCTCCTTTTGAAATAACATTAAGTGTAAAAACACACACCAATTACAACAACCCAACACTAGGTACATGGGTTTCACCTTAAAACATGGGTTAGACGATCCAATTCATAATCAATTAACCAAGGACCATCTCATCCTATTCTCATTTAGACCATTCCAAAATATCATGTAAAAATAAAAGAAAAAAACTACATTGATATCACTTTGTAATGTCCCGACCCAGGTGCCACATGCCTTTTCCCCAAGCTAATCACTAACATGACCTCAGGCAAGCCACTCACAATTCCAGGGTCTATTTACTAGAATTGAGTGTATTATATAAATCAAGGGGAGACTATAAACTCTTTATCAATGAATCCAAACAGTGCAGATAAATAAGAATAACCAAATGATATAATAAATAACCAAATCAAACCAGTATATCACATGATGAACAAAATAGTGAAGGTGATAAAAAAAATAATAGTTGATATTTCAGGCCAAATTCATGTCATGATTCAATATGAAAAACCCAAAAATAAATTAAGACATTAAAAACTCCCAAGTAGTTCTGGAACCTTTCCTTGTTTCCTCATTCATTCCCCATACTAACTCACTCATCTAACACATGTCCATTTCCCTTTTACTATCATCCAAACATGAAATCTATTCAAGTACTGATCAGGAAACATGAGTACGGTGTGACTAGAACTCAGTAGGTCACCACCAATGGTGTCTAAATAAATATAACATCAATAATAGTGTATGTAGTTTTAGAAAGAATATAATACTTGAAATAAAGTAAACAATTTTCATTTTTTCATTTTTTTCTTTATATTATAACAAACACTCCTAGGTTCCTGAGGACACTTGTTCCCCCAATACATATTATTTCCCATATAGGAGAATGAACCTCAACACATACTCAATTTAAATTTATTTATAAAAAATGAGTTTTCAATATCCATTTCATCTCAACTCATTTTACAGCAAATTGGAACCATAGTCCAATGGATACATTTTTGTCCTAGAACACCATGCATAGGACCCCATGGGTATTTGAAGCAATAGACTTTGACGAAAAACTAATATATCAATGAATATAACAAAGGGAATTGTGATGTAGGAATTCATTTCACACAATCATATACCACTATGGTGTTTTGAAGTCATTTTCCATATCCCACATACATTTATTACTATGGGATTTTAAAGCACCAGTCTATGTCCCAGACACATTTATCAATAATTACTTGTATCACAATAGAACATGCATCACAATATCACATGTTTAACAATATCTCATGTTTCACAATACCAAATATAAATAATAGTATCCCATGTATATAAAAAAAATTCATAAACATCGAGGATAAGTCTTATTAACCTTGTTTTCAAACATTCTCATTAAAGTATAACTTTTAAATTTATTAAACAAACAATGTTCATCACTATGATTCATAGTAATAAAATTACAATCACCATAAAACCATTTATCATTATTTAATAACATAACCCATTGCCTAATTAATGGTGAAGTCAATCCTCTCATAATTGACATTATCAATTTATCCTAAATCACATTAATTTACCAAGAAAACAATTCCATTTTCCAATGATTAATTAAAAAATTAATTAATAAAAATCCATAATCCCAATAACCTATTAATTAATCAATCAATTAATTAATCCAATTCTACATAATTAAATTCCCCCATTTAACTCAAATCTCTAACACATGGAAATTAAATCAATTCAAATAAATTATCAATTTGATTTTACCAATAATGTAATATTCATATTTACAATTACATATATGTAATTAAATTAGATAATGCAATTTTAATATAGACAAATTTCATCAAGATTGTTGAAAAATGATCTCCAATAGAAATCCCCAATTAATCAGGATGATGAAGAACATGAAAGAGAATGAAATTTAGATCTGAAACCAAGATATAAAATCAACTGAATCAAGATCCCTTAAACATATTTTCAAACCTTTTCGAAAAGTGGATAAACATTCCTCTTTTGTTTTCAAATATGATGATAATATAGATAAATCTAATTGTGAAGAAACCACATACCCAGAGAGGTGTAGATCCATCAATGGTTCTTTGATTCGCAAATAATCATTGTTGGAAAGCCTTGTAATTCATATACAAAGCTCAAAAATGATAGAAAACATTTTTGGGTCATTCTAGGGGGTTTAGGGATATAATATGGGGGTATGGAGATTTTAATGTGAATTTTAGGGAGATTAAAACCCTATCAGTATGGTTTCATATATCGGGGACATGCTTTCCCCAAATAGTTATCCTCACATAGGGTTGCCCCACCACTTTTCCTAAGAGGGAGTAAAATTTCAGATACTATGAGCCTCTAGTGAGAATCCATGCAATTTGGGTTCACACATTTTGATGGGTTGTGCATACAGTTTGAAAAAATGTATTGCAACCATATACAACCCATCTACCATAAAAACACAAAAAATTCTCCAAAATTCACCGAAGTCAAATAAAAAACAATATATTCTTAAAAAATGAAAAATATTTCCTCTAAAACTAGGAAGATATATCTCCAAAAACGTTTAGGATCTTAAAACACACGATAAAACTAATAATAATGAATTAATGTCTCACTCATGAATTTTTCATTCATTTTTTTATTTATCATTTTTTCAAAGGTTATGGTTTCGGGAATCTCAAATACACCAAAAGAAAACATACAATAAAAATAACTTTATTATGTAATGATGATTTTTTATTCTCAAAACAAGCAACAAATTTTTTCATTTTTTGTAATTTTATTTTGTTTATAAATTTTTAACAAGGAAGGTGACTAATATAGTAAAAATAAAACCCTTCCTTTACCCAAATATTAATATAAGACCAAGAAAAATGATGTGAAACCCCTTCTAAACTGGGAAAATCCCATCCACACTTATTTATGTGAATATCATGCAGAATATAGTGAGTATGGTCCGAATGTAGACAGTATACTAGGGTCATGGATCAATTCTAATTATTTCATTCATAGAATCTATGGGAAAAATTAGGATCTATTTCCAGGAGGTTCCACACATAAAGTATTTAATAAAAAAATTTCTTTAATAATATTAAAAATGAGAATGGTCAGTCATTGTTTTGATAATATTAGAAGGATTGAAAATAAAATATTATTACCATCTGACTCAAATAATATAATATCTAAAGACATGAGATATATTCGTTTAAGAATTTTCCTTAGGGATGGAAACATATTTCTTAGATAAATTATGTATGAAAATAAAAAAAATTAAGTGTGGCCATATCAAGTTCAAAAATTCAAAACATGCTAAATCTAATAAGAAATTATTCTAAAATTATCCACTCACTCCCAAAAATTATGATTTTTAAAATTCATTCCCTCGTGATTAACATTACACATTCATTTAACCATTTCACTCATTCAATCATGTCAATAAGGAAAATAAAAATATGGTTAATGATTATCTTATCAAACTTATATCTCTTAGACTAATACTAGTGAACAAGGTTTCATGTGGGACATGTAATTTTTATTCTATAGCTCCATTTTAAAAAAATGACTCTATTATAAAATAATGTAATAAAAATAATACACCCCACACATTGAAGATTCAATATGGGGAAATGGGGTCTGTTATATTCTATTTGGAATCATTTTATGTCATAAAATATTTTTACAATATGTATTTTCATTTCACATAATCTATCTAACATGAATTTTTCTCAATATATTCAATTTCTCCTTCAAACAGATTACACTATCAAGATAGTCCTACTAAATAAAACTACTATTTTATGTATGAGGTCCAAGAAAACATAATATCAAAAAGAATATAGGGATTGGTGCCACATCAAAATATATTCCATAAAATAATAATTGAAATATATATTTATATAATGCTAAAAAATAAATAAAAGGAAGGAATAATCCATGGTTTGATATCCAATGTGATCCCTTAGTTTTTAATGCCTCTAGACTGTTACACCATGAGTGTTAATGTTTTTTGTAATTAATAAAATTTCATTGAAGGGTTTTCTTACCAACAAAACATATATTATCATTTTTTATATGCAACACCATGTTAATCTTGTTATACACATAACACTATCTTAGCTTGGGTGATAATCATCGTACTGTTTTAAAAACAATAAAGATATATTATTAATTTAGTTATATAAACGAGAAAATTATAACCAGGGGATTAAAAATAGTAATATGAATAGTAATAAATAATTTTTTATATATTATGTATAATTGTTTTATAAAATTAAATCATATCAATAATAAAATTCCTAATATTCAGGAAATAAATTATTTGTATCCAAAAACAGTTTTATCCAAAATAACAAGTTTTTTGTGTTTTGTGTATGAAAATAATTATAATTTTTCAAAATTTCGGTAAATTAATATTATAAAATAAAGTTACTTTTTTAATTCAGAATGTAAGAAATATATTACGATGATAGTTTTTTGTTTTCTGAATAGTTTCATTTATTGATGAATTTGGAAAAATATTGAATTTTAATTGAAAATTTATTTTCATTTAATTTATTTATAAATTATTATTTTAAATCATTAGGTGATATTATTTCATCTAAACACCTGATAATCCAATCTATGTTATAGGAATAAATTTCATATTAAAATTTGATATAAAATTATTGTAATCTTTTGATCATTTTCGCTTCAAAACTATGTTTCTCTTCATGTCTGTGTAATTAATATTAAATTAACTATTTCCACATCTAAAAATGTAATTTTTAAAAACACATTTCATATATTGAATAATATTAATGTATAATTTCTAATAAGGAGTAATTATTTTTTGACCGAAAGGAATAATGAATGTAGTATAAATTAATTACCGTGATTAAGGTAAAAATGGGTGTATTGTGTGGTCAATGTAAAATGATATGGGTGATAATATAAAGTTAAATTTTCTAAAAATATTTTAAATTCTTATTTATTCCATTAAAACACTATGTTTTTATAATGGTTCATTTTAAACCATTATAACATATAAAAAATGTTTGAGAAATAAATTCTTTTCAAAAATAAAAAGTGTGTCATCTCCCACACTTACAAAAAAGCTTCTCCCTCTCCTATCTTCTTGAAAACATCACACCATATTTTTTCAGAAAAACCCAACACAAATAAATTACCAACTTCTCTCTTAATATAATAGAATCCTTAAATTGGGTAGATATCCATCCATATAAGGCTTTCAGTTCAAAGCAATTGAGGATACCTGAAGAGATAGTAATGTTCATTAATGACCATTTTTTTATTTCTTCCTCAAACCCATTCAATTGTTTATATATAATTATTATATAATAACATTATTATTTATATATAATAATTTTATTATGTTATGTCCATGACATAAAAAATGTTCACAACCATCATATTGGTTACGGAATCATTATTCATGTCTACGGAAAACTACTACCTCATGAACCGATATCTGTCATTTTTCAAATACAACATATCAATGTTGGTTATAATGACAGATTCATTCATTACATGTGATATATATGATATTTATTTTGTTATAATATATATATAATTATTATGTCACACATACCTCCATGCTTCCAATTTTTTTGAATATGATAATGTTAGTTGATTGTATTAAAGACTGTAGAGCCGCAAATTTTTGTGTTTCATTCTTGATTTACATGTATTTTATTAGGGATGGTATAATAAAAATATGTGATAAATATTAAATAAAATGTTTAGGAATGATAATATATATCATTTAAATTTCATTCCTGTAACCCAAATTGAAAATGAAAACAACATCCATGCATACATACGTCCTACTATCTCCATAAATAGTGTATTTCACGAAATACTTGTAAATTTTAATGATTAATATAAAAAAATATGTACATAATATATATTATATTTACAACGTTGTTATAATTCATGTGATTATTTAACTATTATCAAAATAATAGGGAAAATATAATAAATCAGATTATATACAAAAAACTAAGTGATTATTACCAGAGATGTAACATTAACAAGAAATAATTAAAAAATGGATATTAAAATTCCATAATAACAACAAATCTAGTATGATATATATTGATATTTTTTTTAATATATTTATAATAATCATATAATTATTTCATGTAACACCCCAACCCAAGTTACCCAAAGTTGGTGCATTATTATATAACATTGGCATCATCACAAGAGATCATGTCTTAGAAGACCGATTTGTTTAGTAGCCTTTAAATAACTAGATACATACATAAGTTTTACATTACGTCATGAAATAAAAAACAAAATTGTGTCCCATTTTAACACACTCATATCCTTTGGCCAATCCGTACAGGTTAATCATAAAATACTTCTTCACATCCTGGAAAAAAGAAAACATAAGAAAGGGCTGAGCTTAGATGCTCAGTAAGGATAACAATATAGCTAAATCTTTCTTAAATAATTATAAACATTTAAGGCAATGTATAAGACTAAAAAAAAGCCTTTTAAACATAAACTTCAACATAATATGGAAATGATAAATCAAATAATTCCATTTACATATTCACATGGATAGTCTACTAGTAGAATAATCACATTTAATATCAATAGCTAATTTCATAATGACAGAATGCATAATGCCGGACATCATAACCACATAGTCAAGGCCTCATTCCAAGACTAAATTTTTTTTTTCAAGGCCTTATGAAAAGACACTAGTTTTCCTCATGAGACCTACCAATGGATAAAAGGGCTATATCGGGCCCCACCTTCACTTACTATGTCTAATGCATTTCACATATGAAAAAGGGTGAAACATAACATAAACATTCGTACTAAAACTAGAATACAAAATGTCAATAAGTTAACCATAAACCATTAAGGTTATAAAAATAGCACATCCACAGTCAAACATATCATAACTCATTCAATGCAATATGGAATATTTTATTATAGCAAATCAACCTCAATCACGGATAATATCCAATAAATTATGTTGACAATGTTGAAAATAATAATTAAAACCATTTTTGAGAAAAACCCATTTTACAGAAATCATTTAAAATTCACTCAATTTATAAAGGAAGTCATTTAAAATATATTTTTGAATCAAAGTTCCATATAAAACTTTGAAACTTTTGAAAGAAATTAACACTTTAAAGCAATCATGTCTACGAAAATAAATCCATAAAATCATTTCGAAAACATGGACATTACTTAAAAGATTTAGAAAAATAAATATTAAAAAACATTTAAAATGATGAACTAGTTAAATGGTACCTTTCATAAAAACATAAAATATTACTTTTAATAAATTTTAATGAAACTCAGACATAGATTACAAATAAATCCCAATAGATAGTTACAGATAAACAATCTTGGATAATAATGAAATTTAGGAAATAACCCTTACCTTGTACTTTCCTTTGGTCGAGGGAATGCTTATCCTATTGTATAATGACCATAGTATGTTATTAAACTATAACAGATCCATATTCATATTTATGATATCATACATAATTCATTTATGTCTTTATATTACCAATTTAATAATAAATTCTATGTTAAAATAATATTTTGGGTAATAATTTTTTCTCTATCGTACATGTTCTAACTTGTTATGCTTGATCGTATTACTTATATAATGATTTAATTTCATCCAGAATATAAAACATTATTTATTTATCATATATATTCAGAATATAAATATGTATAGTAGATAGATATATGAAATGGAAACCACCATATTTGGAGATTGTAGGTCGTACGTACGCATAAACGTTGTTTCCGTTTTCATATCATATAGAATGGCAGTAAGTGAATGAGATATATGTAAATATATATATATATTTATATTTATATTTAAACTATAATTATTATGTCATCTATTATATTCTTATTAATAATATATATTTTTATAATCACCGTTGAATGGTGAACATGGAAATGAATCTCATCTCATCGTGGAGAAAGTAAGCCGTACGTACGCACAAGCAACGATATCATTCTATTGATGGTGAAATCATATGAAATTGGATGGTATATTATATATAAGAAATAATTAAGATCTTATATTTATTATTTACACCTATTATACTCATTATTATAGCCATCCATATAATGATGTATTGAATAATAAACTACACCACGACATGGAGACAGTAAACCGTACGTACACACGTATGGTGACTTTGTGATTCATAGGACAGATATGATAAGGAATATGGTTGTACCATATTTATAATAAAAACACAACAGGTAGAATTTATTGGATTTATTATTTTGGTATGGAAACCAAAAAGAGATAGGAAGTGGAAGAAGAAAAGAACATTGAAAGGGGTGATGAAATAATTACCTCTTCTTCGGGATATTCATTTTGATTTGAACAAAAGGGTTCCTTAGGATGGATTTATGATTAATTTAAGGCCTCTAGGAATAAGTGATGGTAGTTGGGAATATATTTAATTAGGGGCTGGCTGAGCCATATGGCATTGGAGGTGTGATTTTAAGAGAAGGGGAAGTACCCTTTAATAAGAGAGGTGAGAGTCACTTTAGGAAAAGCATGAAATATTATTTTGTTATAAAATCATTTTTGGTTTATAATGGCTCCAAATAGACATATTTCCAGGCTAAGGTGGGGATGGGTCAGAATTATCTCAACCAATAGGTTTAAGACATGTTTATGATACCATATTAACCTTATCTTTTAGAATTAACTCTTAGTTAAATAGTTTTACTTTTACAATGTCTTCTTGAATTTTTATATTACATTGTTAATGAACTTACTATAAAATGACAATAGAACCTAAAGTGGTTCATTAATTAAATATATATAATTATATAAGTCCTTTGGACGATCCTTAATTTTATATAAATATAATATCATTTAATAATATAGTATTTTTTTAAAAAAATCATTTATGTTAATTTTGATACTATTTAGTATTTGGTTTTTGTGAAAGTCAAAAAAACATGATTACTTCGAAAAAATACATTACATCCACTGAAACATGTCATATTAACCTATAAAATTCGTTTAGTGCATCAAAAGTTTCAACATACATTTATTTTGATATTTATAATATAAATTATTTTAATCTTTCATTAATAAGGTAATTACAACATCATCATTATGTCATAAATGAATTTAATTATTTAATTTCTAAAAATAATAAATTAAAAAATGATGTAGGAAAGTTTTTTATATTTATAATGAATATTTATATTCTGATTTATCTTATTTATAACCCAATATAAAAAATTATTTAGTTATTAAATGTTGAATTTAACCCTTTTAACTCTTCTTTAAATAAAATAATAATAAATGTCCATATCTAATCCAATTGGACCAAAAGGATCATATTTTATTCCTAAGGTTTATTTTGGTATAAAAACACTTATCCAATAGAATTAGGAAATGTGTTAGGGTAATTATAATATAAATTTTACCTTTAATTACCACATTTACTTTTAATCGTTGTAAATAATATTCAAAAGATATTATTCACCAAAAATTATTTGTATCCCATTGAACCAAATTTTACTTACTGATGTAAATCATGTATCTCAGTTTTTTAAAATTAAATTCATAGGAATGGTAAAATTACGTTTTATGCATATTGGGAAATGTACCTAGAAGGTGGGAAAAAGACGTTAAATAATGCAATGTTTTTCACTATTCATCAAAAATTGAAAGTTTTTAGAAAATTACCAAAAACACATCCTAATATAATTTTGATATTATGAATCCAAAAATGATATATATATTACCAAATTCAAAACATATGAGTTTCATTAATTAATTTAAAATTAATTCCCATTGTCAAAACCTGAAAGTAGGTTTAAAAAAAATAAAAACTATCAAAAGATTGACATGGGTTTATGTGCAATTTAAATGTGAAATTACATCCAAATTAACAAAATTATATTCAATGATAAAAATATAATCTAATTATGCTTTAAACCCACTCAAATTCATAATTTAACACTACAAATTATTTAGACTAAAAAAGTTGCCTTCAATTTAGTATTTTCATTATTCATCAAAATATGAAAGTTATAAGAAAAGTACCAAAATTTTATCCAAAATAAATATTTATATCCCGCTTCTAAAAAACAATTTAATTTAATTAAATTGAATATATATAAGTGTCAAATATTGGATTTAAAAAGGGTTTTCTATTAAAAGGTGAAAAAATGCATTTTTTTAAAATACATCTTTTATATGAAAAATTGATTTTTTTCAGTTTATTATATCCATGAAAAACTAAATATCCATGTTAAAATTATATAGGATATATATATATATATAATTCAAAATTTTCTTAATAATATTTATAACCGACTGTTAAATGGCTAGTTTGATATGTCGTGATGTGCTTGAACTTAGTGTTGCATGTAGCCCAAGCTATTGAATTACTTTAAAGAGATAACATAATATAAACTCTCAGGGTTTTACATTTTATATGAGGATTTAATGAGTAGGAAAGAAGTAAATACTTAAGGCAATTGATTTTTTTCTTAGTGTTTACTTCTATAAGAGACATGTCATGTTTATCACCATTTTTTATTATATGGTGTGTTCACATACCATTAATGTATTTTTTTATTACTCTACTACTAAATATTTTTATTTAAATATCCATTTGATGAAATGACTTTCATGGGGTTTTCACATAAAAATTTACAAATGACGTAAGTGATTGTTTTCTCAATATCATTCTTTTAGACATATGATATGTTTTGCATCAATATTATTTCATGAGGGGTATGTGTATTACCATAGACATTTAAAATCGTGAATTAATTCAAACACACAATATTTATAATTACAATTTATCTTATTCATTAACAGTTGTTATGAATCAATGTTACCAATTTTGTAACAATTTTAGGTTATTATCTCATCTTTTACCTAGATTCTTGATTATTATGTATCAAATGTTGAAATATCATGATCTACCTCTAAATAACTCTCATGGACTTACTTATCTTCAATTTATGTCAATTGAATTCATTTTCCCCTTCATTTTATTTTTTATCTATTCAAGGGTTCATAATACTTTTTTTGTGAGAAGTATCTTTTCGTTCAAAACACTTTTTATTTTATAATAATGATTTCTAAAAATTCTATCAAAATTTTTTTTAAAAAAAAATCCATTAGAAAAATGATAATATCCCAAAGAATTTTTTTAATTTATTTTAAAAATAATTCATTCAATGTTTTCAATTTAATTTCTGATTTTTTTTCATGATTTATTTTTCTTTGATAAATTTTGTTTTTATAGAAGAAATGATATTTTCTTCCAAAAATGTAATAAATGATATTTCAAAGTAATTTTATATATAATATGACATCTTTTGATGTTAAAAATCTCTTAAATTCTATATTATACATGGATATAATTCACATTCTAAAAATAAATATTTTTTGTTTTGATTTCATGATTTTTAGGAAGCCCGGTTCCCTTCCACTGGTTATACCATGATGAAATGCATCTGAAACCCAAATCTTTTCAAGGGTTATTATATGATGAGATAATAATGCGAATATAAATTTTAAACAGGTTGTAATTAGATATATATTTTATGATATCAATTTAATTTCATGGGTTTTTATATGATAAATGTTTATGATAAACATTTCAGTACATGTGTTATGATATGATGCATGTTTATGATATTTGTTGGAACACATAATTATAGTTTTCATTTTGTGATGGATTAGTATTATATCTCTATCCATTACATTGAGTAATGATTTATATCTCATGATATAGAAAAGACTTGAATGTGAAGTGGAATAAATTTATTAAGATTGCACTAGAACGTGGAACAAACTCAGTTTAGTAAGACATGGTAGAAATGGGGAGTGTACCAGATTTAATATGGAAGAGATAGAATGTGGAGTGAAAATAGTTCATTGATGGACCTTTTACATAATTATGGACTTGGTATTAATCCTTGAATAACATGGAAATCATTTTCTCTTCTTATTTGAGTGCCACAAATTCCATGTCAAATGAAAATTTTATAGTCTCATGGATGATGTTATTTGATTTCCTTATTATTCAGGTATTATGAGAAACCAATTTTTATTCCATGATTCAGTATTATGATCTTTCATATGCATGGTATGTTTTTCTAATGTTATTATCATATTCGCAAACCCTTATGTTCAAGTTATGTCTACTTATCTCCCTTGTTTTCTCTTATTGAGAATCTATGGCCAGCCTTTATTCTATTTCCTTTCCATTGGTTATGAAGATATGTATTATGTATGATAGGGAAAAGGAGGGTTCTTATTTTTAATAACACATTGGGAGTTTTTTAGCTCATTTATGGATGATTTGTTTTTATTTACATGTTTCTAAAGGACTGAATTATTACAGTCCTTAGATATGTTTATATGTAATGTAATCAATATTCATAAAAATGAAGTGATATCATTGTATGAACTTATTGGTTTGATATATTTGGTATCAGATGATAGGATTAGTTAACATATAGAAGTGGGGATAAAAGAACATTAGAAGTATCCCAAAACGAAATATGTAAGTGTAATTATAATGACGATACAAAGTATTGGAAAATATTCTAAAATTTTGGTAAAGGATATAGAAGGTTATTTCCATGAGATTAAATCCATGTTTGGATACTAAAATTATACGTGGATCGGGAACATGTCTACATAGTAGTAAAAACACTAATAACACTATTTTGAGGTATACATAATCAAGATCTAGTGTACGACATTGGGTCTTGATACTCACCTGGTTTGAAACTCTAGGGGGATATGCATTGGAAATTTACAAAATATTTATGAACCATAATTAATGATTTAAATAAAAAATTACTATTAATGAACTAATATAAACCTAAGGTGTACTAAATTAATAAATTAGGATTCATGATTTAGAAAACATATAAGTGATTTTTCCAAATTATGTATTTACCATCTACAATTAGTGTTTGGTAAAATATTATTTCTTGTTTTAGTCAAACGATTGAACCAAAAGTAACTGCATTAATGATGATAGTGATGGATAATAAATTGATTCTCCTCTTGAGAATCCAAACGTTAGAGGTCCTGGAATTAAAAATATCATTTCTATGCTCACACAACATTCTCAACGTATGAATCATGATATAATTACAAATGAAAATATGAGGGAAACATTCCATTGAGTCCTTTATGAGGATATTTCAACCTTATATCAGTGGATATTGTGATCCTATAGATAATCAAAAAATGGGTTTTTACCAATAAAAATATATTTTCCATTCTCCAATGTTATGAACATGAAAAAACCCATTTTTGAGTCATGCCATATGGAAAGCGAATAAGCTCAATGGGGGACTCTCTTAATGAATATGAGACAACATGATGAAATTGGCTCCATGTATTCGGATGAGTTAAAGAACATATTATTAAATAATCATATTCCACATATTCATTGAAAGGTGATTGAGGAGGAGTTAATTGACATAAGGAATAATAATGGTGAATTTCATTCAACCTATGATACAAATATTACATGACATGGGATGTACACTATTGGAATTAAAATCTAACAAGAATGTAATTTTGATCAACTATTCTGTGGATTAATGATGTGTCTCATTTGGGTGGTATCCATATTTAACTTTAGTATATATGAAGATATTGTTCAATGTGCTACCAAGGTATAAATGGAAGTTGGAGTTACATATCTATCTCATGGTTTTGATGGGAAAAGGAAGATGGATTGGAAAAAAAAATCCAAGGACCTTGGAGATAAGAAGGTGATCCTTCCATTATACTAAAATTGTGGGAAGAAGCATTATGAAAATTTTCATAGTAAGACTAGTAAATGTTTTAGGTGTGGAAGGGAAGATGATCATGTGTTTCATTGCTGATGTGATGTGAATATGGTTTATAGAAATGTGAATAGAGTGAAAGAGTTATATAATGAAACTATCTTAATTCTGTGTGAAAATTGTATGGGGAATAGGAATTAAAAATTTTAGTGCCCAGACCCAAGGGTTAATGATGATGATTGATATTAGAAAATTTATAAGCTGAGGGGCAAGGAGAAATCTAATGTGATCACTTTTTCTGATAGGGGATATGATAAAAATAGGGTGAAAGCTATACTTAACATCCACACTACAAATTATACTTTTCAGTTGGAATCTGGATCTTCCCATTCAATCATATCTACGTATTTTTCTAATGGTTTAAATATAATGCCTAAATGATTACCCTTGGAATCTGTAGTGAATCATTTTAATGATTTGATGATCACATCTAAAGATTATATTTTTTCTCTAACTGATGTTTTTTAGAATATTAATCCTAAAATAGTAACATCCTTCCTCTGGTGGAATTTGATATCATTATAGGAATATATTGACAATCTATGCCTAATTCCCACATCCGTTATTAAGGAATTTATGTCATATTTGATATTTTGAACGAATCTGTCATTATTTATTAATGTGATGATATGTATGAAATTTGGATGGAGAATGTATCTATTTTATGGGACATAATTGTTATTCATAAGGGGTACATATCTTATATGGTTTGGGAGAAAATCAACACTGATGATATTACTATTGTTCAATGATTTGACGATTTCTTTCTAGGAGAGTTTCATAGCCTTTCACCAGAATGTGAACTGGATTTATAAATAGAATTCATACATAGTTCCACCACAATATTAAAGAATTTCATATAGAATGAAACTGATTTAGTTTTAGTAATTTATGAATAAACTCCAGGAAAACCATGACATGGGATTTCTATAGAAAAATATGTCACCATGGGGATAATATATTCTGTTTGTTAAAAATAATTATGGATCAATGGGACTCTGCATTGATTATCAAGATATGAACAAGATCATAATTAATAAAATATATCCTCTTACCCATATTGAATACTTCTTTGATCTACTATGTATAGATCAATACATTTTCAACATTGACCGACATTCTAGATACAATTAATTAAGGGTCATGTAGGAGGATATTCCAAATACACCATTCTATATAAGCTATAGACACTATAAATGTATAGTGATTTCATTCAGTCTTACTAATTAAAATTATATCTAATTTTATTTAATGAATATTGTATTTAGATATTAAATTGATATTTTTGTGGTAGTATTTATAAATTATATTCTTATATACTCAAGGAGAAAGGATAAGTGTGATGATCACATCAGAATTGTACTAAAGAACATGTGGAAGAAGAAACTGCATGAAAAATTAAAATTTTATTTTTTTGCTACAAATGGTTTCCTTTTTAGGATTATATAATCTCAATATATGGTATATCATTATAGCCATTAAATATGGTTGTTATTTAATGTATTCCTAGACCAACCAAGGTGGCTGAGATCTATTTTTTTTGGTTTAGGTAGATATTATTGGTGTTTTGTGGAGAATTTAACACAATTATGTAATCTTATAACCAATAAAAACTGTAAGGGATCTAAGTTACTATAGGGAGATTAATGTGTAAAAAATTTAAAGGAAAAAATAGAAGATTAGTTATCACACAAGTGATTACATTACCAGAAAATAGAAAAGGGGTTTTAATGTATAGTGATGTATCTAATAATAGAATATGATGTGTTTTTATGAATAATTTCATGGATATAAATTATTAATCAAAATAATTTATGGTTAATGAGAAAGGTTTTCCAACTCCTTATTTTATGTTTATTGTAGTAATTGTTCATTAATGTTATAGAATAATTATCTATATATAGAAAAGTTTAATATATATACTGATGATAAATGGTTAAATTATATGTTCCCATACAAGGATTTTAATATGTGCCAAAGAATATGGTTATAGTTGATTAAATATTATAACTTCTTAATACATTACCTCCCTTGGAAAGGGATCATGGTGGCTTTGGCATCATCTCAAATGTATCACATAAGATCATGCATGTTTGAGGATCACAAAAGATCCGATATTTATATATTTACAGTAGATGGATTTAAAAATCATAAAATAAATGGAAAAATTATCCAAATCAATTAACTGATTAACAATATATTCAAGTGAAGATTAAAAAGTCACACAAGGAAGGTAGGGAGATATAAATGAAGGTTAGAAATGTTATGAATTTTAACTTTAATCCTGATGGAATGGTATGGTTTCTGAACTATGAATGAATTTTGTCCATAAAAATTTTGATTAATTTTTCTTTATAAGAAGATCATAGTACATAATTATCCATTCATATGAGAAGTATAAATATGTCTAAATATTTGAAATAATAATTCTATTTGAAGCGAATTAAGAGATATATCACATTGTTTGTTTCTTGGATCTTGGTATAAACAAAATGTTATTTCTCAAAGAAGAAACCATAAACAGATGTTTAATCCATTACCCATAATTGAATTGAAATGGGAAAACATCACTAAATATTTTTTTCATTGGAATACCAAAAAATTTCTTAAGGGAATATTCTATATGGTTTTAGTTTTTTTCATAATAAGTCATAGAACTTCATTGATATCAGATAAGACTTCCTTGTAGATAAATTTTACAAGATATACATTAATGATGTAGTATGTTTTCATGGGGTACCACATTATGTTTCATCTATTCATGATCCGAGGATTCCATTTATTTAATGAAATAGTCTCCATAAATATCTTGATATGAGGTTCAGAATCTGCATTGATTACTGTCCACATAAAAATGGTTAGTTTGAATGAAAAATTAAAACTATAGAAGATAGGTTGATAATTTTTTGTTTGGATTTACAAGGTAGGTGATATCAACACCTTCCTATAGTTGATTTTTATTACAAATATATAATTCACTCAACCATTCAGATGTCTCCTTATAAATCCCTCTATTAAATGAAATTTATATCTCCAATGTTCTAAAATTATGTTCAAGAAAGAAATATATGGGTACTTGAGACTGCAAGTGAAATGGTAGTGAAGGATAAATCCATTATATAACAAATCAAGGTATCTCATAGCCATCAAAAAATTTATGCTGATAATCATTGGCGTGATGTAGATTTTTCAATTAGTGATATGGTGTTTCTAGGAGTTTATCAATAGAATAAGCTTATGAGATACTGGAAGAAACGGAAACTAATACCAAAGTATATCATTCCATATGAAATTATTTATAGTAATGTGATGGTAACCTATCACTTGGAGCTTCCAAAAAACCTATCTCAAGACCATGAAATATTCCATGTATCTCTATTTGGGAAATAAATACCTAGCCATTTACATGCACTAAACTCAATGGTCATATTGCTTGAGTAATATCCTTCTTATGAGGAATAATTGGTGGAAATTTTGGACCATATAGAGAAATATCTATATTACAGGACCACTCACCTGTTCACATTTTTTTGGTGAGATCCGTAGTTTGAGTATGATATGTGGGAACTTTAAGAGATGGAGAGGCAGAAGAATCCCCAATATTTTATCTGAGTCATGTTTTTTAAGGGAAAAAATATTTTAATGTTGGTAGAATGTAACACTCTGACATATTTGGAATTTTTTTGAATAAATTAGATTTCTATAATGACATGTATTACATGAAACCAATTTTTACACTTTCATTATATAGATTAAAATACTATTTTATCAAAAAACTAATTTTTATGTATTTTTATGAACAATATTAAATTTAAATTTGGGCTCTTAAAAAAAATAATTGATAAAAAAACATCATTTTTAAATTCAATATATAAAAAATATATTATCATGATTTAGTAGAAATTTCTCATTTCTTGTTAAATAGTGAAAAATAATTAATTTTAATAGTAAACTGCTTTTTTGTTTATAGTAGTTATAAATTTAAATTACATTTTATGTTGTTTTTAAATTTAAATTAGTTAAAAGATACACCTATTAATACAATTTATGTTGTTGGGATTCATTTTATATTGAAATTTGGTATAAAAAACACTGAAAAACTTTTAATCATATTTTTTTATAAATCCACTCTCTCGAGAGGTATACATGATTCTTTTTATATTAACATTTTTGACTTAAATAAATGGAATTTATAAAACATTATTTGTTATTTGGAATATGAAAATATTTTTTATTTAATGTAAGGTAAATATAATTCATGACCAAAATTATTTGTGAATAGCGTAAAAAACTAATTATTGGGGTTAATATAAAAGTGGGTTTACTAGGGGGATAACATAAAAAGATAAGGGTAAAAATTACATCAAAAGTTCTATAAAAGATATTATAGGTTCATATTTTTAACCTTAAACTGATAGTGTTTAATAATTTTCCATTACGGATCCTTGTTCAAAAAGTTGGAGCAATCAATTATTTTAAAAAATACCAACTGTGTCCCCTCCCGTACCTATAAAAGGCCACTTCACCTCCTCTCTTCATCAAACTTTTACACCTCAATGGATAAACGAATCCATATCCAAATAACTTCAAAAAATCTCTCCCATCATAAAAACAACTTATATTTTTATTAGTTCTATCAAAAAAGGCTTTTAATACAAACCAAATGGGGATACCCGATGAAACGGTATTATTCAAGAATGAGCATTTTTATTTTATTTATTCCACAAAAAACCCAAATATTTTTTCTATAATTTTTATATAATAAAATAAATATATTAAACATAATGAGATGTTTTATGTTAAGATAATGAACTCAAACGATCCTCAATTCTATAAAATGTGTAGTGAAATCATTTTTTTTTTGTGTACGGTAGCCTACCGCCTCACTAACCAATGTCATTATTTTCCTATTACCACCTATCGAGGAAGGAAATTTTGATGGATTTATTTATTATATATGATATTTAAGATATTTATTATTTAATTATAATTTGTTAATTTCTATATCATACTTCCATTATTCCTTCTATTTGTAGAAATATGACAATATTGATCATGTGTACAGAGGACTATCGCCTCATGAAGTAATATAATTCATTTACTTCCTCCATGGAATTTATTATGGATCAGTTTAATAAAAATATTTAATATATATGACAGAAAACTAATTAAACAATCATAATATAAATCTTTTACGTTTTCCCTTTCCACCTAATAAGAAAATTAAAAACAATGTTCATGTGTACGTATGGCCTACCGTCTCCTTGAATATTGTATTTGATTTCCTATCACAAAATTTTATGGATTAGTATAAATATATATATGAAAAATATAGGATATTTATATCATCATTACAATTCTATATATTATATAACCTTTATCAATATAGGCGGAACAAAATATAACAAATCCAAACATATGTGAAAAAGAAAGAGGTTATTACATAATACGAAACTTTAACTTGAAATCATTATAAACTATTAATAAATGGTAATAATCAGATCATATATGGTGTGATGTACATAATTATAGTTATTTAATAGATTTATAATAAACATATATTTATTATACAATAGTTTCAAATGAGTGTGATGGAAATCAATATTGATGGTAAAGGGATTCCATCTCACTTTTTACATCTGTGGAACACATGCGATGTTCACAATTTATTTCATTTATGTGGTATGAATAATACCCTTAAATGTATTTTATTATTCATCGTCTAAGATTTATTGGTATTTAAATATCAATTTTATGATATCTCATTCATGGGGATTATATTAAAAAATTTACCAATGCAGTAAGGTATTTTTGTCTCCTTTTTTCACCTTTGAGGGGTATGTTATGTTATGAACCTATAATATTTACCAAAGTGTATATAAATACCATTTTACATTTAATATCATGAATTTACTCTTATTCATTATTTTTATATTTCATTTAACATTACCCATTCATGGGGCTTATGAATCAATGTTACTTTTGTAGTAATAATATTATGTTATAATCACATCATTAATAAGGATTGTTCATGATTTTGTATCCAATGTTAAAATATCATGATCTAAATCTCAATAAACATCATTAAATTTATCATCATCTATTTATTTCAAGACAATACATGTTTCACCCTTTGATTTTTTTCTCTTTATGTACTAAAGAGTTCAATAGAATGTATTTATGAAAGATGAACTTTTCTGTTGAAAAATAATTTTCATACTAAACCATTTATTCTACCAATATTTTCCAAATTATATTATAAAGGATTTTTTAATAAATATAGGTTAAATTAGTAAGTAATTTTTTTCAATTGTTTTAAAATAATATTTTAAGCATTTTCAATTTTATTCAAAAAAAATGTTTCATATTGTTTTATGTTTAGGTAAAGTGTCTTTCAAATATGAATTGATATTTTCATCGATATATTTTTTAAATTTTATTTCACTGTTATCTTACCTCAAATGTTACATGTTTTGGTATAACTTATGCCTTACCTAGGATATTATCCAAGGATACAATTAATTTTATTTCTCTTAATGGTTTATATTTTGATATATTTTTTTTATGAAATCTGTTTCCCTTCCACAAGTAATACCGTGATGAAATACTTATGAAACCAACATATTTTAATTGTTTATTCATTTATTAATTGATTTTGAAATCGGTCCCTTTTCCAAAGGTTTTGATATGATTATATATTTCTGATACCCATTTTATTTTATGGTTTATGATATGATGAATGTTTATAATACCCATTTCATTTCATAGGGAATGATATGATCAATGATAATGATCTTGTGGAATTCATAAATATGATTTTAATTATTTTCTTGGTTGGACCGATATCATTCTCAAACGAAATTGGTACAGTTTTATATCTTGTGATATATATAGGATTTGAATAATGTGTGAAATCAGTTCAGTATGACATTTCTGTAATGAAGAATGAACCCGATTTAGTAAGATAGGGATATATAGTGGAGTGAACATGGTTTAGTAAGAAATTGTTAGAATAGGGAGTGAACATGGTTCCTTAAATATCTTATTCCACTCTGGCTGTCTTGGATGTTCTCCTTGAATAATATGGAAAACATTTTTTATGCTTATTTATAATAAAAATATTCCATGTCTTATGCCAATTTTATGCTCTCACTGATCATGTTCTTTGATTTCATTATGATCCTTTTCTAATGAACTACTAATATTTATTACACAACTCAATATTATGAACACTGATATGCATGGCATGGTTTTTAAATGGTATGATCACAGTCTTAAACCCTAATGTTCATTTTATGTTTACATAAATCCATGTTTAACCCTTACTGAGAAAGTTTTCTCACCGTTTCATATGTTCCATTTCCCCATTTTATAATGATATGTACTATGTATGATATCTCTAATAAGGGTACACTTTATGATGAACATAGTGGGAGAATCATAGCTCAAATATGGACATGTTCCTTGTGTTTCCATTTTTCTAATAGAAATAGTTTTACAATCCCTAGGCATATTTTGTAATTTAATGAATATTAATCAAATAAGATTTAATAAAAAAAATAAAAAAAATCAAATAAGATTTAATATATAAATATATATATTAAAATCCTTAGTCATTATATACATGGTTAGTACAAGCTCTTATTCAAGGTCCTTAGGTCGGCTGATTTTCTTAAGATGAAGAATGGTTCTTCCCCCTTGTTGGTTTCTACATTCTCATCCTCTTCTTTGATGTTCAATGGTTTATTATGTTTTGATACATTAGAATTATATTCACTGGGGAATTTATAAACTAATTCAATATCAATGTAATTTAAATTCAATGATTTTATTTTAGAATCTACCATTTCATATAAGTATCTAATGTCTTTGGTTTTTTAGGAATAACATCTTATATTTCTTCTTGGGTTTCCTCTAGTAAATATTCACAGTTTTGGGTAGTTTTATGTGTTACTTAATAGTTTGTTCCTCTTTTTTATCTTTCTTTTAGGAAGAATAAGGGTCTACCAAATTTTCGAAAACAAAACTCTATGTAGTGATTCATAATGCAGTGATTCATAATTTAGTTTCTTCTTATACTGAATGTGTCTCTTGGAGTTTACATTTATTGGATAGAGGTCTCTAGTAAGGATCATCCAATAATTCTTTTAATTCCCATACTATAATGTTTTATTCTTCTTCCAAAGCTATAGAGAGGTAAAAAATTGCATATTTTTCTTCTATTCAAATGGGGATATCGCGTTTCATTTCAATTTATTCCCAACAAACCCATAATTTACTAAATTTTTCTTTATCCCCCATTCATAAAATAGTAATAAAATATCCTTCATCTATCTAATAAAGAAGTTTTTCATTAAGGAGGAATGAATCATCAAGTACATCATCTTGTATATCCTCATGTACATAGAATTCAAAGATGAGTGGGGAAATCCCTTCCACCACTATCTCATGTTCTCTCCCCAGTTTTGGTTTATTTTTCATGAGGGGTAATTTGAAATATGAGGTTTCCAATTCATTTTTTCCATAAATCATATAGTGAATCACTTATCTTTTCCAATTACTCCTTTAGATCATTATTATCATCTTTTGGTTCTTGATATTATACATATGAGTAGTTATTTCATGTAGAATTATCGATATTTGAAATCATCATGAAAAAATATGGTTTTCTGTATTTTTAATTTATTTTAAAGAATTAATTTTTACATATATTGTGAAAATGAAATACTTACCCACTGACTGTTAGATCCTTGGAAATTTCACCAGTTTTGATGCACTAGCTATATAGTGGTAGAGAAAATCATTTTTTTCCTAATAAATTATAAAGATTGGTCATGGTTATCTTATATGAGGAGCATCATAGTCGGTCAAATCACTTATTCCATTCCACAAAATGTATTTATTTTTTTTTTGATTTTATTATTTATCAAAAAAATGATATTTGGGGTTTTTAAAGATTAATGAAAGGAAACAATTATACCAAAATATAGATACAAATAAGAATAAAATTGTGAAATAAAGGAAAATCTACTGATATATTTTCTCAGGCAGCACCTTCATTTCCTAATTTCTAATATTCTTTGAGAACACACTCTATTGTATCTTTCCACACATAATTCTACACTTATTGGGAATAAAATGAAATTTAACAATTAATTATAACAACCCACATCCTTCACATAATTTTATTATTAATGGGTATAGAATAAGTGTTTATACCATAAAAACCCACAATAAGGATTATACCCACAACAAATCATGTATATATTATCCCAATGTATAAATCAAACATTGAATTCAGTTTAATTACCTGATTTGTCTCCAGAGAAACTATTTGATTCTGTTACTCATTATCATAAGTGTAAGTTTTCATGGTGGAGGATGAGGGAATATCTAAAGGCATGTGGTTATAAGAATAAAAGACACTTGAATTAAAATTGTAGTATAAAAAAATAATTAAAACAAGTAAAAAAAATAAATAAAAAAACTAAATTAGATGTATCCCTATAGTGTTTCAAAACCAGAGATCCACATGTTCCAATAACATTTTCTTATGCGTTGTCCATATATTTGTTAGGATAAAATCACATTGGGAACATTTAATTATGTTAATAAATGGGTATTTTTTGGAAGGGTCCTCACCAGGTAATCAAATGATTCTCTACCATTTATTGAGTCTAAAATGTCTGTTCTTTGTCCCTTTCTATGGTTTGAAATCGTGAATATTATTTTCATAATGTGTGATGTGTGTTTCTGGGATTCTCTAATCTTTTATTCACATCATGTATTCCATCATGGTTTATGTCCTGAATAAATTTCTTGACATGTAAATTCATTTACTAGCTTCTTTGGATTCGATTAATAATATTTATTCAGTTTAAAGTTATTGGTCTTTAATGTTCCATATTACATGGGATATCATCTTCATGTTTAATTAATCTATTTTGGCTTCCAACATCAATATCCTAGTGTGGCTTCATGCTTCGTTATGTCATGGTCCGAAATGTTTTATTCCATCATAATTCGTTTATTAGGTTTCATTTTCCATACATTGTTTTCCATCGATAAACCAAAAAAATTATATACAGGGAAAAAAGTAATGTGTAAAAAAGAAAATTTTTATATAAATCAATATATAAAAAATATTAATCTTTTTTTCCTCCCTATTGTTTCTCATCCCTTCAGAGATTATCATTCTCCTCTTCTAGAAAAAACTCCCTAAGATCCACCCTAGCCATGTTTATGGGAGTCCTGGTTATGGAGAATCCTCTACCAGGGAGGTCTATCCATTATCATCATTTACTTCTCATTAAGACAGATTGGAAAATCAAAATATTACTTCTATTTTCCCTTAAAAGCATAACATCACACCAATCTATGCTAATTTGATCCTCTGAGTGATCTCTAGTACAAAAATCCTTGTTTCTGAGTCTAAGAATGAAAATAATTCCTCCCATGGGATCTCGGCGTTTGAAGCCTATTACCTTCCACAAATGACTCATCCACTTTCTACCCACCACCAATTCCAACTCCTCAGAACCAATATTCTGGGAACATCTTAGTATGCAGATCCCTCTCTATTAGTCTTGAAAAATTTGGTGGCATAATGAATCCATATGGTCTTAAATTTATCTATAGTAACCCTTCTCTAACATCCTCACCTTGAAGAATCCTTATCTTAGCATATCGAGGGTGTACTATGTATAGTCGATGAACCTATTTGCAAACTCAGCCAATAATATATCATGCTACTGCAACCTAATAATCTACTCGATCAAAAATGAGTGAAAATTGAAGGTTAATAATCCTCATGATATAACATTTGGATGTCATACCATGATATTTTCATCTCATATTGGTCTTTTTTAACCAAATAATACATGCGCCTAGAGAGTCCATGGAAACAATTTTCTTCCAATGAAACCATATGATCTATCATGGTCTGAGCCAACCAGATTAATCAAACACACAACTCAATAAAATCCTCCATTTCCTAGGGATCTATCTCTCTACAAAATTTCATTGGTCTCAGATTCTAGAACATGGGCGGTTCACTAATCCCACAGGCATACTTCAGTTGAACAACCAGTATTAACTACTTCCCGATAGGTAGCGGTTCTACTAACTAAACATATTGAGGAAACACCTCATGGTTTTTACCATTAACTAGGTCCTCATTACCCATCAGATCAGCATTTCGATGTTTAATCGGTAACCATGATAGTTATCGTCATAGATGTATGCTGAAAGTAACCAAGATGTACCCCAATTAGATAAACATATATATATTGGTGTGTGTGTGTGTGGAGATTACATAAAAAAGAATGTCAATGGAATCATCCCTATATGATTCATGAAAAATTATTACTGAAAACTAGTGTCTCAGTATGACTTGTAGATATAGAGGTACTCAGAGTCATGGATTATGGACACATTGGCTATCGAACCTTCACTGGGTTCCATAGCCAAAATGTTGAACATGTGATACCATAATAAAATTTCCCTAACATCCCAAACAATCCTTATAAGGGAAAAACACTAAACACCATCCCAATGATGATCCACCATTGATACCACTCCATAACGACCTGACCCACCAGAGTCCACCTCACTAATAGAGGACTGAGCCTTGAAAACCCCAATACATCCTTCAATCATCCAGGGGATGGAAACATCTTCCAATATGGAATAAAAAAGTGATATTCATTTTCCTAGAGAACCGTATGCACACACCCAACCATCACCATATCATAGATCATAGGAATATATATTACATGTTGAAATATATAGATATAAAAAATGAATGTAAGATCCCTAGATAATACATTAGAGTAAAAAAAATTGCAAACAAAAATAAAATCATAAAAACAAATTTCTAACTATAAAGTTAGCCCCAACCTAATACCAACAAGAAATTAAGAACCCCTAGAAGGTGTACCTCTTGATCTACAAGACTGACCACCATGTATGTTTAATATTCCTAGGTATCACTTTGCTCCAAAATATTAACCAATGATATGTCCTTCATCTACATAAGATATCTCATAAGAAGGAAATTAAAATTTTGTGGTGAGTATATATATACCTAACTATTTTCACCAAAAACTAAAAGCGAGTGATAGAGTGATACAAAAATATTCATAACAACCCATTTCAATAGAGAAATGACACCCAAAACACACACACACACACAGAGATATATATATATGAAGATAAAGAAACTACAATGAGATAGAATCGAGATCTCCATCTCATAGCCTGGCCAAAGATGATGAATATGCCAATACCTCTAAATTTACAACAGTAACACCCAGATCAAATATAAACTCACTAGAATAAGAGTGGAGAGTACTCACTACTGTTCTCCATAGTTAAGAGAGACACACTTCTATAGAGGACCTACACCCCACATGATCTCGATAAAGAGTGTGTATCACTATGTAGATTTAGGACGTGTGACCATGGAGGAGAGTACCATCTCTATAATTATAATGATTAGGGGAAAACCACACCCTATTATGATAATAGAGTACTTACCATGAAATATCTACGATAGTATGGGTATCACAAGCCCTACTGCAATATGGGAGTGTAGACCACAACATCCCTCTGATGATCCTATCTAGATCAAATCCATCATTAAGTGTCACCTAAATAAGTGTCACGCATATAAAAACTAGAATCATATCCCATGTGAAAATAAAAATTCCACCATCATGTTCTATATGGGAAATTACTCTAGATAGGCTACTCACAAGCCAAAACATGAGTCCAAATGAAGAAGATACAAGAGGTTGAAGGTGAAAAAGTGATACACACAATGTTAGGGGGTCCACAAGTCATGTGAAACCACCCCATTTACAAACTCTATTATCCGTTATACATGGATTAAAAGACATTTTATATTATACAACATGTATGGTCTTTTAGAAGTGTATCTCAGCCACTCGTTGACTACCCATGTGGTCTAGGACATGCTCGTGTACTTCGGGACACTCCAATGTTCTTGGTTGGGTATATGACCATTTCGATGTAGAAACCCATGGTCATGTTCTCCCATAGTACACATCATGTCAAACAACTTGGGTTCCAGGGAATGTTTCATTTTTAACATAGCATATCCACCCACAGAGGGTCACACAATGTGTGGGTCTTGGCACATGATGTATGATCTGTAAAATTTCATTAAACTACATCACCATATCCAGGGGCTACATGATATGTGCTCTAATTGGAGACATGTTATATAGTCATGTTATTAAAATAAACTGACTCACATTCATGGGTTTTCATTATCTTCCTCCACCATTTTGATTCTCTCCTATAGACCACCTAGAATATGTGGTAATCATATCCAGACTTGGATTCTGTCCCTCCAATGGATGAAAATCAGAATCTGATAAAACACAAGAAGATATGTCGAGTGGGACACTTGTCTCTCAGCCCCTATTACCACCATTGATAAAATATCAATAGATCATCAATTTAATATCATTCTCAACCCAGATACACCAAAAAACATCACTCCATCTGTCATTCACTAAAAATACATGAATACATCAATTTAATTAAGCATGAACCTGCACCGACAATGTCAAACAACTAATCCATATTAAAATGATGAATAATGTGGAGGGGGTGGAATAAGAAAAAGGGAGAAATCATTTATTTACAATCTTTATTGGAAATTTTTTCACATATCAGGGTTATCCATGTCGAAAAGCATGGAATAACATGAACAACTAAAATTAAAAAATTTAACTACCTCATGGGAAGTGAAAAAAATGCTGATGAAAATAAGATACAACATCAAAGATGAAAAATATAATAAAAATGTAGAAACATATAATTAACTATCCCTATATTAGTTTGTAATTACCATATGTGAACAATAAATTCTCCAATGATGTGGGTATCCCACTGCGTTGGCTACCTTCCAATCCACCTTGATTTCATATCTCACCATCATCCGAATTAATTTGCTAAAGATAACGGTGAATCTCCTTCAATGATTTCTCCCATGTTTACCTAAATAACAACGAAAAAACACTATAATATAATTTAAATATAGGAAATCAGGTTTGTTGGAAATTTCATTATAAATTAAATTATTTGATTTATTTATTTATTTTAAATGCACCACCAATGACTTCCTTAACCTAATGTCCTCCACCGACCATATATAAGTCACAGCTAGGGTAAAACCAGCATTGCAGAGAAAAATTTTGTCTCATATTTTAAATATGACACTTCAATTGGCAGTTATTAAACATATTTTAGAAAAATACATCCATGTGATATTAATATTTTTAATATTTTTAACATATCAATTCTATCATCATCGGGCATTGAAATCTCACATCATCCCAACACATGGACTCAAATGTATTCTATATTATGTTTAAAATTACTAAAAGGAAAAAGTTGTTCATAATGTATATACTTAGTAAATATCTTCATACAACTGTCCTATATGGGTGGTAATGGAAAATAATATTCACTGTTTGTGGTGGCAGTAGTACACATGTACCCATAAATAATGATCTTATTTCTCAATGAATGGTTGGAATGATAGTATATTAAAATGATATATTTAATAATTTTTTTTGAAACAAAAATCATATTTTATCATTATACTAATTCTAAATACCATCCTTTTAGATGAGGTGATGAAAAAACCACACCATATTATAATGGAGGTATTTTGTATATATGCACAAATAAAGATTTTTTCATCTCAATTGATTGGGTAAATTAATAAATAATGATAAAACCAATAATATACTAAAATAAAAATATTTAACTGATACTTGTAACATTATGTTAGTGTTTCTATAAAAAATTGGAATGAATATTATCATTAAGAAAACTACTATGTTCATAATAATCACATTATGGACTTGAATTTTACATGGAGGTCCCTAGATAAATAAAGTCTTTATGAATGATAATAGTTACCATAATAATATTAATATGGGATATGGTTATTATAAAATAATGGATCCATATTTTCAATGTGAATTTGAAGGGAAGGTGAACCTGGAAGTTGAGGTGATGTTACACTTCCAAAGGTATGTAAAACTGTAGTTTTGTGAGAAAACCTTGAATAATAATTAATATAAAGATACTTTTAGTGTGTAAATGAATGAAAATCTACTAAAGGGTTGTATAAAATTATAGTGGGATGAATTAACCTCATCCTCTCCATTCTGAGAACACTTTTAGTGTTTTAGGTATTTTTATTTTACTTTTTTAACTTTTACCCTAGTTTTATTTTTACATGGTAATAAATTTAAAAAATTAATAATTAATTACAGTGAAAAATATTAATATTGATCCCTTTACCTTATTATATAATCAATATTTCATATTTTAAAAGAATTTTTTCATATAAGATTAATAACGGTGTGTAGAGATAATTTTAAAATAGGAAAACAAATCAATGTACAAATTGTTTCTTGAGAGATATTTTTAATATATATATATATATATGATTTTACATAGGTGATTATTTTAATGGAAAAATAATAATTTATTATAAAAAATAGGGTTTTTGAGTCTTTAAATAAAAATCAAGAATAGCATTTTCCCAAAAAATACAAGATTCATAGAACTGACCAAATGCAGTTTTTTATTAAAGTAACATCATAATTAGTTATAAAAATATTGTATATTAGATATATAAGATCAAATATTATTTTAATATGAATAATTTTATTCCATAATAACATATTTTATTAATTAAGAGTTCTTGTAAACTCGAATGGTATTCTGACATAGTGGTATAATCAGAATAATTTTAATTATTTTAAAAACCATATCATTTGACTCCAAATATAACATTTTTTTAAAAAAAAACCAAATAAATAATCTTAATATAATATTTATATTCTAAATCCCTAAATAATTTTAAAACTATAAAATTCAATGTCAAATATTTATCAATTAAACTTGTCGATAAAATTATATATTTTTTAAAAATAATGTTTAAATTGGAAAATGAAGTTTTCAATTAAAAACTATAGTTATTTGTGTTATATATCATTTAGAAACTAAATAGGTGTTAAACAAATACTAATATAAATAATTATTTTTCTTTATCAAACATATGTTTCTAGAAATAGAAACACATATCGCATTACAAGGTAGTTTTTAGAGAAATTATTTTCTAAACAATAACAATTTATAATAGTAATTTTTCTTATAAAAATTGAAATTCTTTCATATTAAATGTATCCTTTATTTTCATTATACATTAATTTCATAAAATAGTTACTCAAATTTATTCATTCTAATTTGGGAGGTCAGTTTTAACTGTTATTCTTAAAAGATATATATTTTTCTAAATATATCTTTTCTAAGATTATTTTTAGTGATGAATATAGAGAAATATATCAGAAACAATGAATTATTTCATGGAATCATATATTAATATATTTAGGTGTTAGATAACATGATTATCCAAATGAAACTAGGATTGGACTCTATTTTACATCATCAGTACTCATCAACTTCCAAGGGTTAGCAACAAGCACCACTGGTCAAAGATATAAATTTGGATGAGATATATGTTCATAGGATTAATAAACTATAAATAATGAAAACAATTACTATGTAAATGAATGAAAATTCATAAAACCCCCATTTCCTAGATAGAATTCACATTACAATATAGGACTCTCATACCAATGGATAAATGTTAAAGTAGATCAATACTAATTATTCCCATCACTATGAGGATCATGAACCTTACTGACATTAAATATGTATACCAATGAATATAACCTCGATCTCAACATATATATGTATATACGTACTTAATATACCATGATTCTACATGACCAATAATGTTAACATATTATGTGTGAGTGTGAAACACTTTATAGGAATCCACCATGTTTCTAACATATTTGGAATATAGTTAGGTTCTTCAATCACATGAATATTAATATTTATATAAATAAACCAAATTATTTATATACAATTACTTGAGAAGAAACAGCCACATTATGAACAAAACATGATACATGAATATATTTGAATCATAACACCCTATATAGGGAGACTACATACCTAACATACCTACTCTAAGGCTAGCTCATGGGATCTGAGAAAATGTATATAGAGAAACCATGATTCCCTTTCCATCTAATCTACTTCACAAAAATATTTATACACAAGTGCTTATATATATATATTCATTGACATAATGACCCTTATTAGGGGAAATGAAATTTTCTATACAATAATTAGTGAATTCATATAGCAAATAAAATCTATGTAGAGAAGTGGTTTATATTATAGTAAGGGTGTTGTGAGGCCATCCCATTCCTTTAGCATACATATAGTAATTGGTATGCCTAGTCACCTATGAAAAAGGTGGAATAGAATTATTCCCATCTAATAATATGTTTCATGTTATGCATATTAAATAATGTAACCATACAATAAAGAATTAATCATTAAAAAATAATCATTTTTTAATTGATATATAATATGAAAATATCTAAAATAAAAAATTTCATAACGTGAAAATATTTTAGTTAATAATTTTTACATATAATAACATACCCTTTATAAGAAATTAAATAAATAATTATTACATAAAATAGTTGTTGTTTAATCGTGTAATGTAAATTTATATTTTCCTGACATGAGGCATATATATGATTTTCTAGGTTATTAGTTGTAAATTTAATCATTGAACATTCAAAAATAATATAGTCTTGGGATATAACATTGATGTTACAAAAAATTATGAATTATAACCAAACCAATGATTCACTGTGTCAATTAGTGATCAATGTGTCTTATGATATCATAGGTGAAACATAATTCCACCAAACATTAATAATTTGTATGATTAATGTGTGAACAACTCTCTAACACCCTATTTTATAAATATATAGAAATTTAAAAAATTAAAATTCTTAACCAATGTTTTTAAGGAGATTACAAAATTTTAATTCATTTAGGGATTGGTTTTGATAATTGGTAATAAATCATGTCAAAAATATAATAGTAATGGTTAAATGTTAATGTAATTTCAAAAGTACATTAATGTATTTTTAAGAATGGAAGAACAACTATTGGGTATCACAATGATCACATGACTAAATTATCAATATTTTTTTACATAATGATATAAATGTTTACAATAATTTAATATTATATCAAATACTATTATATTAAATTATTTATTTGAAATAAAATTTGACAGTACTTACTTCTGGGAAATCAAACTAGACATATTGAAAAAACATAAGGACATTACCTTTTTATTGTAAATAGCCCTGATTGTTTAATAATAAACAATTATTCTATTTCCTATGTAATTATATGTCTTTTAGTATATGAGAGAAAAACAAAATATGTCATTATAAAATTATAATTCCATTTAAATAGTTTATTTACTAACATCCGAAATTATAATTTAACTCACAAATACAATCCTAAATATCTCATTAATATCAATATTTATTATTATTATTAATTATTGGGATACCTTGGATGAAATTATTAGTTTGGGCCACTAATAAAAAATTAACTAATGTTTCTCATGAAAAAAGGCACAATTTCATCCATTTCTAATTTTAAAAACTATGATATTAAAATCATTGAATAATATTTAAGGGTTTATTGTTTACAAAAATTATTATATATTATGAATATCTTTACCCTATAAGAGATTTAATTCTTTAAAAGTCAAACCATTCTAGAATGTTTTGTGTCATTTTCTAACTTATAAGATCGTCCATAAAATAATTTACCACAAATGAATTAGTAGACATAATTTCTGGGGACTGTAGAAGGGCACTGTAGCAGAACTCCAGCAGCGATGGAACTATAGCAGTGGCGGGACTGTAGCAGCGGCAACACTATAGTGGAAGAGGCACTGTAGTAGGGGACTGTAGCGTAGGTGGTACTATAGCAGTATGGGTACTGTAGCAATACTATTTACCGATGGGCCCTTTCGGCCAAAAAAATGGGCTTTCAAGCCTTGTATTCATGCCACTTGGCCTTGGGCCTTTGGGATATGTAATGGGTCTCCCTCTACCCAGTCTAAAGAGGTATTTTCTTTAAATAAACAAATGAGGCTTTGGCCCCAACCTTTTAAAAAAAATATGAAAATATTTTTTATATAAAAAATATTTAACTATCATAATTATTATTTTCTATATTTAGTGCAGACCCCCAAAATGTTGATATTGTACTAGAATACCTTTCATTGATGGTCACCTATGTATTCTTTGAATGGATCATATTTCACACATAAGATTCGTGAGAAGACTCTAGTTACCCTAGTAATAATAGAGGAAATCCACATGAATGACAACTCATTTTCAAGTGATAGACGAGTTTCTAAAGAATAAAACAAATTAGTGGGTTCTAGAAAGAATAATATCATGCAATTGTGATAACTAGATCAAAAATTATATTTAAATACAATGTATAAAAGTGATATCATGGGTATAGATTAATTACAAATTCATGATGGAGAGTTTATTGGAAACATTTGTCGTGCATAACCATTGTTTTTTGATAAGGGGTAAAAACATATCATACTGACATATAAGGATTCATTGTGTCTATGTGTCTTTCACCCTATGTTAGGGGCATGATAAGATTATGGTGAAAACAATAAAAATTGTTGAAATCACATCCTTCGATGTTTCTTTTTAGATAAATGGAGGATGTATGACAAAATATGCCTCTTTTGGGGTTCTGAACCATAATATATCATAAAATATTTATGGAGGGGAAATTATAAAAAATCATATATATAATTATTAATACTATTGATAATTTTAGGTTTTTCTCAAAAATAATTGATATTGATATTTTTGTGATTAGTGTATTTTATAAAGATAGAATAAAAGATTGAATATTGAATGTATGTGTTCCATTTAGACTAAGACTCGACTTGGAGAATTAGTTGTATATATATCTTTCTAAATAATGGTTTTCAGAAAGGGGAAATTGAGGATATATCTGTTTTTAAGGTGACAATGTAATTTTTTCCGTGGTATATAATAATAAAGATACATTCATATAATGGTAAAGAATATTTAGTTTAATGTAGTGAATTGCAGACAATGAATATAATGCTAGGAGATTAATCTTATATTTAATATTAGAAAATAATTTTTAACATGAAAAGATGAGAATACTTCTATAGGTTATTTAAATTATTCTATGATTTTTGAATATGATAAAAACTAAATTTTTCAAAAAATATTAGAAAATAATATCATTCTTTAATAAATTGGTTCTTCATTTCAAAGAAGAACGCTTGTTATACGAAATTAACTTTTATATTATCATGATTTAAATCCAATATATATTTGGAAATAGCATTCTGATGATTATGGATTGATTTCCTCAAGATGGTAAAGGTATTTAATTATTTGATAAATAATTCATTTAACCACCACATATAAATTTATTATCTTAGAAGAAATTAAAAAAATTTCGGAGCTCCGGATAAATGTTGAATTGAAATATTTTTCATGAGTTTTGAGATGATTTATTAATTATATTATGTTAGTTGATGAATTTTTATACAGAACATTAAGGTTGAAGATGATTAGAGAAGTTATTTGATGAATACAATTCTCTAATTTGTTGAAAATAATTAAAACAATTAGCTATATTGGATTAAATCTTTCATTGAAGGAATCACATAATAATGGGTCAATTTACCTTAAGATATATAAGTTTATATTTAAAAATTGAAGTTAAACACATGTGTAATATTTTATTACATATGAATAACTAAATTATATTTTTTAACAAGTGTAAATTTGAGTCTATGAGAATACTATCTTGAATATTTAACTGGGTATGTATAAATAACTCAAAGATAATGATGATAAAATTAATTCCAAATTTGATTTAATGTTAAAATTACATACCATTATCTGAATAATCCAAGACCTATGAAATAGTACATCAATATTTTTTTGTAAATGTATATATGTAATTCATGACTACTACCAAAGAGTATCTAAAAGTGACACTAGACTATTCAATTTTATTTAATTTTTTTAGAGGATATATAAGAGTTTTTTTGTAATTAAAAATTGAAAACATTAAGGTCAGGTATCGTTATCTTATATTTTTCAAATACTACATAGTATTATTATTTTTTACGTATGAAAATAAATTTTTCTCCAGATGGCCCTAATGAAACAATTTAATGATTCTATTTTATTTATTCCAAGACTAAAAGTCATGATATTCATGGTGATCATGATACATAGTGATGATGAAACAAGGTGAGGTTTTTGCATATTAATAATTAGAATACTACTACATTATGATAATATTCTAACTATAATTTTATAGTTTCATGTATCAATTCTCACATAGATTAAATGAATAAGAGTTAGATTAAAATTTGGTCAATAGAATCATCTAATAATTATAAATTATTATATTTTTTAAATAATGGTTATTCCTAATTATATGATGAGTAATGATTTTAGAGGTTTTAAATGTTTTTTTGACTATTATTAGATATATTGAATAATAGAATAATTGTTTTATATTAATTAACCAATTTGAATGAGAATCGAAAAATGAAGTTTCAATGTGGTGAATCTTCTACTAGGGTTCATGTATGATTCGTTATTCACAATATTGGACCTAAAAACTTAAAATCTTGATGAATTGTTTATAAATAAAGATGATTTAAAAATTAAATATTTGGAAGAGAGATATAATCTTCTACTACTATTGATTATTCCATTATCATTAATCATAAGAAGAGGGAGAAATAGAAAATTTTATTTATATATACATAGTAAGGATTGAAGAATAGAAAGTCATTGATAGATCAACACTACTGTTATTGAATATATAATTTGATGATGATTTTGAAGAATAGTTTCCATGATATCTAGATAGATGGTTTTGATGAGGACCAGTAGTTGTTTATCATTTTATAAAACTGAGGAAGGAAATATTAATATGTCTACATATATTAGAAGCACAAGTTTTCTTATTTATTATACATGAAGGTTCACAATACTAAATCTAGATATTATATAATGAGTGAGTTATTTAAAATTTAATAGAAAATAAAATTGGGTGTTTTCTAATGATGGAAAATGTTCTAAATTTATATCAGGTTGTTCCAATTAAATGGGTTTTTAGACACCCCCTTTCAATAGATGGTTCCCAAGAACCAACATTAATAGAACCTTATTAAATTATTCATTTTTATGGTGATTCCTTATCCCATCATTAATGATACTCTATATGGAATTTTATTAATAGTGACCTATGAGTATATGTGACACTAAAATTTAACATAATTTCCTCGCTATGAGGGTATCTTAAGGGTACCATGATATTATACTCGAATTTAGTATTATATTCAGATGATATTTTTTGATGGGACACTGGAGATACATGTTATCAGGTGTGTGAGGAAAATAAGGCATTAGAAACCTTCTCACTATATTTCTATTTGTAATCTTGAATATAGAAGGTTATTAGGATAGGACCACCTATACGAAATCCAACATGAATTGATTCATTATATGTTCCTATCAAAAAACATGTATATTCGTCCTTATAAAGGATTTTTTTCATTAATCAATATCATAACACGTGAAATGTATTGATAAAAACCTTTATGAAATATGCTCATGGGGAGGTAGGATATAGTGGCTATCTCACGGATGACATTTCTTTTAAATATAATGTGGGAACATATTTTTCTCCTCTATGACATTATGAATTTTGATATCTCATACTCGTATATGGAAATAGAACTACAAATATAAATCCATTTTCATGGTGTTCATGGGGAGATATCATTTTCATAAATTATAAGAAATATACATCGATCTTATCGGTTGATAGAACTAGAATGAAATATTCATTACTTGTGATATAATGGGAAATAAATTATATTACCTTGAAATCATTAGTAGCTAGTTGTATGACACTACAACATTAAGAATTTTTCCTATGGGATACTCTGTATATTGGTAGATATTAACCATGTAATATAAGTTGTTATCCCTAATGCTGTTGAGAAAGTTTCCTTAAGTGTCACATTATATGTATATATGAAATCCTACAAAAATTCATTAACTCAATTTAACAGGTAATAATAAATTATACTTATTAGGTTTTCTTGATAATAATAATTTAATCACAAGTTATTCAATCAAAATTTTTATTAAAACTAGCAATAATTTTTTTCCAAGGACAGGAGAATATAATATTTATTATAATATATTTTTGCTATATGTTTTCCTTATTTACCCTTACTAAGAGTCTGAGCTCACCATTTTCATATGTTTTTTCCAAAGATATAAATAAAGGTTTTAGATAGATAAACTAAATGGGAAGGTCTTCATTGGATATGATTTATATCCCGCACCCAATTTCAAGAATTTGATCCAGGTTTCCAATGAAACTAAACTAATATGTCCTTTGGGAATCGTTTTGTGTAATGTATTATGTATTTCACAAAATTAATGTAATGTCCATATACACAAAACATGATTTGTTAGAGTTGGTATGAGAGGAAATGATTATTCATCCATAGGAAACTTGTATGAGTAAACATTAATGAGATCCTAAGATATATTTCTAAGGATATGCATAGGGATTCCCCAAATGAAAAGTCTAACTAAGGATACTGATCCCGAATTTTGGTAAAAATCAGGAATATCCTAGGACTAGAACATCGGTTTCATAGATCAAAATATTATAAGTAATTTTCCTGGTTATGTGATTTTCATCTATGATAATTCTTCTCACACATTCCTTTCTGTTCTTAGTCAATATTTGAAACCAGATAGAACATTTTTAACATTGAATTTTTCTAATGTGAACAGTGAGGGAGTTATGAAAATCCATTTCCTAAGTAAAAATGACATGAAGAGAATCATGAAGGTGGTATGATTATTTGGTTATACTACTGAGGGTAAATATATTTTAAGTGATGTGTTAATATTATTGGATGATCTAGAATTATTGTTTACATTAAACCTAATATGATTTTTTTGGATTATGGTTGAGAAACCTTAATACATGATTTATATTTTAGGAAGGACTAAGATGATTGATACTGATTAATGGTTTAAGAATAATTTTAGATGACTTAGTTGTATATGTTTCAAAATTCAATGATTAAATTGTATGAATCATGAAATATATAAGTGTTTTCAGCATAATGTTTTCATTAAGGATTGGAAATAATTTTTTAAATAGTTTTAAATACCCAAAAAATTTATTTAACGGTAAGGTTATATATTTGGAAAAAACATTATTAAGTGAAATATAAGCCTTAATATGTCTCTTATATTATTATATTGATTCTTGGTTAATGATATTTCTGATATGAATAAGTAAATTGGATGATACTTGTTTCTTGGGAACTAATTATCGATTTGTTGTCAAGAGGTTAATGCTATCATGGATAAAGTGTAAAACATTTTTGTACTTAAGGAATATATCCAATAATCATTAGAATAAGTAAAATTTCATGTTTTAAATCATGATTTATGGTAATTAATGTTATTAAAAATTTTCATGAAAATATATGATTGAGGTGTTCACATGTTTGGAAGGTGACAAAAAATATATAACTTATGATATATTGGAGATAAATGTTAAACTGAGTTAGCAAAACTCTTTCTAAAGATATGGATTTTCATTATTCATAATTATTTTATGGTTTTCAATTTGTGTAAAAATATATTAAACTTCAAATGATGTTTTTTAGATTAACGTATTATCTGACTATCAGTGGACTTATGAATATTTTATAACTTGTGATAACCTTTTTTTGTGACAAAGAGAGATAAAATGACCTGTTATTCAATTTATGGATCGCATGATATGTTATTTCATAAGAAATGAAAACTTTTCCACTATTTCTTAAAATAAGAGATGATGTGAAAATTGATGAAGGCGCCCCCAAAGGGTGATATTATTCTTAAAAAGAATGCATTTCATCTCATTATTCAAATCAATATAAATGATGTTGAAACCCAAAATTTTATCCTAGTACCTTCTTTATTGATGAATCAGATTGTACCTTAGATAATCAGATATTTATGTATTTTTATTTTTATCTTTATCCTAACTATGTTCTTTATCCTTCTCCATCAGAACATGATTTTTTTTTCACTTCTATATTCTTGTTTTCATTTTACACCTTTGTTCTCCTATATGGAATCCCAGTGATGAGTTACTTTGGTTAATTGTCATGTATATAACATTTATTTTTAAAAATTAATATTTAGTATTCATTTTTTCATTGTGAATTTCTATGAATGAAACATTTGGGTGTTAATCCTTTTACAACCCACACAAATATCATGGGTGAAATTAAATTTATGGGGGTAGAACATAAGACCACAATATTTTTCTGAAATAGATATTTCTAAATTTCTTTTATGTCATGTGTTGTACACTACACCATGATAATCATGTTCTAGAGACAACACCACATTAGGTTCTGGTATACAAGACACTATTCTTGGCTTGTGTTATACACAATTTCAAGTTCTTTTCATATAATTAATTTCAGGTAAGATCAATTTTTAGAGAACTACTGAGTATTATTACGATACCGTATAACTCATCCATTATAATGATGTGTATGAAAATTAGTAAGTGAATTATGAAAATATTCTTTACAGATTTATATATATAATTAAATCATTGGTGATAAATTAATAATAAATAAAAATAAAACTTTTTTTAAATAAAAGGAAATGCCTTTATGAAAAACTGTTTAAATGAAAATATGTGAGTTTAGAAAACAATAAATTCAAAATATGTTAAATTTATTAATTTTATATGTAATTTATTTCCTATAATTTTTAAAATTCATCTTATTTGTTTCCTAAACATGATATATGAAAAAATTCAATTTTTCAGATAAAAGAAGTATTTTTTATAAGATGGAGTTTTGACACCTAATAATGGAACAACCATTTAAAATTATTTTATAAAACCTTTTTATATTCAATTTGGAAAAATAAAAATATTCATTGGAAGCTAGATATAAAAAATTACTTTCATGAAATTTTTTATATTTTTCTAATATGATTCATGTTTTGGTGAATAGTAAAATATACTAAATTTTAATTTAAAACAAATATTTTCATAAAAATAATTTTCATGGGGAAGTTATTTTATATAATGTTTTTAAAATATAAATATATTACTCTTTAATAATTTAATATAATTTAGGTCAATTGTATTAATTTTACAATGTATTTTGATGCAAAAACATTTCAATCTTTTGCAATGTTTCAACAATTAAAACCCATTTTCTCATTCTGAAAATGAGATTAATTTTAAATTAATTAATGAATAGCCTATAATTTGTATTTATAAAAATGTTTTCAATTATTTTAATTGTTGGGTCCAAATTTTTTATATAGTTTCCTTTTTTTGGCATTTGGAATAGTAACCTCAGTATTTTTTATTAATACGGTAAAAATTAAATCAGGTAATTTAGGGTAAAAACAATATAATAGAATTACAATAAAAATTGTCCTAATATTGAATATAGTTTTTTAGGAAAATTAAAATATTTCCTACTCAAATTTTAATAAATATATTATTTTTAATATAACAGTAAAAATAATATAATGTTGAAAATAAATAATAATTTAAAACATAATTTTTTTTATTTATCATGGTAATTTATTTTTAAATTTTAATAAATGAATAATTACCTTAAAGGATTATACATTGATGATGCATAAATTATTTAAGTGATGAAAAATCAATAAAATACTTTTTATTAAAATGATAATAACCATTAAAAGAAAAAAAATCATGAAAAAATATTATTTTTCGTGTATATCTGGATAATACTCATCCATGGGAAGAGTTATTGACCACATGAATCCATATGGAAATGAATACGATGCTTAAAATGTATTATATGATGTGATGTTAATGTTGTCAATTTCATGTTTTAATATATACAACATTTTTAATATAGGATTTTACAGAAGATATATTTCACTATAAGTATAATTTTTAAATATTTGGTAATTATATTAATAATTGTACTTTAAATCATATTTTTATTCCAAAAATATTAATATTAAATAACTACTCAACATTGATTGAGTAATTATTTTATTAATAGAAATATGAATATTTTGTTATTAAAAATATTAAAATAAGTTTATTTTTGGACAATAATATATTCAATGAATTTTATATATTACCTTTAACCCTTAGGGATTTAATAAAGTATTTGGTTCTAGGATAACATATTATATTGATTTTTTTAAAAATACCAGAAATGATTAGTTCCAAAATTGACACTATTGATATTTTATCAAAATAATGTTTTAATTTTTTTTTTAAAAACATAATACATTTTTAAAAATATAAAATAATTATTAAATGATCTAAAATGTTCTAAAATGTTCATTTATTGTATAATTAACATCACATAAGTAAATATTAAACTACTTTAATATTTAATAATTTGATAACATAATAAAAATAAAAATATATTAACCAAGAGATAATTAAAATGATAAGGTTCAAATTCACAGAAAAAAATTATCTCATATATTATTCTAAAATATTAAATTTTGGTAGTTTTTTGATGTTATCTTATTTTATTATAAATTACTATTTTTGGAGATTCAAAAAGTGCCCCTACCTCTATTATAAAAGGGAACCTCCACCATCACATATTTACTTCACATTAAGCCTTAAATATAGGATATACTCTCTCTATTTCATTTATAAACTTACATAGAATTATTATATAGGTTTTTTAGTATTTAAATACCAACTATTGTGCCTTTTATGGAAGATCTAGAGGGAGCTCTTTGAAGAAGAGGCAATCTCTTATACTGATTCTTTCGAAGTTATTTATTTTTATACTTTTTCTTAGTGAGTAGTTTAGATTCTAATGTCATAACTCAAGTATCACCTATATTATAATTTGTAATCAGGATTATTGAACAATCATATTCCACTTTCTAAACATCCTATGAAAAATTAAATCAGCATGCGCGTGTAAGTACAACTTACCGTCTCCACAATGCGGTGTATAATATTTCTTCACCACCACCTTACGTAGATATTTATAATGAACAAAATAATAACTATTTATTATTATTATAAAATTAAATTAACCCTATAACAAAATATATACCATCCACTCTCAAACCATTTCATAATTATAGTAATGGTATCGTCGCTCATGCATACGTACACCATACCGTCTCCATGATTCGATATGATTCATTATAAATGATATCCATTAGATAATGGTCATATAAATTTATAGAATGAATACATATTAACTATATTATGTTAATATAATCTTGTAATTATTTAACTATGACCTAAAAAGTAGAATCATCACTTATTCAACAAAACATGATTAAGAATATAAATAATTTAATACCTGAATAATGAGTTGAAATGAAATGTTATTAACAAAAAAAATGATAATGTGATCATATCTGATATCCTAAAAATTAATATATTTCTATAATTATTAAATGACACAATTATATCATTATACAACATGTTCATATATATACAATAATTATAATCTATAGGTGAGAAATTATTTTTCCTCACTATTATTTCTGTGGGATATATTCTTATACACCACCTGTTTCTTTTATGTGGTGTTTATGCTTCCCATGAATGATTTTATGAATATTATTTTGAAGGTTATGGTATTTACATATGAATTAATCTTATTTATTTTATGATTCATATTATTTGACAAATTATAAGGTGGTAATGGTTAATTTTTCAATCTCATTATTATATGAGATTGTTTATATGTAAGTATTTAATGGGATATATTTATCATCCAAGTCCATGTTATTTAGAAACACAAAAAATATATAATTTTCCTATGGATGTTTAAAGTAAATTATACCAATTTTTTACTTTTTACTGCATAGTTTGAAAGGAATATTTCCTCCATTTTCAAAACAAGGTGCATTTTTTGTTTTCTAAAAAAAATAATCAGTGGAATTTTATTTAAAATATATGAAATGAACAAATTTTTATTCTTTCATAACACATTATTTAAATTAATATTTCATTATAATATTCAATTTTATTTTCGGAGAAATTAGTTTCTCTTAAAATTATGTTTTATTTTGAGAAATGAAATCTTTGTTGATGAAAAAAGGGTATTTTCCTTAAGAATTAATTTATAAGGTTCTATAAAAAAATTACCACCAAAGCTAGAATTTTTTAATATGTTTATGTTTCATGTATATTGTCTCTATTATTCAAATTATTTTGTTATTTTTATGATATAATTATATTTAGTAAATCTTTTTGTTTTACCTGGATTATATTATGATGGAATGATGTTTATGAAATCCATTTTATTCATTGGGTTATGTTACGATGAATAATTTTTTTTATGTAAGACACGTAATAATTATTTCTTTATAATTTGGTTGAGACCTATATATATCTCCAATTAATTTTGTAAAGATTTATATATCATCATTTAAATAGGACTGAAATGGGAAATGATCTTGGTTCAGTTATATATGGCTGGAATAGAAAATGATCTCAGTTCAGTAATACATGGAATGAATGGTAGGTAATCTTGGTTTAATAATATTATTCAGGAAAGAGTAGTGAACTCGGTTCAGTAAGTTATTTTTTCCCAATTATGGTCTTAGTAATGAGCATTATCTATTATGGAAATGATTTTTTATGATTATGTTTATTCCATAATTCAATTTTTTTCTAATGTTATTTTCTCATGGATTGTGTTCCTTTATGATTTATTCCTTATGATCTACCAATATTTATTTCATGACTCAATATTTTGATATATGTTATATATGGTATGTTTATTAAAAGTAATTTTCATGTTTTTACATTCTAATGTTTATGCTTTGTTTGATATTTTCCTTATATACCCTTACTCAGCATCTGATATCACAATTTTCATTCGTTTCTTTTCCCCATGATATAAAACAATGTTTTAGGTAGGAAAACTAAAGGGAAAAATATTTCTGGGAAGATTTTGAAAATATTTGACCAATTTATAAGAATGTGTTCTTTATTTCCAAATACACTAAAATAACAGAGTCTTTGGGAATCTTTTTTTGTATTATATTAAGTATTCTACAAAAGAAATTTAATGTACATGTACGTTATGGTTGGGTCATTAGAGTTGTTCACAATGGATAGAGAGAGACACTCTTATGACATAAAGAGATATTAAGATATATATAATGCATTGGAATTTCCTACCCTCTAAAAACATGGAGATAACATCAAGATTTCCCCCCTATTTGAGTAGAATAATTCTACAATCAACCCCGAACAATGAATGTGATTAGGATAGGTGGTGCTTACACATGAAAATACAATATAGACATTCACATATTCTAGGAATGCATAGATCACCATAAAATAGAAACTATCCTTAATCATATATTGAAATAATTTTAAAATGATATTTAGTTAACCAAATAAAAAAAGAGTGAATTACACGATTAGGTAATTATGTCAGTTATCATAAGACAATTATAAATTACAGGTGAAGATGATTCTTTTTGGACATAAAATTTTCATTAGTCAAGTAGTATGTGACTTTCATTGGAGATTTAAATATTTATAATGTTCAAAATTTATTATTAATATATTTATATTAGTTTTCTAGTTGTTCATACCATCCATGATGCATACAATATTCCCATAATGAAAATGTTTTATCATATTGGTCACATGTAAAAAATATATTTTGGTAATTTTCATTGATTTTTTTCATATGATTTCATTTCTTTTAATAATATGTATTCAATTAAATATATAACATTGTTTAGTATTCCATTAATACATATTCAATAAAGTTATTATAAAATGGTTAATATTAAAAAATTATTACAAATGTGAATAAACATATCTTGAGGTTCCAAAGGGTCTTCAAAAAAAATCCTTGAGTACATACTTCCTAAATACATTCTAAATAATAAATTTTTATGTTTGTATCTCATAGTAATTTTAGATGTCTCCAATATAATTTCATAGTAATATAAATCCAAAAAGATGTCACAATGGTTGAATAAATACATGCAGTGTAACCACTGTACACAACATCTAGTGCAAGGTTTCCCACAGCTTAGAATAATGGTTGACCTATCATGTTATTTACCAGATACATGACACAGGAACATACATGCCATGAATCATGGAGGTTGTATGTATTTTATTCCATTTACACCCCATGTAAATCGAATTCATCCATGGAAGGAAATATTCATTATCCCAAGGTGTGTTTTAAACCCATGGGAAGAAGATACTACACACCGCATAAATAAATATGTACCACATATTCTACTATAGATATTGTACTAAATTTAACCTGAATAGAAAAAATAAATATATAATGAAACATAGTTATATGAGTTATGTGTGATATTAGTTTTAGTGTACTCTATATTATTCAAATAATATTCTGATATTAAATTAATTTTATTGTTATAGTCCAAATATGTCAGTGTATGTATTTTGAATGTGTACAAATCATTGCCTCTATTTACACTTCTTTACATCATTATTATTATATGAAATTAATTATATCTAAAATTATTGGTTATGGCGTGTTCAAGTTTACTGGATGGAATTAATATATATTTAATTAATTTGATTATTTCGTGGTGTGTTATCTTAATTAATGATCAAATCAAAGTATTTTATATCTATATTTAAAATCTATGATCACTGCATGTTGTGTGGATGGCCACTATATTTGACAACCCCTATATATGTGATTGCAATTGTTTATTTTTTTGGTAAAATAAAAATTGAAGTGTTTTTTGTAATCCCTTATTACTAATTATGTAATGGAATGTGTGTTTGTGTTTTATTTTAGAAAACTCAGATTATCCAATCCATTGTTTCCCCTCTTCAACATGTGAGTAGAACCATATGTGAGTATTGAGTTCTTAGGAGAGGGGAAGAATTATGTGTACATGAGTCATGGATAAAACACTTAAGGGAATAAATAATATCCATGGTGGAATGTTGCAATTGAAACCTTGCTATGTGTCAACGTTTCATTCAATTAGTTGGAGGTTTAGTTTTTCATCCTCTAGATAAACATACCATAAAAAATCTCAAGATCTTCAGCATTTAATTTTTTTTGTTAGTGGCATGGTTAATTAATTATATTTATGGATTTTGTGAGAACAACTAATAAAAAAGTTAAAATCATGTACATATGAATAAAATATAAATATAATATGAATAAATTTTATCTAAAATGGTAATTCACATACATGAAATATTATAAATATTTAAAATTCATGGGAAAAAATAAAATTGGATTTACACATAAGGTTAAAAATCACATAACTAAAATATTATTTCAGTATATCCTTCCACAAATAAAGATATAATAAACCTCAAATTTCAATGTTTTAGATGAACACAAGTTTGGATTATTTCAATTCTCATGGAACTATTAGATATATGTTTTGGTTTGACCTAACATGGTTCACATAAAGGGGCTAATTCACAAGGATAACAAGGTAAAACTAAGGGGAAAGTACTGTGGAAATATTTAAACTATGATTTTAGGATTAGGGATTCAAATCAATGTATCAACTAACTGTGAGTAAATAATGTTTCAAAGATACATATAACTAAACCCAATAAAAATACATTTCATTCCCATCTATTAATTATGATAAGAGGAATATAGGTCCTTGACACTTGAATGTCAAATAGATAAGATATTATGAATAGGATAGTGAGGGATCTTATGTTTCAAACATAGTGGTAGATTAATGGAATTTAATTAAATTTAAATTTATTCTTATGTTTTCTAATAAATCATGGACTAAATATATTTTTTTAATTAGTAAAAATAACAATTCAAATTATAATGAAAATCGAAATAAGATCTATACTAGATAAGAATAAACTCTAACAATAATGAATTTCCATCAATGGTATGGTAATATACACATTATAATATTCTAATAATGGAAATTATACATTCTATAAACCCCAATTCCCAAGTCACGTTCCAAATAGGATACTAAGGAATAAGTATCTCACCCTTCATGTATTTGGATGATATTTTTGTTGTCCAATTTTTTATATTATTATCCATGACCCACGATATTCTAATTCTATATAATCATATGTATTTGTATTTACATGTCTCTCACCTTCAATATCCATATTCTGGGATGGAGGTATTAGTGAGATATGATATCTCTAGGGTATTGAACACATTATTAATTTTATTATTGGTGTGAGATATAAGACCTTGAGTTATTATGGTTTTATAATTTCAAAGGGAAATTAAAATTTATCTATTAGTGGATGATTAATTTTGAAATAAAGGAATTAGAATGAGTTTTCGAGCATGTGATAATCCAAACATAGTGTTTTTGGGAGAGTTATATGTTACAGATGAATTCATTGGTATTCTAAAGAACACCAGAATGAAAATATAAATTTCAAACTACTAAAAACATCATCATGAGTAAATACACCAAATTAAAATTATTAATGATGGGAAAATATTTCATGGGTTCTATTACAAATATACAAGGCATGAAAATCATTATTCAAGGGAATGTCCTAAATTTTCACTGTGAGAAAATATGTGTCACATTGTGACACTAATTAGCCAGGCCCACTATGTACCATTTCCATTGTTTCTCAAAAGGATACATTATTTTACATGTAATGAAACCATGATTGATGATTTTGGGGATTTTTCAAATGGTGGGAGTGTATTGGAAACCATGTAAAATTTCACCCCTTTGATCCCATTAGATAAAAATAACGAGAGATAAAGGCTTGGGATTCCCAGAGATCTTATGAACTCATCTCTCATCTAACTAATGCATCAGCTGCTATGATATATTCTCATCAATGATTCATATCATTTTGAATACATTGAAGTTTTTTTAAACAAATAATTTTCATCTCTATCCATGAATAAATCTCAATTGAGAAATCAAATGGTGTTTCATCATTATTCGTCAACTATACCATTCGACTGAAATAATGAATCCCAATATTATGTTTTCCAACATTCTCATTTCAATCCATTGAGATAAGTCTTTATTTATATTTTTAAAAATGGGTTTAAAAATAAATTTTTATCATTTTTTAGTCTGGTTAATTAAATTTATCTTTTGTGTGGCCTATATATGGGGTTTCTCTAGGAGTATAATGCACCCTAATGTTGATGGTTTCAAAAAGATGGATTTTTTGTGGGGAGTTACCTGGAAATATGAAATGTCATGATTTAAATAATTAATTAAATATAAGTGTTATTATTGACTAATTATTGATTCTTGGAATGATTTTGGAACTCGTGATGTTGATATGGGACTGGTTGATTAATGGTGATATCTTGGATCTATGTGGAAAGAGGGAATCCAATGATGATAAATGTTAGATTGATGGGATATTTATTAAAGGTATTTTATTGAGATATATATTTTAGAAGGAGGCATACAACCCTTGGTTAGTTGGTCAATGTTTTAGAGAAACGTTGTGGTCTAGAACTCACAGAGTTATAGGAAAGGCTAAATAGACTATTAAAACATGGGAATGGTTGTAAGGGATTCTTAGTCTTAGTGTTAACTCTATTTTTGGTAGGTGGTATAAAAAATATTCATAATTTTCTTTTCATATTTTTCATTGTATTTGAAATATGTGTGGTTTCAATAGAACTCCAGGCATGTGACCTTTGTAATTAGATAAATTGAAGAGTTGTATATAAAAAAGAATTAATTTGGATCCCATAGGTTCCATTGGTATTGATCCCTATACTTGGGTCCACCCATGTAGATTTTCTACTCTTGAACCTAGGTTGGGAGCATTAGTGGAAATAAACCTAGATCCCTTGAATAAAATAATTTTTTATAATACTTGGGAGCAACCTTGTTGATTTTATTGTAATGAAAATAGTGTTATTTTCTTGTTTTAATTAATTAGGTAAATTAAAACCTTGTAATAGAGTGAAAATTATAGTGATTTAATGAAATAGGATCCCATGAACTAAACTAGATAAAAGAAGTTTAATCATTTTGTTGTTTTAACATTATTATAATTAGCTTTTATCATGTTAGTGGCTTTTAATATTATATGATAAATGAATAGAACATTTCCATTTATTTTGATAAATTGGGAACCTGACTTTATGTAATAAAAGTGGTTGTATAAATTTATGTTTGATAAAAATAACATAATGAATTATGATTACAATTTGTTATACAGGGTTCTTTCAAATGTTTTTTTCTTATTAGATTTTTATTATTAGAGGAATTTTTTATGGGTAATTTCTGAGGATTGAATTTATCATGATTCATTCTAGATTATGGATTATTATTAATCATTGTGTATTTTGGAGCTTGAGGCATAGTTTTATGGTTATGGACCGCTGGATGGCTTCATGCCTGATGATTTACGGCATGAGGGCTAGATTTGTGGTATTAATTGTGTGTGGGATGGACACTTGACAACTTGATTCCTACAATATATTTGTATATTTATGAATTTTTCGTTAAATGAAAGGAGTATGAGTGTTTAATTATGCCCATAGGATAAAATCTTCATTAGGTGTTTCCTAAGGGAATTCCACTATTCTCATGATACATGATATCAATAGTTTATTATGGGAAGTAGAATATGCTAATATATGGTTGATCTATTCTGATATAGGACGTTCCAGCAATTGGAAATGATATATGTAAATGTAGTGATGTAGGTTTGATTATGTTTAGGTTTTTCTTGGTTCCTTTTTGTTCTCATATATATACATAAATGTTATAAGGCATGTTCGATTGACCTTAGGTGCCATCCAGGAAATCTAGTGTCAGATAGTTTATTTATTATGCAGTGTTAATTGATTAATTATTTCCCCCATTTATCACTAGATTGTATGAAATATATTCCACTTACTAGTTTTGTTTAGACATGGAGGTATGAAGTGTCTATTTTTTACTCACATCATGCTCGGGCATCCATTTCACTTGGGTACCTAGGAATCTTTTGTATGTTTATTTTAGTATCAATGTTGGGTTGTTACCAAGTAGAGCATGACAGAGTGGGATATTTTTTTGGTATCAAGATATTTTTTTAGATTATTCTTGAGTACATAGATTGACATTTTGTTTATTTTTCTATTAATGTTTTATGTATCTTTAGCTGACCAAGTGGGTGGTCTTGTATATACTACATGTATGTTTAGTCCTTTACAACATTTCATTGTATTGTTGAAGATATTAATTATTTTATATATAGAATGTTTATTTTTTTCAAGGATGAAGTTTGGTTATTTATTTATTATTGAATTATTTGACAAAGGGGGTATAGTCTGCCGATTGTATCACCTGACACCCCATTTTTTAAGATTGCAACATTCATCATATGGGGTGTAATTCCCCAGGTTGTGTGTTGTACCAATCGAGCCTCTGGTTATATAATGATATGGGGAGTGAGCTTTCAATGTGGTATTATAGAGAGGTTTTTATTTTTTGCTTACTATTTTGGGATCTGGAAGACTGAACAATTGGGAATGTGTCAAATCCTTTGATGGATACCAGGTTAGTAAATCAAGAGCACATATTTGGAGAGGATTTCCCTTTTACTAGGGATGGGATTTCTATTCAAATTTTTTTCTTTATATTTTTATTACATTTTTTCTTACATAACGCACATGTGGTTCAATTTTTTTGATTTGTGATATATATCTGGCATACGGACCATTTGAGAGTAGTAAATGAGTTGGTATTATTTTACTATTCAAATGTAGAGAAAAGAGGCATCTCACTCATCAAATGATGCATATGGGATTCAGAGGACATTTATTCATACTAGTGTGTGATTTCTCTGAGGATAGAGACACAATTATTTATAGTGTCCAAAATTACTCCTTTAACATTTTCATATATATATATATATATATATATTATGGTTTTCTACTAAGTGTTTCCCACTTATATACATATTATATTTGATGGAAGGTTATGTAGATATATGGTTAGGTTCCTTATGATCATGATGAAGACTAAGTCCTCATGCACCTGAGGTTATGTGACCCTAGTAAGGATGGAGTGACACATGGTTCCTATACATCAGACCCCTTTCAATATACATAATATGGGTTTGGTTGTGGGGCCTTTTTCATATAGGGATCATTCTATTGTGAGGATGATCAGTGAGGATGGGTTCCCCAATTGTGATCAGTTGGTTTGTCTTTTGATCTGTATCTTCCTTTATAATCATAGATGTATGTATTGAATTGTTGATAACATGTGTCGCAGAATGAGATTTTTATTATTATTTATGAGGTGTAAAATTTTGGGAGTTTGACAGATGGAATAGGTTTTCAGAACCACTGTCATCTAAATATGTGACTATTATTGATAATTGGGGGACATAGAGGCCATTTTTTACAATACGGATCTTAGTGAGTCAACATTCATTTTTTTGCTATTGAGACAGATGCACATGATTGTATTTGTTTTTGGTGTTGAGGAAATATAATGTTAGTACATTAAATATCAATGTGTGGTCTTGATGATAGAACTAGGGTGACATTTCATGATATGTGTTGATCAAACATTATGATTATAGTCAAAACATATATGGGCAGTCATGAATGGTGTAGCATTGGGTGATGATTTAGTGTGTTGATGATATTGAAAAACTATGGGATAATTATAATAATTTGGATGCTAAAACAAGGTCATGAGTTAGCTAGTCATGTAAATTGTCTTACCATTTGTATGGTTCGTGTTTTTGAACAGGGGTTCTATGGGATATTCTGATATGAAATATCTAATAGAATAGGAGTAATGTCTAGTTATTGAATTATAATTTGTTCATAGTTTTGAATATGTGTGAATAATTTAATTTTGAGTGAGTATTTATGTTGGTCATGGGAAAGTGAGATGTGTAGAATGTGTTATTTAGGTGAAAATCATTGAATATCACAAGATTTTTTTACCACAAAAGGGAACATTGTTCGTAGTGTGAAAAAATTATTATTAAAACCTGATAAATATTCTAATGGCAGATTTTCATATTTTGGCCTTATGAGTGGGAAAAGAATAGATGTATTTTAAAATAAGAATTAGATATATAATGTGGAAGATACATTGGATGGTGTTCTGTACATGTTCAAAAATGGGGGGAAGGAATCCATTTCGAGTAATCATTGGACTATGAGGGTTGTGTTTTGATATGATACATCAATTGTAGGTAATGTATTGGGATTGAAGGTGAGATGAAAAATCAGTTTCTATGGTGGGGAACAATATAAACATGAAGCTGAAATGGTTAATGAAAAATATGTTGTTTCAGAAAGGACGTGTGTCAAGGAACCCCATCTAGGGGTTCATTAATAGATATGATTAGTGGATGAGGTTTTGGAAAAAAAATTCCCCATGTTAAAATTAAAATAATGGAATCACTTTTGACACATTTGAGTAGAGTTTGGATGTTTTGGGAATGGTTTTTTGAACTTTATATGATGGGTTTTCCTAAAAAATTCTTTGTCGAGATTCACGAGGATGATTTTATTTATTATAGAGAGATTATTAGAACATTTATTCTTATAGGATGATAATTTTATATGTTTTTTAAAATTTATCCATTGTTTTATGGTTAATTTATAAATACCATAATCTAAATGAGTTTATGGGAATTTAACCTTTCAAAATTAGTGTTTTTAGGTGAGTTATTTTTATTAGAGGAAGTATTAGGGATTTGAGAGAATTCTAGAGGGAAATAGATGTGTCGGGCTTCTAAAATAGTAACATGCGTCGATATAAATATTGAATATGATTCCATATGTATAAATATTTCATGGGATAATGTTATATTGTTTTCTAATGTGAAAATCAGGGCTTGGGGTCATGCCCAAATTTTCACGATATGACACCATGTTTCACACCATGACACTATTTATAAGGCCCCAGCCTTAAACCTTACTTAATATTGAATTAAATGAGTAATTCACATTGAGGATCTTTTTAGGTTTAGAGTTTTAGTGAATTAGGACATAACTATTACATCTCAAAAGATTAAAAAGTAGTCGCTTCTACTAAATTTCAGTAAAATAAAAACTCTTAAAAAGAAACATGTCTAGTTCCATGTTTTAGGTAGCATGACTTTCCCTTGATCCCATCCTTGACCCTATTCCATGCTAAGTCCTGTGAAAAACATTTCAAAAACTTGGGATGAGCATAAAAAGCTCAGTAAGGGATATAAAAAATATGGAAAGGAAACATGAGTCCGTATATACATAAGAATGAAATCATACTTTACCCATAAAACATTGGCACTTTAACATACCTTATCAAACCATGAAGAAATCATTGAAATCATAAAACATAACAGGTAAATTGAGGCATTCATAACATTCTTACATAGGGAGTAACCCACTTGGTTACGTTTTGGAATACCCATCACAGTATATTCCCTAAATCTTTTCGGAGAAACCTTAACGTTTCACTCCTTTGCGTTACCCAATGCATTGGAGAACTATATCGGGCTCACCCGCCCTTAGTTTATCACGGAACCACCCGTTTCCATAACAATGCCCAATAACCATAACATAAACGTATCACATAAAACATGCATAAAGTAAAGATAACATTTCCACATTTCAATCAAAATATAATATTTTAGGATATTGAAATAATGAATCCATTCAAAAAGAAACCATTTTCAAAACCATTTAAAACATTTAATAAAGATATTTTTGAATCAAAGTGTCCCATACCACCTTGATGCTTTTAAAATTTTAAACCATTAATATCCATATAAATAAATCCTTATAACCACTTTGAAAACATGGATATTAATAAGAACAAATAATTAAAATATTTAAAGCGATATTTTGGTTAAAGGGGTTCTACCAAAATTAGAGACACTTGAATACAATAATTAAGGAGTAACATTTAGTCAGAACTTTATAATATCATGAGAATAAATTTATTCATGATATAATATTCCAAAGGAAAGTATACACACCATATAAGAGTGAATTGGTTCATAACAACAATGAAGTCCCAGTAGAAATGTCAAATGTGATGAATTCCCTTATAAAGAAGGTATCCTTAAATTAAGGATAACTCATTCTCAAAATTATGTGTTAAAAATATAAATACACCCAATATAAGTAGATATTATGTATAAACCAATAAAAGGTCATTCACACATATTCAAAATATGACATATTCAATAACTACATGTTCAACCCAAAGAAATCGAAATTGGGTTAAAAAGTTCCCTTGGTAAAATTAGACAGCCTAACGGCATCACTTCAAAATTAAGAAAATGAGTTGATGAGAGATAAAAAGGGCATCTCATCACTTGGAAATAAAATTTACATCAATAAGGATATAAAATAACATATCCCAACATAATAGTATGTGAATTAAAAGACATAACAAAAGAAGTTTTTAAAAAGAGGAGGGTGAAAGGTCCCCTTACTGAGTTGGGTAACTTTCGAAACGTACACCCCATGGAAGAAGGGTCATACAATGAAGACGTGAATACCCATAAAAGAAATTATACTACACAAAGTGTATAATAATGGGCAGTACATACACCACTCAAAGGAAATTGTGCAAATGTAGCATAAATCTCACGGAAATAAAAGTGAGATGAAAAATCCCTTATGAAAACTCGGCAGCCTAACGACGCCACATAGAACATCCAAAATGGATTGATGAGAGGAAATATGGTCTCTAATAATATAAAAATAAAGTTTCCAGAAATAGTAATACAAAAGAACATCCCCCAACATAACAAATAAGAGCATAAAAGAAGTGACATAAAGGAGAGTACTTAAAAAGAAAGAGAGAGGTTGGATCTCTTACGAAAAATTCGGCAGCCTAACGGCGCCACTCAAAACTTCCAAAATGAATTGATGAGAGAGAATAGGCTCTCTCATCATATGAACATAAAAATTACAGTAAGAGTAATATAAAATAATATCCCAATAACAATAAATATGATCTTTAAAAGGAATGACATAAAAGAATGCACTTAAAAAGAAAGAGAGGTGTAGGATCCCTTACCTCGGGTCCGACTTGACTCGATCATTCTTTAACATCCTGAATAATAAACTTGAGTTAATTTCTATTTGCTTAAGAACCTTTTTCAAGTTCATTATTCCTTTTATATCACTTATTTCCATGTTATAAACATTATGTCATCATTTAAGTTAATAATGTTTGTTTTGTCGATATTTGGTTCTTAAGTCGAAAGTGGACTTCTTACAATTACATGTTGTTCATGTGGTCAAAGGTTATTTATATCCAGAATGAAATTCCTGATTTGGATATCATATATATCATATATATCTAGAATATACATGTATTTTTAATATCACATAATCATTTAGAGGTAAGAAATGAAATGCACCGTTCATGGAGACGGTAAGCCGTACGTACGCATGAACGCTACTTTCATTTCTTTGTCATATTAATGGAATTAAAACTAAATGAGAGGTATGTATATTTTAATTCCAGAATTATATTCATCATTTAGATGTATCATTCATCATATATATCCATTATATAAATGTACTTATAATAGTACATTACATTTGGGGATAAGAAATGAAATTCACCGTTCATGGAGACGGTAAGCCGTACGTACGCATGAACGCTACTTTCATTTCTATATCATGATTTAATGGAAAGAAATAATAATGATATATATGTATATAATAATTCCAGTATAACATCATATATAATAACATTAAATCCATCCTTTATACGTCCCACGTATGGCATTAATGAATCACATCACTTTGAGGGGGCGGTAGTCCGCACTTCCTAAAATGAAGATATCGCGTATACCCATAATGGAAGCCATAAATGTAAGACACAAATTAAAAATACAGAAGCTTAAGTAAAACATAAACATATTATATATCATATGTAAATATAGTGACATATTAATTGCCACCTTTGAAGGCGTTATATGAGTGTTGAACAATCATCGTTTCGTGAGGCAGAAATTCGCCATCCACGGAAACAGTATGTTCTTTAACCATTAGATGTAGGTGTGTGTAATTGTAGCTCGAATCCTTCTTATAAAAACATCCAAGTATATTGAGGATACTGGAGTTGTTACAAAAGAAAAGAATAAAAAGAGTTTAGGGGGTTGGAGAAGCAAAATAAAACAAAAGGACTCAAAAGAAGACATTACCTTAAAATCGGGTAACTCCCCTTGGTTTGAGCTCAAAGGCTTCCTTGGGAAGACTTATGCCCAAAGTGAGGCTTCAAGGAGTAAGATAGGTATGTGGAGAGCCAAAATGCGCAGGGTTTGGCCGAGCCAAAGGCTTTGGGAGTGTGGGTAAGGAGGTAGAGGTGGGGGCCTTTTATAAGAGGAGAGGAGGGGCACTCTTGTAAAGTTACAAAATGTTACTTTATTTTCAAAAGTGTTTCGGATTTTAAAGGTCTCACATTGATGCATGTCGATAATAAGGTGATAAGAGTTCGAAATACACTCATACAATAGGTTTTGGACATGTGTAGGTCTTAGATATTACATTATCTTTCCATTTTATTTAAATCGTTAAATAATGAGGTCATCACTGCGTCATTATGATGTCATAAATAATTTAATTTATTTAACGTCTAAAAATTATTAAAAAAAATACTATGATTTAGGAAATATTTTTAGCTTTCCAATTAAAATTTATAGTCAAAATTCTGACTTGTATAACCCCATGTAAAAATTGTTTTAGAAAAACATTTCATGTTTGTGTCATTTTTACTTTAACATTAAATAAAAAGTTATTTATGTCATTTCCCAACCAAAGTGGCTCCGTGGGGTCCCCAAGTTGACCCATGACTTGTCTCGGTCGGCCATGACACATCCAATAAGGTAGTACATGTGTCAAGATATTTTCATTTTATTATAATATCATTTTTTCCTTGAATTGCACTAATTAAGTCTAATCGCGATTAAAAACTTAATAAGTTACTATTCACCAAAAAATTATTTTTATCTCATTGAACAACATTTTAATTCTTAATGACAACCATGTATGTCGGATTTTTGAAATTCAAATCACAGAAGTGGTAAAATTTCATTTAAACGAAAAATCAGTTTTGGTATGTATCACTTAGTGGTTTCACTATTCATCAAAATTGATGTTTTTCAGAAAAATACCAAAAATTCACCCTAAGCTATATTTGATATTCCGAATTCAAAAATGAAGTCCATTTTACAAAATTAACAACATATAAGTTGAATTAATTAATTTCATAATTAATTCCCGCTGTCAGAGCAAATAGCGTGTTTTTATGAAACAATAAGTATCAAAAGATTGACACTAGTTTAAGACCGATTTCAAAGTGAAATTAATTTCAACGACCACTATTAGATTTAATGGTAAAAATATATTCTAATTTCACTTTATAACCAATTAAAAAGGTAATCTAATCATTAAATAAATTAGATTAAAAAGATGTTTTGAATTAAAATACAACATTTTACACTATTCATTAAAAAAATGAACTTTATCGGAAAGATACCAAAAATTTACACAAAGTAAATTTTGATGCCCCGATTATAAAGAAGAGTTTTATTTGGTCCAATAGAATGTATAAGAGTGAACAAAACTATATTTAATGACGTTTCACCATCAAAAGGCGATAAGTGAGCCTTTAGTGAAAACTAGGGCATATACGTCTAAAATTTTATTCTTTCCGTATTTTAAGCCTTTATCTTTTATTGGATAAATGTAAAAACATTTAAAAAAATATATAATCATATTTTATCTATTTATATCCATTCCCACCAATACAACGGCTGCATGTTAACTACCATTTAAAAGAATATTATTTTTTATTAGAGTGCAACGTAAGATTCCCATGAAACTCGTTGTTGCGTGTTGGGTACGCCATCGAGCATAGTGTCCCCTTTAAAGTAATATTAATATTTTATTCACAAATATGGATAAATATTAAGATTTCATATTCTTTATTTACCTGGGGTGTTACACTATTTGGCTAGGACTAGTAATCCACTCTTCCTAATTTTTTCACAATTTTATTTTATTATACGAGTCAATATGTAACATCCCAAGTAAATATAGAACAATAAATTATCAAATTTATTAATATTTGGGAATTAAAAATTAATTTTACATTAAAGGGGATCCTATGTTCGCTGGCATACCCAATACACAACAATGGGTATCATTGAAATCTTACGTTGGACACAATGTTCAGTTATATAGAAAAATAATAATATAATAATATTTTAAATGGTAGATAACACATAGCCATTGCATTGACAGGAATGAACATTAATAACTAAAATTTGATTATACATGTTTGTTAACTGTTTTTACATTTATCCAATAAAAGATATAGGCTTAATATTTGAGTGAATATAATTTTAAGCATAAATACTCTAATATTATTTAGAATGTCGATTTACCGCCTTTTGATGGAGAACCCTCTTTAAATGTAGTTTTTTAATTTTTATAAGTTCTATTTGACAAAATAAAATTTTTCTTTAGAATCAGGGCATCATAAATTACATTGTGTAAATTTTTGGTGTTTTTTTGATAAAATTAATTTTTTTAATGAATAGTGAAAAATGCTGTATTTTTATTCAAAACTTCCTTTTAATATAATTTATTTATATAGTTAGATTATCTTTTTAATTGGTTTTAATGTGTAATTAGAATATATTTTTACCATTTAATCCAATTTTTGTCATTGGAAGGAATTTCACATTGAAATTGAACATAAACAACTTTTAATCTTTTGATAGTTATGATTTCATAAAAATACACTTTTTGTTTTGACAAAGAGAATTAATTTTAAATAAATTATTGTAACTTATATGTTTTTAATTTGTTAAAATGGGGATCATTTTTTAATTTGGAATAACAGATATATCTGAGGCTTAATTGATGATATTTTTTCGAAAAAACCACAATTTTTAATGAATAGTGAATACACTGAGTAGTAGTTAAAAAACCGACATTTTCATTTAAATGAAAATTTTCTGCATATGTGAATTGAATTTTGAAAATACAATATAGATGTTTTTTATTAATAAGTAAAATTTGGTCTAATAAGATGAATATAATTTTTGGTGAATAGTAACTTTGGACATTTATTTAGTGTGGTTAGAGGTAAATAGGGTAATTCAAGGTAAAATTAATATTATGATAATATTAAATTAACCTAAAATGTTTCCTAATCCTATTGGTTGATACATTACCCACCATGGGAATCCGTGGGTCTATTTTTAGAGCCCATGGATCCATTTAAGAGTGATGATGACACTTTATATTAATTAATTTAAAGTGAAGACAAAAATGACATAAACACATGTCTTTTAGTAAATCAATTTTTACATGGGGTTATATAAGTTATATCCTTGACTATAAATCTTTATTTGAAAGATAGAAATATTTCCTACATTATGATATTTTTTTATAATTTTTAGACATCATATAAATAAAAATTTTTATGACACAATAATGATGTCGTGTTTACCTCATTAATGAATGATTTAAATAAATAATATTATAAAAATTATAAAAATATAAAAAACTTGTCCAATTCTTATTGGATTATTTTATTTTGAACCATAGTCATCTTATACTTTATTTTAATAAGTTTTGGACCTTTAGAACCCGAAAATTGTTATATAATAAAATAATATTTTTCAAACATTCCTAAAGAGCCCCTCCTCCCCCTTATAAAAAGACCTCACATCTAACCCATTTCTCACACCTCTCAAGCCTCTGGTATTATAAAAAATCTACCCAAATATGATCTCAATAACCCTCTCTTCCACCTATAATCCTACCTTTAGGCATAAGGAACTTCCAGAAATCATTTGGGTTAAAACCAAAGGTAGTTACCCGATTTAAAGGTAATGTCTTTTCGTATGTTATTTTCTTTTATATTACTTCTCCACCCCTAATCACTTTTTATGCCTTTCATTTATAAAAACACCAGAATCATCAATATACTAGGTTTTTTATATGAGAAGTATTTGAACTACAATTACACACACCTCCATCTAATGGGTAAGGAGCATATTGTTTCTGTGGACGACGAACTACTGCCTCATGAAAAGATGATTGTTTAATCCACTCCTACCACATATTATGGTGGACATTATGAAGGAAATATATTTATATGTGATATATTATATATATATATACTGCATATTTTATTCTGTATTTTTAATTTATATCATTCCATTATGGTTTTTATAATGGGTAAACATGATAATTTCAGTTGAGGAAGTGTGGACTACCGCCCCCTCGAAGTGATATGACTCATTCATTCCATACGTGGAATGTATAAAGGATGTATTTACTGAAATTATATATGATATTTTAATGGAATTATAATATACCTATTTATAATTAATTTTACATTCAATTAAATACAAAATAAAAATGAAAGTAGTGTTCATGCGTACGTACGTCTTACCATCTCCACAAACGGTGCATTTCATTTCTTACCTAGAAATGTTATGTACTATTATAAATACATATATATACTGGATATATATGATATATATGATATCTAAATGATTAATATCATTATGGAGATAATGGAATTTTGACCAAATGGACAACTTGTAAATATAAGAAGATCATTTTTGACTCATGTACCAAATCTCAACAAAACGACTGTAATTAACGTACATTATTAAATAATGTTTATAACATGGTAACAAGTGATTTAAAAGTAATAATAAATATGAATAATATTCTTAAGAAAGTATAAATTTTATTTAGTTTATTATTCAGGAAGAATACGGAACATACGTGTCAGGTCGGACACGAGGTATGGGGTTTCTTATCTCAATTTTAATTCTGTGAGATTTCCATTGTTCGCCACTTATTTATTGCATGTGCTGTATTTTTTACTTCCATTTTATATATATTATCACTATTATTTTAATATTCATGGTATTATGTGATTAATTTGGTGGTTAGATATTTTTGGTCATATGACTCGATTGATTATAACGTGGTAAGATATTTTCATTTCAATTTTTATTCCCGTGAGATTAATAATATATTGCCACTATATCCTTTTGTGTGGTGTATATATTTCCCATAATTGTATTATTTGTGTAATATAATTTAATTTATAAGTATTTTCATCTTCATTGTATTATCTGTATTTCATGAGGTGAATGTTTCGTAAGATACTAAATCGGTAAGGGAACCTTTCACCCTCCTTTTTTAAAATACTTCTTTTTGTTATGTCGTTGAATTTAAATCTTTATATGTTGGGATATGTTCTTCTATACCCTCATTGCAGTAAATTTGATGTCCATGTGATGAGATACCCTTTTCTCTATCATCAATTCATTTTCTAAATTTTAAAGTGATGTCGTTAGGCTGTCGAATTTCTGTAAGACAACTTCTTAACCCAATTTCAATTCTTTGGGTTAAACTTATACTTATTGATTATGCCATACTATGAATATGTGGGAATGAAATCATATTGTTTTACAATTAATATCCACTTATATTGGGTGTATTATTATTTGTCACACACAATTATTTCATTGATTTATCCTTAATCTACGGATACGATCTTTGTAAGGGACTTTGTCTCAATTTACATTCCATTGAAACTTCTTTGTTTCTATACACCAATTCACATATATATGATGTATATAATACCCTTTGACATATTATATCACGAATCTCATTACGCTCGTGATATTATAAGCTTTGTTTAATGTCATTTGTAACTATTTTTATTCAAGTATTTTTTCATGTTGTAAGGGACTATTTAACAAAAACATTGTCTTAAATGTTTTAAAGATTTATTCTTCTAAATATTTCTCATTAATGAACATTTTTTAAAAATGGTTTTAAGGATTTATTTTTATGGACATTAATGTTTAAAAATGATAATTCCTTTAATATATTCAATGTGGTATGGGACTGTTTGATTAAACATCTCCTTATTAAATGTTTTAAATAGTTTTGAAAATGGTTTGATAAAGAAATTATTATGTCAATATCATGAAATGATATATTGTGATTGCAATGTGGAAATGTTATCTTTCCTTTATGCTTGTTTTATGAGTTATGAATATGTTATGGTTATTGGGTATTTTTCACATGTACGGGTGGTTCCGTGATAAACCTAGGGCGGGGGAGCCCAAGATTGTTGTCCAATTCATTGGGTAACTTGATGGAGTTAAACATTAATATTTCTCCTAAGAGATTTAGGGAATATACTGTGATGGGTATTTCAATGTAACTCTCTATGTAGTTGTGATATCTACATTGTAAGTATGATATGGATGCCACAAGATACCTTTATGATTTAGGATTTCTATGTGTTATTTATGAATCTTATGATTTAATGAGGTATGATAAAGGGATTATGTTTTTTATGTATTGATGAACTAATGTCTTATTTATTTATTTTATAACCCTTACTAAGATTTTTCTGATCATCAAATATTTTAGAAATGTTTTTTGCAGGGTATAAGGAAGGGTCAGATAAAGGAAGAACTCATGAATATTTATATCAAGAAAATAATTATTGTTTTTTTATGAATTTTTATTTTATAAAGAAATGGATACTGAGTAGAAGTGTCTACTTTGTAATTTTTGAGATGTAATGTAATAGTTATGGCCTAATTATCTAAAACTATGAACCTGAAAAGATCCTCAAAATGAATTATTAACTTAATTCAAGATTATTTAATGTTTAAGGCTAGGGTCTTATTGTTGGTGTCAAAGCTAGATTTAGACTACTGTAGGGACTATGAGTTTTTATTAGACACATGGTTAGTCTCTTTGTCTTCTCATTAAGTTAAATCCTTGTTTTAAAAATTTTTGAGATCGAGGAATTTCAGTTACAAATGGAAGGAGGAGGATCTTAAACAAAATTCATATCTCTTCTTGACGGCATGCTTGCAATAATTATAGCAAAGTCATGTTTAGATGATTTTGAAAATTTTTCTATAATCAAACACACATGCAAGAAGATTTTTGAGATATAAAATACCTCTACTATACCTCGATATCATTATGGATCATGGGATGTGTTTAATCAAATCATATTTTCATAATATTATCATATTTTCATGAAAGGTGAATATTATGAAGTTATTTTCGAATATTTTACCTTATCACATGATTTTGAATCATATTATTATTTTGAAAAAGGTGGTGAAGAAGGAGACCCTTACACAACCTATTTATATTTTATTTTAAATTATAGTCTTTCAGCACATAATAATGGTATTTTAAAAGGACTATTGATTAAAAGTTTCAACTCAAACTCCATCTCACTGTTTTATAAAAATAAATTTTTATCAAGTATTTTGAAATTATTTGTTATACATGATTATTTTCCAAAACTATTTTTCTGTGAACACCCATATGACCCATGTTGTACAAGGTGTATTTGGATGAAGGAAGCAAATTATTTTGAAGGATATCAAAATCATGGTTTCAATGCATGGACCTTCTACCTACCTGAATATGATGAAAATGAAACCATGTGGACACCATGATCAAGGTATGGTGTTACTTCTTTTGGGAATAGTTTTATTTTATCATATAGATGTGAAATAAAAAAATTGACATTATATATAAGTCTTAATTAAGATGTTGAGTTATTAATGATTTGTGATGAAAATTATAGGTATAAGACAACCTTTGAGGTTGAATGGGGGGTTATCAAAAATCAATAAAAATGAAGGTCTTCGGGCCAATCTAGAAAAAAGACAACTTTTGAGGTGAAAATATGTTAGGTTTATATTTTGAGATTTATAAAAAAGACAACCCATAAGATGAGTGACAACCCGTCACGTCCGGCAAGGAATTGGGAATCGAAACCACAACCGAAGGGCGACAAGGGCGCATCGCCTACCACTGGACTACATGAAGTCCTTGGTTAGTATGAGTTATTCCATTAGTTAAATGATTTTATGGATCAAGAAAAAGCTGAATTTGGGAATTTATGTTTTATCAAATGGATATCATTAATATAGGAAAATTATTTAGTGATTAAGTGATAAAGGTTATTTTGGAAGACGTTCTCTCTTTTGGGGAACATTATATGCTTAAGGGAAATAGAATGCTATGGGATTCCATTTGGGGAGTAATGGAGGAATTTTATTTTGGAAGAATCTATGATTTTATTGTGAACATATGGCGATTAGGGTTATTTATGGAAATTATTAACCTATCATAAAGAATATGTGATTAGGTTAATTACATTTCAGTATGAGACTTTAAAAGTAGTCTATGTTATTTATAGATAAATGTTAAGATTTATCATGGAAGACTATGTGATAAAATTCATCTGTGTTTTGGGTTTAAATATTAGTTTGGATTATATTGAATAAATTTAAGGACAATTGTGTATTGAATGGTATTTGTTGAACTTTGGGTACTGTTTGTTGAATTTTAGAGATTAAAAGCTGTATTTCTTTTTATAAATGATTATCCATTTTTTGGATTATCTAATCGTGTACTAACCATTTTGGTTTTGGATAATGTATAAGGACATGAAAATTATATAGTTCATCTTTTTTGGATTATGTGATTTTCTAGAAGTTGATTATAGAACTTCATATATGAACAAGTCATCTTAAATTCTCATCATTTGTAGAAAAGATGAGTTTTTTTGTAGAAACTTACTAAAGGATGAAAGTCTAAATTAAATGTATGTATATATTTTTATGTCCTTAGTAAATATCATAAAAAATGTCAACAACTTTATAAAAAGGAACATAAAAGAAAAAATGTTGTCTATTTACTTTTCCTACTGGGAAACCAAAAACCTTTTAACCAATCACAATTTTGTTATTTTAGGGTGGTTAACAAACTCCTAATCATGTTTTCTATCACTCTCTATCAGAACTTGACACTTATTTTCTCCTCTATATCCACATTTTAATGGAATCCTATAATGGGTTATTAGGGGTGATATTTTTAATTCTATTTATTTATTTTAAAGTGATAGTTTTATTGACACTTTTTCTGATGTGGGACTTTTAATGAAGTTTCCAAGAACAATTTTAAAATTTCTAGGATGCAATTTCTAAAAGGGGGAAGGATGTAACATCCCATGTAAACAGAGAATAATAAATTTTCATATTTATTAATATTTGTGAATTAAATATTAATTTTACATTAAATGGGATTCTATGTTCGATGGCGTACACGATATGCAACAACACGATTCTTTAAAATCATACGTTGTGCACAACGTTGGGTCATACTGAAAAATAATAATATGATATTATTTTAAAGGATAGATTACTCATAGTAGTTATATTGACGATAATGAATAGGAATAACTAATGTATGAGTATACATGTCAGTTAAATGTTTTTACATTTATCCAATAAAATTTAGAAGCTTAAAATGTGAATAAATCTAATTTTAAGCATTAATACTCTAATATTCTTTAAAAGGTCGATTTACCACCTTTTGATGGAGAACCATCATTAAATCTATTTTTGGTCACTTTTATATGTTATATTTGAAAAAATTAAATTTTTCTTTAGAATCAGGACATCAAAATTTACATTGCGTAAATTTTTGGTATTTTTCTGATAAAATTCATTTTTAATGAATAGCGAAAAATAGTGTATTTTAATTAAAAATTGCCTTTTAATATAATTTATTTATATGGTTATATTATATGAATAAATTATTTTAATGTTTAGTTAGATTATATTTTTACCATTTAATCCAATGTTTGTCATTGGAAGAAATTTAACTTTGAAATTGGACATAAACAACTGCCAATTTTTTGGTAGTTATTATTTCTAAAAAACACACTTTTTGTTTTGACAACGGGAATTAATTTTGAATTAATTGATGAAACTTATATGTTTTTAATTTTTTAAAAAGAAATCATTTTCTAATTTAGAATACCAAATCTATCTTAGGTTGAAATTTTTATATTTTTTTGAAAAATTTCGATTTTTTTGAATAGTGAAAACACTGAGTAGTAGTTAAAAAACATAATTTTTAATTTAAATGAAATTTTACAACTTCTGTGAATTGAATTTAAAAAATATGACATAAATGGCTTTTATTATTAAGTAAAATATTTGTCAATAAGATTAAAATAGTTTTTGGTTAATATTAACATTTTACTTTTATTTACTGTGGTTAAAGATAAAGAGGGTAATTCAAGGTAAAAATAATATTATAATAATATTAAATTATCATAAATTGTGTCCAAATCCTATTGGTTGATACATTTCTGAACATGGTCATCCTTGGGTCGATTTTGGGACCCCATGGAGCCACATAAGAGTGATTATGAAACTTTATATTAATTAATTTAAAGTAAAGACAAAAATGACATAAATATATATTTTTTAGTAGATAATTTGTTACATGGGGTTATATAAGTTATCTCTTAGACTATAAATATTCATTTTAAATCTAAAAGGATTTCCTACATTATCATATTTTTTTATAATTTTTAGACCTCATATAAATAAACTTATTTATGACACTATTATGATGCAGTTTTCAACTCATTAATGAATGATGTAAATAAATAAGATTATAAAAATATAACAGTATCCAAAAGTAATCAAATTCTTATTTTATGATTTTATTTCAAACAAAGGTCACCTTATCTTCAGATTTAATAAGTTTTTTACCTTTAGAAACTGAAAATTATTATATAATAAAATAATATTTTCAAACATTCCTAAAGAGCCCCTCCTCCACCTTATAAAAATACCTCACCTCTAACCCATTACTCACACTGCTAAATCCACTTGGCTCATCCAAATTATGACCAAATATTATCTCAATATCCATCTATCATAGATATAAGCCTTACCATAGGCAGAAGACATTTTAAGAAATCCTTTTGGTTCATTCCAAAGAGAGTTTTCGATTTAAAGGTAACATATTCTCTTAAATTTTATTCTTTTATTTTATTATCCAACCCCCTAATCTAATATTATTACTTTATTTTTTAACAAAAAAAGTATACTAAATATACTAGGTTATTTATATGAGAATTATTAGAACTATACTTATACACACCTCTATATAATTGGTAAAGAACATTTTGTTTCTGTAGACAACGAACTACTGCCTCACGAAACGATGATTGGTCAATCTTCTCTTACCACGTCTTATGGGGACATTATGATAGAAATGTATTTATATTTGATATATATTATTTTTATATTGCATCAGTGCTTATATATTTTTCATTTATATCATACCTTTATGGTTTCCGTAATGGGTAAACGCGATAATTTCATTTGAGGAGGTGCGGACTACTGCCCCCTCAAAGTGATATGACTCGTTCATGCCATACGTGGAACGTATAAAGGATAGAGTTAATGAAATTTTATATTATATTATACTGTATTATAATATACCTATGTATGATTAATTTTTCATTCCATTAAATATGAAATAAAAATGATCTTAGTGTTCATGCATATGTACGGCTTGCCATCTCCATGAATGGTGCATTTCATTTCTTACTTCCAAATGTTATGTACTAATATAAATACATATATATAATGGATATATTTGATATATATGATATCTAAAACATGAATATCCTTCTATAGATAATGTAATTTTGACCACATGGAAAACTCGTAAATATAAGAACTTTATTTTCAACTCAAGTACCAAATATCGACAAAATGATAGTTATTAACATAAATGATTACAAAATGTTTATAACATTGTAATAAGTGATATAAAAGGAATAATAAACATTAAAAAGGTTCTAAATAAAGTATATATTAACTTAATTTTATTATTCAGGAATATCACGGAACATACGAGTCATGTCGAACACGAGGTAAGGGGTTTCTTATGTCACTTTTAATTCCGTGAGATTTCCAATGTTTTCCAATTATTTATTGCATGTCGTGTATTATGAACTTCCATTTTATATATATTACAAAAATTATATTTATATTAAAGTTGTTCTGTGATTAATTTGGTGTTTATTAACTTTTGGTCATATGAATCGATTGATTAAAATGTGGTTAGAGATTTTCATCTCACATTTTCTTCTTTCGAGATTCATGCTATATTTCCACTGTTTCTTTTTTTGTGATATATGTACTACCCATGATTGTATTATTTGTGTAATAAAAATTATTTTATGGGTATTTTCATCTTCATTGTATGATTCTTTTTTCCTGGGGTGTATGTTTCATAAGATACCAAATCGGTAAGGGAACCTTTCTCCCTCTTTTTTTTAAAAGGATTTTTTTGTTATTTATTTTAATTTACATATTCATATGATGGGATATGTTCCTATATATCCTTATTTCTGTAAATTTTATGTCCATGTGATGATATACTCTTTTCTTTCTCATCAACTTATTTTCTGAAATTTAAAGCGATGTTGTTTTGCTGTCGAATTTCTGTAAGAGAACTTCTTAACCCAATTTCAATTCTTTGGGTTAAACTTATACTTATTGATTATGCCATGCAATGAATATGTGTGAGTGACCTCTGATTTTATTACACATAATATCCACTTATATTTTGTGTATTCTTATTTTTCACACATAATTATTTCATTGATTTGTCCTTAATCTAAGGTTACGATTTTTGTAAGGGACTTTGTCTCAATTTACATTCCATTGAGACTTATTTGTTGTTATAAACCAATTCACTTATGTATTGGGTATATACTGCGCTATGACATACTACATCATGAATCTCCTTATCTTAATGAAATTATAAACATTTAAATGTTATTATATAATTATCTTTATTCAAATATTTTCTCAAGTGGTAAGGGACTCATTAACTAAAACATAGTTTTAAATGATTTAATGATTTATTTTTCTAAATATTTATCACTAATGACCATATTTTTTTTTAAAAAAATTACGGATTTATTTTTATAGACATTAATGTTTTAAAATTATATTTTTTTAAAAGATTGAAAGTGGTATGGGACCCTTTGATTAAAAAATCTCTTTATTAAATGTTTTAAATGGTTATTAAAATGGTTTTATAAAGCATTGATTATGTAAATATCTTGTAGGGATATATTGTGATTGTAATGTGAAAATATTATATTTACTTTATTCTTGTTTATTGTGTTATGGATATGTAATGGTTATTGGGATTTTTTCACGTATATGGGTGGTTCCGTGAAAAACATAGGGCAGGTGAGCCGGAGATAGCTCTCCAATGCATTGGGTAATGTGACAGAGGACATAACTAATTTTTCTCCTAAGAGATTTAGGGAACATACTATAATTGGTATTCCAATGTAACTCCCTATGTAGCTGGGATATCTACAATGTAATTATGATTTGGATGCCCCAAGTTACCTTTATGATTTATGATTTCTTTGTTTTATTCATGAATCTTATGATTTCATAAGGCATGATACAGAGATTATGCTTTGTATGATTGATGAACTAATGTTTTGTTTTTTTATTTTATAACCCTTAATGAGGTTTTTATGCTCATCCCATGTTTTTGAAATGTTGTTCATAGGGTATAAGGAAGGGAAAGAGAAAGAATTAACGCAAGAAGATTTCTATAATGAAAAGAATTATTGTTTTCATTTAAGAATATTTATTTTATGGAAAAATGGAAACTAGGTTGAATTGTGTACTTTGTAATTTTTGAGATATGATAAAAATTTTATAGCCTAATTCTCTAAAATTCTAAACCTAAAAAGATCCTCAATATGAATTATTAATTTAATTCAAGATTCTGTAATTTTTAATGCTGGGGCCTTATACCTTATACCATTCTTGATGACTTCTATGAATTTTTAAATTATAGGATTATTTTGGATACCCTCCAAAATTCTATCCTATTGATCCTATTTTTTGGAAAGTGATATGAGATAGAGTCTTGGGATTTCAGGATCTCTAACAACTCATCTCTCATCCAATTGAAGCACCTTACGATGTGATGGATTCCTATGATTAAGTCATATCCTTTTTATTACTTATACCTTTCATTTTGTCTTAAAATATTTTCCACAATTGTGCCCTGGCTATATCAAGATCGAGATATATGATGTAAAATCAAGGATTTCTATCTGATTTTCCTTGTATATGTGACATAATTTATCCCAATATGATTTTATTTTGTGATTGTATATTGATCTATCGAGGCATGATACATTTTTTATTTTTCCAAAGGGGTTTTCCTTGAATTTATTTTATCATTGGTTGAATTAGTATAATTAATTTGTGATTTTGGGAAACCTAGATACATAGTTTCATCAAGAGTATAAAACACCCTAGTGGTGATGGTATCAGCTTGATAGACGTTTGGGGCGAGTTAATAAGGAATATTTTAGGTGTTCATTTAATTAAATAATAATTAATTATTTTAATAATTAATTAATTATTGATTATTGGAAAGGGTTGGGAACCCATGTTATTCAGATGGGTATGGATGACCAAAGGAAAAATCTTGGATCTTCGTAGAGAAAGGGAGTATAAAATTGATCAATGTGTTATTAAAAGTAAATCTGTTGAAGGGCCTTTTCCCATGATTGATTCATAAGTGTTATGAATATCACACATGGATGTTTGGTCATTTTTCAACTTGATATAGGTTTCCATATCTCTCAGTTCTTGAGGAATGAATAAATAGTCTTAGGAAATAAGGGTAGGGTTGTCAGACCTTTTCTGGCATAGGGTAAACTACATTTAAGGTTGGTGGTCTAAAACATATCCATAATTTTCTATTTAAAATTGTCCTAGTATGTGAAAAATTTATTATTTTTCCATAACGCCTTCCATACGACCTATGAAATTATACATATGGATTTATTTTCCACGAATATACAATACATTGGATCACTAAGGGTCCATTGGTATAAATCCTTAGACTTTGGCCACCCAAGGTGTGTTTTAAAAAATGTAACATGATTTGGAACATAAGAATAAATAATCTTATATCCCTTGAATTAAATGTTTTTTTTCAATAATTTGGTTTGACAATGTTAATTGGTCTAGCATGTAAATTTTTTTCCGTAATAATTTTCATTAACTGTATAAATGCTTCACATTTTCATAGCTTGTAAATTGAATTCATTTCATGAGATAAGATTACATATACTAAAATAACTTAATGATGTATAATTGAATTATTGTGTAAATGTGATGATAATCATATTTTGGATTGTTGGAGTTTTTTGAGATTATATAATAAATGAATTGAATCAGTACCAACAGTCATGATAAACTGGGAAACTAAATTTATAGAATGTAAATGGGTAGATAAATTGTAGTTCTATTGACCGAACATTAATAGATATGATGAATTTACATTATACATGGTGCTTAGTAATGTGTTTTTCTTGTTATCTTTGTTTTTTGAGATGACTCTATTATGAGTAATGTGTATGGGTGGAATATTTCAGAACCCCTTTCAGATTATGAACTGTTTTCACTCAATGTGTTTGTTTGATCCCGAGTTCTAGGTGCATTGTTTCCAACCACCTGAGGTATAGATGCATGATGTTGTACCACTTGAGAGTTAGATGCATCATATAGACTACTTGAGGGATTAAAACACAATTAATCAATGCCCAAGGGCTTGGTTTATATTTATCCTCTATTCCAGAGAGAGAGTAGTTTGTATTATTATTTGGTTCCTATGGGTGATAATCTTGATTAGTTAGTTTCCTATGGTCAAGTCATTCTTCTCTCAATGTGTAATGTTGATGATTTATCCCAGGCATGAGAATCTAGCAACACATGGATGATCTATCATGATGTTGGATGATCCACCACATGACATAGTTAGCGTATATTTTTTGAATGGTGGGTTGATATTTTTTTGTGATTTTCATTGTTCTTTTATTTCCTTATATATATATATATATCAAATAATGTTTCGAAGTTTGTTTGACTGACCTCAGGGGTAAAACCAAAACATAGAGGTCTGTAGGTTTATTTATTGTGCAGTAATAATTGAGTATTTAATTACCCATTTTATAACTTTATTTCATGAATTATATTAAACACATTGGAATTTTTTAGACACCATGGTCTTGGCATACTAAATTTTACTCACACAGTGCCCATGAATCAATTTCACATTGGTACCCGAGTAGCTTTTACTTGTTTATTTTAGGAACATGGATGGGTTGTGGCATGAGATTGAGTGGTCGAGTATGAATTCTCATTTTCATTCATGATATTGGTTGTGATTATTCTCAATGATTTAGTAGTGAAATTTTGGTAAATTTCTTTTACTCTAGTGGGTATCTGTATTCAGCCTAGTGGGAAATCACTTATCTAAAACATTTTTGTTCGAGTCTTTACAATATTTTATAGTATTTTTTAGATGTTAATTAGTTTAAATATAATATGATTTGTTATTATCATGTATGATATTTGGTTGTTTATTAATTATTTTGAACTCTGATATAGGGGTACTATCTTCCCACTGTATCATTTTACACCCCTATTACTTGTCAGTAGTCGTTAGTGTTTGGGGAGGCATCCCAGATGTTATATGGAAAACTAGTATGAAAAATGGTTATATAGTGAGCAAGGGTGGGATGTTACACTAGTTGGGACACATGTATTTATGATGGTTGGATACATTGAGCATCTGGATCTATATGTGTTTAAGATACATGATGAGGTGTACATGGGTCTCATTATATCAAACCTACTTAAAATATCCCTAGTATTATTATGAACAATAATATGTCCAATATAAATAATAATCATTTATAACATCTTAATATTATTTAACATGTTGATAATTTCATGGGGTTTGATAAACCAACCATATTTTTGGTGAATAATATGATAAGGAATAAGGAAAAGGGGCCAAACACTAAATCTAACACAAACGATCCCAAGTACCATCCTTCCAAGTAAAATATCATCCAAATGTATGGAAAGGAATGAGATGTGGTATGTTTTCCAAATTTAAAGGAGGTCCACCGGAATATGAATTGTACCAAAAAAATTAAATAAGTTGATGCTTCAGGTGTATAAATTATTTTGGGAAATACTTCTATATAAAAATGTTTTTCAAAAGATATTAAATTTGGTTCGCACATTTTTATCAAAATATCAAAACCATATAGATTTTCGAATTTTTTTAGAGATAAGGTGTATCTACTTGATGCTAATAGAGTGAGGTTGGATTCTATAGAATTTGGATCATTCCATATTAGATTTTCAAGAGAAGGAATTTTGGATTCATGGAATTTTTATTATGTTCATATTATTACAAAGAAAATAATTTCATTTTATTGTTTTGAGAATGATGGATTGGTTTTTAATTTTGGAAATAAGAACATATAAATATATAAATATACCATATGTTATGGTATGGGACAACTGAATAATGATTTTTTGTATTAAATTATTAAAATTTATTATTTTGAATGGATAATGAAATAGATTTGTGTGACTCATATTGTACATATTTCTAGAATAATCATCGTGTTCATGTTAACAAGAATCATATTATATTGATATATCAATAAATTTATTTAGAATATTTAGAGCCTAAACAACATGAATAATTCTAGACATGTTTACAAGGTATTATGAACAAAACATTCTGTGGAGGAGGTGAAAATGTGACAATGTCATTGTTGATAATTTGAAAACTTTAATTATTTTTATTTAAAACAGATGAAAAACTATTAATGAAATAATAAAGCGTATCATATCCAAATTTAATGAGAAATATTTAATGTTACCCAAAAAAATAGACTATTATAATATAAAAAATAGAAATGGAGAAATGATAGTAATGGTATGATAATTGAAATAATAGAGAGATTTGGACAAAAAATTGATGAAATTATGGGGGGGGGGTCAAATTGGCTATATATGATTAATGAGAACATTTATTCATATTTTTCCATTAATACAGAAACATATGTAACTATAATAATGGATTTCCCAAATAACTATTTGTAATTAATGTGTTCTATAATGTACAGTGAACTCTCTTAATAAATTTTGGTCAACCATATATTAGGAAAATATATTTTTGTTGATGGACAATAGAGTTATAACACTTTTCAAATTTTTATTACTTCATATGATGATCAAAATAAAAAAGATTCACTATATTATCTAGTCAGTACATAGAAATAAATAATTGGAACTACCATCATGAAATATGAAAGATAACTATAAGTTAAAAAAATAATGTGATTATTAAAATGAAATAAAAAAGATTATATAAAATTTTAATTCTTTCCAATCTAAATCTCCAATAAGAAATTAAACATAAATTTTATGAGAGACATAAATGAAATTATTCTATAAGTACATCTCAATATGAATACAAGAAAAAGAGAGGGAGAGATAGAGATAGAGAGAATGAAGTAGTCTCTATTTAAGTCATCGTCTTCATCCTCGCTCCAACTCCTAAAATTACACTATCAAGAGTTTTATCATCTCACGCTCTGGAAATTTCTTGATGTATTTTTTATCTCCCCTAAATTCAATCTATCAGCTCCCCCTTATCTTCAAGGATCTCCTGGGTAGATTATATAATTTTATATCCACAATCACATCCATTCAACACCAATTACATTTTTTTATTATCACATGAAACAAATAATTTTATGAAATATATTCACTATCACTATCACTTATGAACTCATTCTTTTAAATAGGTTCCAAAACTAATAACATTTTACTATTTTTTAAGTGAACAATCAAATATTTTTTATTCTTATTTTAATATGTTTTTAATTTTTTATCTATCCAATAATTTTTTTACCTCAGTTACACTCAATATTCTTAATTTATTACTTTATTTGGAACAATGTTATTACATGTGCCAATGGTACTTCATCATTAAATACTACATTCGCTGAAAAAAATTCGTCTAAAGGGGAAAATGTCCGCATTCAAATTTTCATCTCCCCTCAGATCATGACTAACAAATAAAAAGATTCTATTATGAAACCCAGATGATATATCATAAACCCCTTCAATGTACAATTATTCTATATTTTAATTTAGAATCAACATCTAAAATGTTTGTCACTTATTCCATCAATAACATCAATTTTTTTAACTTATCTTAAATAGTAAAATTTTTGATCGTCACCAACATTCTTGGAATGAATCCTTTATATGACCAACTCTTGATCGAGAATTATTGTCCCCTGACCCAAAATGAAAATATTTACTCAACATCATCATCAATCACCTCACAGTAATGGATCTAAAAAATCAAGGGCTTCAACAATGGCTTACCTTACATAATGAATAACAATATCAAATACTGATGACCACTTGGTAATCATTGATTTCATCTTAATCAACTAGAAAATTCAATAAATTTACAAAATAAAACTATCAACATCAATGGGATCTTCATCCATCATCTAGTTAATCTCTAGCTCAAAATCGGATGGAATTTCTTGAAGAAACATAAATCATACATCAAAAAATTTGGATATAGAGGGTTCATTGGATTCACCACTTCATGAAAACATGACTGAATATTAATTTGTATGTCCATGTTTTTTTCTCTATTCCTCATTTTAAATCTATATCATCCAACTTTAGATTCAGTGTAATCGGAAACCTTCATATGCGATGAATAATTCTTCTAAGATATGGGTTTTTTCAATATTATGTGTATTCCACGAAAAGCTTCTTCATCTGTTAATAATTTGAACATAAATTAATATCTCCCTCAGAATCATTTATTTCTTCAATATACCTATACAAGAGGCATATTTGAGCAACATTTTTTGGTTGTTTTGGCTTCATCTCTATAGTGTCCTCTTGGATTAAAAAATGCATGAGATCTCTCATCTTAATTTCATTGATCTCATAAAGGAATAACTTCAGGTTCAACTAGATAATGATAAATCCTAATTTCTATTAATAAAATTGTTAATGACTTAATTCCAAACCCAATTCATCTAAAATCTGTAAGACGAGGCTTGTCTCACTAAAATAAAAACTACATGTTCAAACTTCTGATCAGATTTCATCTCCTCTACCAAGCTTGAGATTTTACTTACATCTATGTTTAGGAAAATTCACAATCATTCATACCGGATATATATCACGTAAAATAAATTATATCACATGGAAATATTTTATAGGTTTTTCATTAGAATACAAAAAATCATCTTATGGAAGTGACCATTTATCTTACGATGTTTTGGGAATTATCTAATACTAATTCCAAGGTGAATGTTATCTTATCCGATAGTAAGGAAAAAAATTTCTCTACTGTGGCAAGAACATTCAAAAATCTTGATAAAATCTTTTTCTATGGGATAAATGATTTCTCGTAAAAATATATATAGTTTGAAATTCCTGTTAAATAAATAAAACTATCGAACTTTATGAAAATGAATTAAATAAATAAAAGATAAAACAAATTATGTTAATAAATTAAAATTTCAAAACACAGAAAAATTATTAAACCAAAATAAATTTAAAAAATAAATAAAATTATTTAAAAAGGTTAAACGTAAAAAAAAATTAAGATTATATTATTATCCACAAACAATAAATCAATACATAAAAAATAAAAAAAATAAAATAAAATATTAAAATTTTTAAATAATCAATAATTAATACTAAAAAGAGAAAAACCAATAAATAAATAAGAATTCAAATATTTTTTATTTAAATATTAAAATAAAAAAATATTATTAACTGAATTAAACATAATTTATAATTGAATAAAAATATTATAAAACAAAATATTTATTTGAAACACATTATTAATATCTAGATCAAATTTCCATACACTTAATCCATTTCACTCTTGGGAAATCCTATTCGTTTTTTTATTCACAATGAATCTTAAAATAATAGTTATATTTCCTAGTTTATAAATTATTGAAAAAAATCAAGGGTAACAAAAAATCCGTCCATTGTTTGAAATTATCATGCCTCTTATGTGAATGTTAGTAGCTGTGTCACCACATTTCCAATTTGGCTACCAATTCTATGACAAAAAATAGATAAAAGTGGAATTAATACATTAATAGAAGTAACATGATCATGTCACTCTGCCCAAGGTTACAAAAAATCAATGGTTCATTTCCACTTCATTTATTCAACTAAAGGAGTATAAAATACCTCAATAGTTTCCTTATTAATATATCATCTATATTCCACTAAACATAATAAAATCATTTTTTACTATCATTCAATTATAAAATTTTTAATTTTTTCTATAACATTCATGATATGCACTATGGAACTGAACTTAGTGAAGATGTACAATGGTATTACACAAACAACAACTGCATTATGTCATAATGATTTACTATGGGATATCAATTTCCATTTTTTAATATAGTTTAAATGGATATATGATATAAAACATTTATTCATCTCCATGATGTATTATCACAAAAAATTTATGTTGCTAATGTTCAGGTTCAAAATCCATGTTTTCTAAAGTTATAATTTAAATTATGACGAAATCTATCCCATGACAATCCTTTTTCATGTTCCCAAACTGATTCCCATAAAGGCAGTGGGGCACATTCACTAAACAATGATGTAATTGTAGAAATATAATAAAATTTTTAATCCCTCATTTAATAATGCAATTTAAATCATGACATGACATGATGAATTTTGATATTTGAAAATATTAAAATAATTACAAATATATATTTTTTCATCATGGTACGGGGGAAATTTAAATCTATTATGGAGGGATTTAATGAAATGTCACTCGAACACAGTTACAAATATTTGAAGACCCCTCTCCAAAAATTAATTTGTTTTACCCAATGTCGAATGATAAGGTCGAAGAATCAATTTAGACAGTTACAGTTTAAAGAGATTGAAATTCATCATTTAATGTTTTAAAAAAAGGGACATAATAATGTTAAAATTTTATTATTCCGTTAAAAAACATCAAACACAACATGTACGAGGAATCTATTATCAAGATTAGAGAAATTCATCACAAAAAAAGTAATTTGATAATGATTCATGCAAACGAAAAGTAATTCATGAATTATTACTAAATATAATTGAATATAACATACATAGGTATTTTACCAGTTTAAAATTAAAATATTCAATACCTAAGAAACATTCCAATGATTATAGTAAACATCATAGAACCTAATAATGTAATATTCATCAATTATCACATAAAACAACAAGTTGAAAAATATATTTCTAGAATAATTAAAATACAAAAATTAAAATGGTTACTTCATTGGTATGAAGATTATTTTTCATAATGTGTATTTAAAATACTCCACTATATTTTTATGATAAATAAATATGTCTATCAAAACATTAGTACATACAAGATTAAAATATAAAAAATAATAATCCAATAAATTATGTTCAAGAAATAATTTCACCAAAAAATATGTGAAGGGAGTTTGATGATGGTAGGTCATCTTGTTCCGCCTTATGATAGTAGATATTAGTTCAAAAATATGATTAAGAATATCTGGTCATTGGAAAACTAGGAATGAATTAAAAGTAAATATAGAGAAGGAATATAAATAGAGTGATAGTAATTTATATAAAAATAAAAAAAGTAATAACTAAAATACATGGGTGACCACCAATAAATTTATGAATATTATGTCATCAGATGGATTCCTTCCATTAAATGTCTACCCATGATCATTGAGAGAGAAGGTTTATTTATGAATTGAAATTCATTATTATTTAACAATACATCAATACACTATTCCAATACCTTGTTGAAATCATGTTTAAACAAAGATATTATTTCCACCATCATAGTATGTGAAATAAGAGTTTTTCAAGTGTTGTTCCTATGTCCTGATTTTAAAAAGTTGGGCTAAAAATTATAGAAAACCCCTAGGATATTGTTCCATTTAACCTTAATTGTTTTCAATATTTTCATGTAGATATTTGGCTTCCAAACACACAATAGGCGAGGAAAAAATACTAAATATTTCTCACTATAATAGAAAACTATATAAAATTTATATTTTTAAAATTAGAATACAGAATTACCTCACCAAAAAGATTCATATTTTTCATAGAAAATAAATTTCTCATAGTAAAAAGTAGACTCAAATGAATAGAATATCTCAAAATTTTGTGGAAAGGAATCAAACAGGTTAAATAATAATATGTTTACTTTCACGAACCAGCTTAGATATCTCATATCATCATACTAGTGCTAATTATGGCATTTCCTGAGGGGATATCCCAATCCTAATGGGTTGGGGACTACCACCAAGAATCATACAATATCAAGGAGGGAATTATTTATCCATATAATAGTGGAAGATAATGTCACATGTTGGCATGATCAACACACCAAGAAGGGGGGAGTATCAGAATCAAGAGGAAATTGAATCCAAAAACTGTACATCATATATGTAGTCAATATCTACTAGGAGAAATGAATATAAGTCCAAGGAAATTAGTATATAACATCCCCACCAATCACCTCAATGGATCTAGGTCCCTAATATCATGATTATCCACCACCTCCAAGTGGTGATATCCCTTTCCAAGGACCTAGAATAAGATAATCTACGAATTATTGAACTCAAAGGTAAGGTTTGAGCTATATAGGTCACTAGGGTCTCACCACATTTTCCATATACAATATCATATCAATAATCCAATTATTATATTAATTTAAATAGATTAAAACATGTAAAATAATTTTCATAATTTCATCAAAACATACATTCAAATCAATTGAATTATAATATATTAATACTTCTGTAGATGAAAGTTTTTGATAAATTTTTGATATAAATCAATTTTATTAAATAAAACATTTCTATAATCAATGGAATTCACAATAAAATAACGTAAAACAATATCCATGCTAACAAGCCCCAATGTACATTAATTTAATGTAATTGGATCCATATATATATATTTAGTCAACACGTATCTCGAAGTGTTCCCACCCTAAAAATATTACCTCATGATGGGAGCCACTATGGGAAATCGATCTACACAATATTAGATATCCACTATGAGCAGTGTGGCTGAACATGGTTTAGTTAGTTATGCCATCATAAATCCTTTTTTAGGGATTCAAATTCATATTTCTCTCATCCTAGTAACCTAATAACTACTTGGATTACATGTTCCTTAATAACCAGTCAACAAATTTTGGGAAAATCAATGAAACTCCCCATAAAGGGAGATATTAAGAGAAATCATATGTTTCAGAAAAAATTATCTTTCAAAATTCAATTTCATAAAAATTTGTTTTCATCATTTCATTATTCATTTCAAAATGAAATCATCATTTTCATAAATTTTATCCCCTTTAAAAATGTCATTAAATTGAATCCATTCTCTCAAGGATCAACACATATCAAAATTTATCAAATAAATTATTAAATAAGTCTAAAAAAATTTCATGTCAACCAAAAAATTTCCATGATTTTGAAATTACAGGATATTTATATATTTCATGTCGATCTCATTAAAACATCTATCACTTCACATTTCTATTTTCAAATAATTTTGAAAAAACATTTATATTAAATTATGAAGTATAGGGTTTAAATTTTATAGGAATGTGTTATGGAAGAACGAAACATTAAATGCACTGCCAAATACAAACCCCGCAATGAAATCTATGAAGAATACTATGGAAAATGTTATCGAGAAACAAAACCCAAAATCCAAATCCTACCAAAATAACTTAATATTGTTAAATAACAATATCATCTATCAATCATTAATGATAAATGCAAAGAAGATTATATGATTCCTCATGAGATAAGATATAATAACTCAAAGAAGATCAAAATAGACCAACAATGATTTGGTCATCTAAGAGAATTAGATTGAGGATTCAAAAACTAATTTAGGGAGCCTTTATGATCAAGGAAAAGTATTAGGGTCTTTTGGGGGTCAAATAGTTAATAAATTGGGTGTCCCATGATTTTAAATATAATTATTAAGGGATTAAAAACTCATGTGCACAATTTTGTATAGATTTTGTTCATTATTAATAATTGTACAACATATATGGGATTTTATTTACAGTGTAGGGTTTGACAACACTGGTATATTAACCATGTAAAAAACATGAAAACAACCACATTTCAAATCAAAATTGTTTTGGGGAGAGTTCACACCATTTTTAATAATATTTTCCCCCTTACAGTGGCTCCAACATGATTGTATGTTTTCTGGGGAAATACCTCACCAATTTCCATAATTGTTGAAAAATCATTAATTTCCCCTTATTGTTTCAAAATTTTCTAAATGACACACAAAATGAACCCCAAATAATGTTAAAAACATGCATTAAAAGGATCCTTTAATAAGGTAATAGTACATTATATCCTCATGACCATAATCAATTTATATCCCCATTAATACTATTTAGAAGAATCAATTTCAAAAATATTATGTCACTAAACTTTTATTAGTTCCTCATGCTCCCAAGTATCATGAAAATGATAAAAATTATTCAATATAACACAAACCAATGTTATCATCTTACCATGATGTAAATTTTCCTTAGAATCAATAATAACAATTGGATTATTTGTTATAGATAAATCATGATTAACATAAATATCCTTCCATATTGAATTATGATAATCAGTATAAAGATAAATTCAATTATGGGAAAAATGAACCATGGTGTGGATCTAAGTAAAATTTGGTAAAAGTGATAAATTTTATGTTATATTCTCAACCTGATCAAAAATCTCAAAGGGACCATAATCCTCGGTGGATTATTTACATATTTACTATATTATTGATGGCCAAAATGAGGTGAAATTCTGATGAAAATATCATCACATATTTTATCCTCCAACATTCATCGATTAAGATAATCCAAATACTTATACCATCTCTGGGTCCTATCCATTTTCTGATGAATTAACTGAATCATTTTCGCCACCCCGAAGAAAATAACTTGTTCAAACCAAGGATGGTTCACCAATATTTCACCAAGAAAACAGCGATATACAACCCTTACAATATGCGGAATCAAAAGAATCATTCTGAATTGTAAATTAGTAACAATTATTATAAGAAAACTAAAGTAGTCCCAGTGTCTAGAACGCAAGAGTGTAACAGGTAATCATGGATCTATATATCTTATTCTATCTGAATACAGTGATACAGTCGTTTAAGATATACATATTACATCATTTCATATGAATTTCCAATACATTAAAGAACCAAATGCATTAATACCATAATAACTTAATTTATTTGGATACTAGGTACAAAATATTTTATTTTAGTGAAAGTTCATCAATATATGTCATTATGATCTTCTTCTTTAGTACTCTTAAAAATCATACCCTACTAAATACCATTCATTATAACCTAGGGAAACAAAACATAATAAATAATTGATGAGTTTCTCAGTAATGGTAAATAAGGAATATATGTAAATATGAAAAAATTATAAGGGTATAAGAACATGAGAATAAAATTTGAAAACCATAACCTATGTACAAATGATCATTATATTGAAAAATTAAATAATGATTAGAAGTTATATGTAATAAACGATAAGTAAATCCAAGAACATTATCCATTAAAGAACAACATTGTCATAATACATAGAATTGGGGCATACACATAATAATATTTAATCATGTCCATTGTATTCAAGGATTATTTACAAGGACATCATAGTGAAATGGGTTCGCTCCCTAAACTAGTATAGTATTCTTGGTTCATTCCAAATACCATTATAGGAGACAATGTCACATAAAAAATAGGGTTCACTCCATGTTTTATCCATTTTTATCTCAAGAGACATAAATATTCTCTTAATGCATTGGATAAAGACATAGGCTTCACCCATCACATAATGAAAAAAATACATATATGTACCATGATATCATAAAAAATTATACATATAATATCCAAATAAAAATAAATGGTATTTATAATCACTTCATCATATCATAACATGATGAAAAGTGAAATTTTTTATAATAATTTCATCAGTTCATCATTTCATAACCTATGGAGAATGATGTGGGTTTCATAATAATTGTATCATGTCCTAACACATTGAAATAAATGGGTTTCATAATAATATTTCAATTGTAAAAAATATAGTGAAATATTAATAATGACATCATTAGATAATATCCCAATAAAATGATATGTTACACAAAATTATTTCATATTATATGGGGAATTATTTTGAAATATAACTTGGAAAATTTCCTTGAGGAGAATAACATTCCATTTCAAATAAATTTCTAAATATAAAAATTAAATAAAATTAAACAAAATATGTTATTTTATAATAACCTTGAAAGTATATAAGGATTATTCAAAAATAATAATGGTTATTATGGAAGAAAATTTCATTCATTTCATACATGTAAAAACAATTATATCTTTCCCATTTTTGATAAAACTGTATGGTCATTTTTTTGGAAAAATGAATATTGAAATAATTATTTTGTATATCCAATACTGCGTAAAATTATTGTTAATAAATAATTTGGAGAATGTGAAAAAAAATTTGAAATAAATTTAGAAAACAAATTATTAGAAAAAATGGGGTTTCAACTAAATATATTAATAATGATGATTTTTCATTAAAAATTTTTTTCAATTATTTTCATATTAAATATTTAAAAATGGTACTATTGCATTAAAATATCATTAATAATAATATTATATAAAATTTCATGGAAATTCATTATAATTAGATAATAATATGTCGTCATTGGATAGTTAGTAATAAACCGTCCCAATAAATAATGAGATTGTAACATATATCCCCTACCAATTTGGTTAAATTTTGAACGTATTCCCCATTGATGATAGATCCTCAACTGGATATGTAATCCCAACAATTTTTAGGATACGAATCCTAAAATACACAAATGGTCATTATATAAAACATGTAAATGATATAGTTAGTGAAAATGGCATTTGTCTAACTAATATAAAAGATGAGACATCATTTCCTTACCACAATAGTAATATTTTGAATAATAACTACCAATAAAAAACATAAAATGAAATATTAAATATCATTTAAAAAAGTACATTAATTCTATATCATGTCAAATGGGAATGAAAAAAAGGAACAAGGGGTGAATTTTTATATGCTTCCCAGAAATAAAATATTTACAATAAATCTCTTACATTATGTCCCCACTTCATTCATATACATTCAAACCTTCTATATAATAAATATAATTTTATTATAAATATTTTATATAACCATAATTATATATTAAACTGTATATTATTTACTTATGATAATTAATTACCCTTTTACTATCAATTCCTTTTCCAAATCACGTTTCTAATAATGACAGAAATATTATGCTCCAATATGTATTGATTTTTTATTTTTGTAACACTAATTTTATAATGATTAAATAATCTCAAAAATAATGAAAATTAAATAATTATACTATTTATACTAAAATTATACTTTTAAGAAAAATCATGAATTATGGTATTGATAAATGAAGTTTGTTACGATCATAGAGATGGTAGTACATACATACACATGAGTAACATTTCAATTTTCCAAAGATCATTATAGAAAAGAATTTTAGTAATATTTTATCTTTCTAGAATGATAATACTATAAAAAATAAAATATTATTCCCTTATATATATTTATTCATATCATCAATGTGTTCTGGTGATGAAAATAGAGAGTCACATCACTTCGAGAAGGCGGTAGTCCACATGTACAAGAACAACGTTATAATTTTTTGTGGTTGAGAAGGTAAGAGGGAAAATGATATATTATCCATTAAAAATTATAAATATTAAATTAATATCATATGTATGTCATGTATATCACATATATTAATTAATATTATTCTTATTATCTTCCATGTAAAGAGTTAACGAATTACATCACTTCATGAGTAGGTATTCCACAATACACATAAGTGATGTTATTGTTGTTAAGTCAAATTGTCTTCCTTTGACTTATCTATTCCTTTTTTGGAAATAAAAAACCATTTAATAAATAGTTAATTACAAAATTTTTTATATTCAATAATTTTAATAATATAATCATATATTTTTTGCCATAGAATTATATTTAATTAATATTATTTTTTCATATGAATCTAATAACAATAGTACTAATTCATTTTCCATAAGTGATTCATTCCATGATTATCAGAATGAACCTCGATATGACTTCTATCATAAAAATAGAATTATATTCTATCATACAAACTTTCTAGTTTTACATACTAATAGTACATTTCATAATGTTAAATATTGAACTGACTCTCATAAAAAAAATAATCAGACCCTTTTTCATTTAGTTTTTTGTATCTAGAATCCTATGTCTTAATTAAAGGAAAAACATTAAATAAAAATGATTTCATTTATTCTATTTCAAAATAAATTTAAAATGTTGTCATTGTTTCAGTGATAAGATGGTTTTTGGAGTTCTATGTTTCTATATCCCTCCGAGATTTGAGGAGAAAATGAAACCATTATAGTCCAAGATGATCATTGGGACAAATGTCAATAAATACCAGATCATTTTTACAAGTTTGGGTTGGGGTTGTCACTGCTAAATTTGGCACTCTATAATTGATTTTCCAAATTACTTCTACCTTTGAAAACCATAAAATTTTCATGTTAAAAACATCTTGTTCAAATTACTTGTGAGTCTCAAGAGTTTCTATTTTTTTCATGCAACGCAAGTTATTGTGATTATGATTGAGGTATTTCGTGGATTGGAAGACAATTCTGTCGCTCGTTTTCAGATTATGGTCTTCTGAGGCTAGGAAGATTGAGGTGCTAATCGCCTTCTTGATAGAGGGATTCTTGGGATTTCAAGATAGAGGTATATCGTCATATCAAGGGATTACCAAGGTGTGGTTAAGATAGACTTGATTGAAATTATAAATCAAGGTACCTCTGTTAATGTTTACTGGTTTCCCTATCCTTTTTGATAAAATAGTTTTATTTATTTTCTTATTTTAATTTTCTGTTTTATTGTAATAGAATGTGAATTGTTTTAAAAATTCATTTTCTATTCTCTATTTAGTTATTTATAATTTTATAATTATGAATAATGTGTTTATAAGAAATTCATTTAATCAATATGATTCTGTACTCATTATGATAGAATGGTTATGTGGTTGACTCTATTTACTATAACCACTATTATTATGATCCTTATTATGCATACTCTTATTGAATTATTTTTGTTTTGTGAATATGATTAACATCAATTATGACCTGTGGAGTACTTATCATTACATACTGATTACGATACCTTTTTCGATGCACCTAGTGGCCTATTTTATTTTTGATTAAATAAAAAAGAGGTTTTTCAATTATGTTAGTTTAATTATATCAAATTATGTTTCCTCTAAGAATAAAAATTAATGTTTTTAAACTTAAAATTCACCCTCTTATATTTTTCAACAACATATAGATTTCGATCCGAAAATTGGTATCAGAGACAAGTCTCCATAATATTGATACTCACATTTAGTATCAGAGGAGGTTTCCACTGATAACTTATTGCTTTCTCTTTTTTTTCGTGTTAGTTTTATTTCTCTTATAAACATTTTGTCTATAAATAATTTTACACTAACATGTATTGGGGAAAAAGAGTTTTTGTATTGTTTTAAAAATGGTTGGAATAAATGTTACTTAAATAAAAACTATAAATCCCATAAGACAACAAGTATTTGTTGGAAAATATTATTAATAATGGAGAGACAAAATGAATACTTTTGTGATTAGCACCAGAGTTTATAACCTTATTACGCAGAGTAGGGAATATGAAATTCCTAACCAAGATGTTACACTCTCTACCAGTCAAGAGAAGCCTGAATATAAATTTAATTATAAGGTATGAAATAATTTACATTTTTCTATAAATATAATTATATATCACCAGATTTCATCATGAGAAGAAGACAATAGTATATCGAAAAATATGGATATTACTCATTTTTTTACTTTTAAATTTGTTGAAACAAGAAGTGAAATGCTAATATAAGATTACCAAGATTTTTCATTTCTTTTGGACAACCTGTTTTTAAGGTACAAAAAATGTTCATTTGAATTGTGAATAGTTTACAACATATGGGTGAAAAAAGATGAGATGATGAGATCCTTGTTGAAATTATCATAGACTTCATGCCAAATAAATGGGAAATAAAGAGTATGGTAATTTAAGAATCATGGAAGATTAAAAATTTACACATGATGATTTATTTGTATCTCTCATACAATATGAAAGACAATTACTCTAAGAACTAAATCCTAATAAGTAATTCATATATTAGATAAAGAAAAATGAAACCTTACACAATGAATATCATAATCAAAATATGAATGACGAGGATGAAATAAGTCAATCGGGACATGTTTCTAATTATGGGGAAAACATTGATTCATATAATGAAATTTATTTGAAAAGATATCAGTATATTGTTCAAGCTGTAAAAATAATTGAAAACGTTGTACCAAATATTCGAAGGATTTAGGGGAAGATTTGTTTGGTTATGGATAACCAACATATATGATCAGACTCAATCAAATTTATAAGAGAATGACTCGTCCGACTTGATATTGACATCAAAGCACTTGAAAAATGTTCAAAGGAACAATGAAATGCATTCAATAAAGTGGGTAAGTGGTCACATAAATCTAATTCAAGCATCAAATACAATGAATACTCAATTGAGTATATTAGAAGGATTGGGAATTAAGTCAAAGTTTCTTTCAACAAATTTTCTAGTTATACAGTATGGAAAATGAAAGACCTATGAATCCCAGATGGTTTTCAAACTGATGAATTCAATGATATTGAAAAGAAGCTAAAGGTTATTCAATTAGAATTCTCAAGGATAATCCTTTATAATGATGAGATAATTGATTTGATAAATCAATATGTCTTGTTTATCAATATACATGATGTTCAGAATCATAAGATCAAATACCATGATGGAAAGACTCGTTGTATTGAAGAACATTTACAATCACATGTATAAAATATTTGTACCCAAGGCCAACTATTTGAAGAACAGGAAGAAGATTTTCTGTCTTAGAAGGAGCCTCTTTATAAGATGATGAATTATAGAAATAAAATCATGAAAATAAAGACACTTTTTTTAGATCTCTTAATGATGGAAAAGGAATAGGGAAAGGAAAAGAAATTATTATTTTTCTAAAACTCTAGTTTTATTTTATCAATGAAATACTTTTGACATCTGAAAACATTTTGATTTAATGTTTTCTATTTTTTGGATGAATGTTCATTCAATTATACTAGATGATCAATTTCTTTATTACTTCATGTATTCGTTGTCTCCCAAACCATATTGAAGGAATTATAAGACTTTTTATATTCCATTTTGTGAATCAAAAATTTAGGGAATGATTTATAAAGTGGATAATGTATTTGACAAGGGGAGAATAGGATAATGATAATAAATTGATTATAATTCCATTAGTATGGGGGAGTAATTTATTTTGAAAAATGGGAATAAGATCCGAATGGATTATTATCCTAAGGGAGAGTTAGTCATATTCAAAATCATACCTAGAAGAGTTTAAAACTCAATGGTTGATAAGTATAAGTGTTTACTCGTGAAAATGATAGTTTTTAAAAAATAAATAACTATTTACCAAGTAATTTCCCATTTTATTGTTGTAGTTTGTGCATTCCAAAAATATGGATATTGTTGAGTAAAAATGTATTATTTTGACTTCTATATTCCTTTTGTTTTAGGAATATTAACCTCTTTCTTAAATACTTAATTAATAATTCATTAATATTCTATATGATTAAGAATAAATCCTATAATTTTTTACCATACATTCATATTTAATAAATATTTTTTTTTTCAAATGCATACACTAATAACTGTAGTCATGAATTTCATAAATTATTCATTCTATGATATTTGTAATGATCCTGGATATGATTTCTATCGTACACACCGATTACAATCATATTATACACATTTCTAGTTTTTTCAATGAAACTACATTTCGTAATGACAGAAAACATACTGAATCTCAAAACAACTATAATCAGACCCTTTTTCATTTCATTTTACATATCCAAAAAACTATATTGTAATGAAAGGAAACCCATTAATTCAAACAGATGTCGTGTATTCTGTTTCAATATTAATTTAAAACAAGTTCATTTTTCAGTTTTAAGATGATCATTGTAGATAAAGGTGTCCATGTTCCACCAATATTTTAAGAAAAAATATTATAGTTGGAGTCCAATATGACCGTTCAAAAAAACGCCTATAAATACTGGATGATTTTTAAGATCTTAGGTTGGTGTTTTCATGATAAATTGTTTACACTCAACAATAGAGCATTGAAATTGATTCTCTATGTGAAAATGTTGAAATTAAAAAGTTGTGAACATCTTGTTCCAATTTTTTATGATTATAAAGGGTTTTCATTTTTCTATGTGTGACATAGATATTTTTCATTACGATTTAGTGATTCTATGTATAGGAAGACAATTGTGCTGAAATTTCTCATATTAAGGGATTTTGAGGCTAGGAAGACTGAGGTGTGGAAAAATTTCTTCATTTAGGGATTTTGAGGATAGAAAGTGACTATCTGATCCTCATATCGTGGGCTTACCTTGGTGTGGGTATGGAAGACATTCCTAAAAGTATAAATAATGTGTTATCTATCCAATGTTATTGGATACAGTACTCTTTGTGTTAAATGAATTGTATTCATTTAATTGTTTTAGTATTTTTCTACATTGTAATATATGGTGAATTTGTTTATATATTAATTTTTTTAAAATCTCTTCTTTGATTATGATCATTGTAATTATGATTACTGTGAGTACGATCACTTCATTTACTCAATACGATTCTATATGATTTACGATAGAATCATTAATTATTTCACTATGTTTATTGTAACCATTGTGAGTATGATCTATATTAAATATACTCTGATTAAATCATTTTCCTATTGTGAATACGATTTATTTCAATAATGACCAATGAGATACATATTTTAACCTAGTGATTATGGTACACTGTCCATCAGACCCATTGACCAGTCTGATTATTGTTTAAATAAAAAAGAGGGGGTGTGAATACGATTAGTTTAATTATATTTAACTATGTTTATCTAAGTAAAAAAATGTATTAAATGTACAATTCACCCCCTCTATTTTTTATCTATATATACATTTTGATCCAAAAATTTTTATTAGAGCCAACTCTCTGTTATACTGATACTCAGAATTGTATACCCTGTAGAATGGATTAAAAAATAATTATATATGATATAATGAAATAATACAAATAATTATTTTATAAAAACCATATATTTAAATTATAATCATAATATTACACATTTTTGATAGGTTGTAATGTAAAAAATGAATTACATCGGTTCGCGAGGCAGTGGCCCACCATAGACTTGAATGATGAAATCCTAACGCATTTTTTGGACGTTGAGATGGTTATAGGTCTTAAAAACTAGATATAAAAATCAATGTATATTTATGATACTGGATTTATTATATCATCATTTTTTAAATAATAATTTAATTATTTTAAGCGTGAAATTAAATAAAAACATTGATTGAAGAACGTTATATCATCTTTGGGTAACCACCTTAGGTTTGCACCCAAATCCATCCTATGTAGGATTTATAACATAAATAATGCTTATATTATTAGATGAGGTATGTTGGGAAGTGATTTGGGTGGGTATTGGATGAGCCAAAATGGATTTATTGTGTGAATAATAAATGATAGTGGTTGGCCTTTTAAATGCGAGGTGAGGGGAATACTTGTAATTTATCTTAAAGAAAACGTTTTCCCCTCATTTTCTATGTTCCAAAAGGAACCAAAATTGATTATTGTAGATAATTATACTAGATAGGGTAAAAAAGTTCAATAATATATATTTTATACATGTAATTATTTTATTTTATCCATTATATTGTTATTTTTAACCACGGTAAACACATTTTTACCTTCACTACAAAAATAACTTTTATTATTTAGATATTTTATTATTCTAAAAAATTATATTTTCAAAATTAGATCATGATAAATATCATTATTAAATATGTGGATTGAAATTTTACAAATTCCATTCAAATATGTGGAAATGTTAAATTTAAAAGTAACCCCGTAGACACATTGGGAAATAGGTTTATCAATGAAAAAATGTACAAAAGATTACAAAATTTTTATGTAAAAATTCAAGATGAATGTGATTATAGTGAAATAAATTTTATTAATAGATATTTAATTTAAATAAATTTAAATTAATAAAAGAAATTAATGTAATTTTACATTCTATATAATATTATCATAATGGCATTTTCAAATTAAAATACAGTATTTTACACAATTCATCAAAAGAATGACTTTTTAACAGAATTCTCAAAAAGATTACAATAATTTTATTTAAATGAGGATTCAAAAAATGAACTTTACTTTTTCAAATAAATTCCTTAAATGTGTCCAAAATTAGATTCAAAATAAGTGTGAACATTAGGGACAAAATTATTTTTCAGAAAAATGTTGTTTTTAAGTATAAAATTTTATTTATTATTTTCTATTGTCATGAAAACACGTAAGATGGATGATATTTTTTAAATAAATATAAATTTTATATATTTCATTAAATGAATTCATGAAAATTATTTTTTAGCATTTATTAATGTAAATTTTTTTTCTAAAAAAATTGTTTTTCCTACATAGATTTTCATTATTTTCAAAGAGTTTTTATGATCATTTTTAATTAATTAGTCAAGAGACAATTCAATATATACAAATCTGTAACACAAATATTTTCATAAATTAGTTAATTGTTACAACCCAGGTATTTATAGAATATTTAACTTTAATATCTGATAATATTTATGAATAAGATATTAATTTTATGTTAAAGGGAAAACTTTGTTCAATAGCATATTCGAAACGGATCAACGGGTCTCTCTGAAATCTTACATTGCACACAATGTTGAGTAATAATGAAAAATAATACTATAATATTATAATTTTTTTAAAATGGTAGTTAAATCCTCGACATTGTATTAGAGGGAATAAACCAAACTAATATAAGTATTACTTCAGATGTTTTTAAATGTTTTTACAGGTATCCAATAAATTTTAAAGGCTTAAAATGGAAATGATTCGATTTCTAGCGTAAAATACATTTATATATTTAATTGGTCATTTTACTACCTTTTGATGATGAACCGTTTTTTAATTTAGTTTTTGTCACTTTTATATGTTCTATTTGAAAAAAATAAAATATTTCCATAGAATCAGGACATCAAATTTACTTTGGATTAAATCTTGGCATTTTTCTGAGAAAATGCATATTTTAATGAATAGTGAACAATACTACATTTTAATTAAAAACCAAATTTTCATATAAATTATTTATACAGATTGATTGTCCTTTTAAATGGTTTTAATGTGTAATTAGATTATGATTTTATCATTTAATCCAATTATGGTCAATAAAAGTAATTTCATGATTAAATTGGACATAAACACATGTCATTATTTTGATAGTTTTTACTTCTTAAAAGCTCATTTTTTGGATTTTACAACGTGAAAGAATTTTAAATTAATTTCGGCCAATTCAATGTTATGAATTTTTTAAAAAATGGATTCTATATTAGGAATTAACAGTTCCAAATTGTTGAAATAGTTACCTTTAATTTTTTGGACATTATGAATAGTAACTTTAGTAATTATTATTTAATTTACCATGGTTAAAGGATAAATCAGCTAAATAAGGGTAAAAAATAATATAATAATAATATAAATCTACCCTAACACATGTCCTAATCCTATTGGATGAGATATGGAATACCACGAGAATTCTTGGGATTATTTTAGGACCCCATGGAGCCACTTGTGTGTGATAATGACATGTTGTAATAATTAATTTAAAGTGGAGAGAAACATAAAATAAACATGAATCTTTTAAAATATTTTATTAATATAGTTTTATATAATTTGTCTCTTGGTTTATAAATTTTCATTATAATGCAAAAAAAAAATTCTATATCATGGTATTTTATTTATATTTCTTAGACATTAAAAAAATTTATTTATGACACAATGATGATGCATTTATTACCTTATTAATAAAATATTAAAATAATTGATATTATAAATATAAAAATAAACGTTGTTTCCACAATTTGATGACATATAAATTTTTTTTGGATTATTATGTCAATTTTTTCTTTCATTTAGTGTAGTTTTTTAACGAATCATGTTTTTATGACTTTAACAAAAATCAATTACTAAATAGTGTCAACTGTGACATAAATGAGTTTTTAAAACAAATACTTATTTATTTAAATGATATAATAGTACTAAAAATCCAAGACTCAATGAACTGACATATATTTTGTTAAAAATTTCATTAATGATACACTTTTGGTTCTCTTGGCATTTTATAGTAACTATAGTAACCATATATAATTAAAATACAAGAAGACATGGTAAGAGTTAATTTTTTTAACTAAGGGTTAAAGCTAAACAATATAGTTTATTTTATTACCTAAACTAGTATAAAACCTATTGTTTGAGAGGATTTCGACCCATAATCATATTCCTCTAAAAATATATCACTTTTTAACTATTTTAATTCGAAAATATATTTATAATAAAATATTACTTCATGACTTTCCTAATGTGCCCCTCATCCCGCTAATAAAAGGCCACAACCTCTACCCACTTACTCACACCTCTCAATCCCCTTGTATCATCAATATTTTTCTGAAATAATCTCTCCAAATACCTCCATTCAACCATGAATCCCATCCTTGAGTAGAAAAAAACTCACGGAAGCCTTTTGGCTCAAATCAAAAAAAGTTACCCTATTTAGAGGTAGTGTCTTCTCTCATGTTCCTTTTAATTATTATCCTTCACAAACCGCATAACATCTCTTTATTCCATTTTTATATAACAAAACCTGTATCTTAAATATAATATGATGTTTTTATTCTAAGGGTTTTAACTAAACTTACACACACGTAAATCTAATAGATATAGAACATACTTTTTCTATGTACGACAAACTACTACCTCACGAAATAATGATTGATCAATTTCCTCCTACCACCTATCAGGGTGGAAATTATGATGAAGTTTTATTTATATATGATACATATTATATTTATATTTTTACTATGCTTCTGTGAAAATAATTTATAACATACCTTTATTATTTCCATGTTGTGTAAATACGATAATTTCACTTGAGGAAGTGTGGACTACTGCCCCACCTCAATGTGACGTGGCTCGTTCCTGAAATATGTAGAATTTATACATGATGGTATTTTAAAACTATGATACATTAATTATATTAATGTAATACTAGTATTATAATTTACATTTATATCATTTTATTATGATTCTTTTAATATTAAAATGAAATAAAAGTAGTGTTCATGCGTACGTACGACCTACCATCTCCTTGAACAGTGCATTTCATTTATTATCTAAACAAATTATGGACATTATAAATACATATATACTTGATATATATATGATATAAAACATGAATAATATTTTGTAGATGATGTACTTTTGACTACATGGACAATTTACATAAAAAAGAGTTCATTTTTTACTCATGTACCAAATATCGACAAAAAGTATGATATGAACATAAATAATTATTAAATTTTTAGGACATGGAAATTAGTGATATATAAGGAATAATAAACCTTAAAATTTATCTAATGAAATTATAAATTAACCTAATTTTATTATTCACAAACCTAACAATTTCACGTGATGAGTCCGACTCAAGGTAAGGGACTTCGTCTCAATCGATTTTCATTGAGGCATATTTTTGATAATATATACCTCCTTATCATACACGGTGTATAATTATACCTTTTTAATTTTAATTTAATTCAATGGTTTTTAAAATTAACCTTTTTCTACTATGCGTTTCCCTAAATGACAAAAGGAATGTTTTTAACGTATGTGGCAACAACGACTCCCCCACTGCCATAACCATTATTTGATATTTAGCTTCCTCTATTTGACATAATGTTTTTAAAAGGAAAATAAACACCTTAATCCCTTTTGGGGTGTTTTGGTATTGAAAATGGATTTTAATGTGTATTTACAATTTCAATATATTGAAATGATTTCTTGTGATTGAAAATGAAACATTATGAGTGAAATTCTTATAATTGAATTTTTTATGTGTTATGATTATATAATCATACTTAGACATTTGAAAGGTGTTTACATGATAAATCAATGAAATGGGGTCACGTGATACACCAAATATGGTTGGTTTCATGATAAACCATGGAAGGGTGGTTACGTTATAACCTCCAATGCATTGGGTATGGAAGTCGGTCGTATGGCTATTCCATTTAGTGACATGTGTGAATGTCGACTGTATGGTTATTCCATTTTAGTATATTTATGTCCAAATTTACCTTTATATGTTACAGGAGTCTTTCTATTGGATTTGTGGTAATATTTTGGTTACAAAAATTGTAATAAATGATCTTATATTCATTGAAGTGTGGTTGCTACTTCTTAATGTTGAAAAGATTTACTTTATGATAATGTATTCATGGTTGACATGTTTTCACAAGACTAAACGTTTTAATTCATTATGTATCCCTTACTGATAATTTTATTATCATCCAACGTTTTAAAATGTTTTTCACATGACTTACAGATGAATATAGTGAAGGATTGGATTAAGGAAATTTTTTTCTTTTAAAACATCAAGTGATACCATGTTTATTTTAAAGAGTTTTATGTTTTATGAAAAAATGGAGAGTGTGTAGAAGTGTATGCTTGTAATATTTATGTTTTTATGTATGATTTATGACCTAATTCACTAAATCCCTAAACCAAAAAATATCATTGATGTAAATTAAAATCAAATTATTTACTTATCTCATGATTGTGAAATTTTTAAGGATTGGGCCTTATAGTTGGTATCAAATGTCAGTTTTGATAACTTTGGGGGTTAGGGTATTATTTATATATAAGTGAAAACATGTATATAATCATAATGGTTCTCATATTAGAATTATTCATATATATTTTAGAATAATTGAATGAGTTTGAGATAACATGGATGAGTATATCTTAGTTTTTATCTTCCTCATGTGATTGTATATGATGATTTTACTGATATACTCACACTAACATTATTTATTTTAGCAAATGGATGGATCAAGAAGTAATCAAAGTAATAATGGATTTGAAATAAACCATCGTGGTTTTCTGAATAAGCAACCAAATGAAATGGGAGCTACAATGAGAACTCTTTTGGTTATTATAATCCAATCATCAAGAGTCATGATTGACCACCTGGACCATAGTGATTTTTCTAAGGCATCATATATGTGTGAAATGAAACCCTATGGGTGTTCAGGTAATTATAATAAAGTTATGTACATTCAACAACCAATGATTCAAGGATGTGGAAAGAAACACCTAGGGAAATATCTTAAAGGGACGAGTTCATAAAGCAATATATCACCAAGGAAAAAGGAAGAGTTCAGTGGACTCCAATAAAGGGAAAGATATTTTTTCTGAGTTATCAATTGAATGATTTAAATGTGGAGAGTATAGTCATTATTCCAATAGATTTCTGAAGAATAATTTTCAAGAATGAGATCCACATGAACTTAAAAATATATGTTTAAAAATACTTAATTCTATTCCAATTGAAGATGAGGAAATAGAAAATGAAATATGAAAGGTACGGATTATGTCATGTCTCAGGTTTTGAAATTATTGAATCTTAGGATATGATTCATGTTTTTTATTTGTAGGATTGATGTATAAAATTTTACGATCTAAAATCATGGTTAGTGTATCATGATGAAAGATGAATGATTAAGTGGTCTACATATAAGGGATTTGAGATGTATGGTAGAATGTTGGATGATGGAATATTTAAACATATTAATGATCTTCTCGTGGTGGAATTACATTGGATGAATATTTATAGTATGAGTAAACCTGTTTTTAGTTATGTGAAAATGTTATTCAGGGAAGAATTATCATTTCTATTGTGGAAAAATGTATAAAGTAAAGGATAACATTTATATGGACATTGAATTTTAGATAATTATATGGTATTAATTTTTTGGGATGAAAAATTAAGGAAATGAGATAAACATTGAGAATAAAATATGTTATGGTTATTTTTTAGTATTTTATTTCATTTTGGGAATGATATATGAATTTTATAGCTTTATAAAAAGGGTTATACATAGGAAAGGTGAAACCCATCACATCATACAAGGCCATGTGGATCAAAACCTCAACTAATGTGTGACTAGGATTTATAGCCTACAGATAGCCTACATTAAGTCCCTGGTTAGTATGGACTTTACTGTAGTTTATTGAGTTGATTGAAAAAGAGTTTATTTTTAGAACATACATTTTATCAAATGGATATCCTTGGTATTGAAATATGATTTGGGGATTAAGTGATAAATATTATTTTGGAAGACATTTTCAATTTTGGGGTCCCATTATGGATATTTAAATAAAATACTATGGAATTTTAATTTGAAGAATAAAGGATGAATTATTTTTTTGGGAAATCTATGATTTACTTATGGAATTATGGTGATTTGGATTATTTATGAAAATGATTAACCTATCATAGAGAATATTTCATTTTGGACATTAATTTTTTGTACAATCTATTAAGATTGGATGCTGTTATTTGGAGAAAAATGAAAAAATTAATTATGGAATAATATTTCATCAAACCCTTCTCAATTTTGCGTTTCCAAAAAATATATTGGAATATTTTTTAGGACCTATATGGAAAATTATTTCTTGAATTGTCTATGTTGGTATTTGGGTATTATTGTTGAATTTTTTATATTAAAAGTAGTTTTTATATTAATTATTATTCTTTTTGATTTATCAAATCTAAATCTAAAAAATTTCGTTCTTGTTAATGTTGCAATATATTTTCAATAGGTTGTTAAACTTTTTTGGATTATGTGATTCTCTAGTATTTGACTTTGGTGCTTCATGTGTGACCAAGTCATCATGAATACTCATTGTTTATAGAAAAAATGAGTTTCTGGTATAAATTTTTGAAATGATAAAATTATACTCAAAAAGTAAGTATTATTCCTGACGTTCTTAGTTGAGATCATAAATAAATTCTCAAAATTATGAAAAGGACCAGAAAAAATCATTTTCCAATTACCATTCCTACTTCAAAATCAAAAACTATTTATCCCATCACATGTTTGTGGCTTTCTGATTGTTAACTTTCTCTAGATCATTCTTTTTATAACTACCAATCAGAACAAGATGGTTAGTTTTTCTTCCATATCCATGTTATCCTACACAGAATCGAAGTATGTTTTATCTTAGGTGAACTTTGTACTTATATTTCATTCTTTTAAAGTCGTATTTTTATTTACACTTTTTCTGATGTGGGATTTTCAATTATGTTATCGAGCCAAATTTTAAAATTGAAAGAATGAAATTTCCAAAAATGGGGAAGGATGTAACATCCATGGTATTAATAGAATAATACATTTTTAAATTTCATAATATTAATGAATAATATATTAATTTTCTATTAAATTGGACACACTTTCAGATAGCGTACTCAACACACAATAGTTTTTTTTCCTGAAATTTTACATTGGACACAATGTTGAGTTATACCGAAAAATACTAAAATAATAATAATATTATTATTTTAAATGGAATTTAACGCATATCCTTTGTATTGGAAGAAATAATCAATACTCACTATAATATTATTTAACATGTTTTTGAAATGTTTTTTCATGTATCCAATAAATTTTAGAGATTTAAAATGAGAATAAATCAAATTTTAAGCATAAAATACACTAATAACATTAAAATGATATTTTATCATATTTTGATGGAGAAACCATTTTAAATATTGTTGTTTTTTCAATTTTATATTTTATATATTACAAAATATATTTTTTTATGGAATAGGGACATCAAAATTTACTTTGGTTGATATTTTTTTATTTTTCTAATAAAATCCATATTTTAATGAATAGTTAAAATACTGCATTTTAATTCAAAACTGTGTTTTCATCTTATTTATTTATATAGTTACATTGTCCATTTAATTAGTTTTAAAGATTAATTTGACTTTTTTATCATTTAATACAATTTTGGTCATTAGAATTAATTTCACATTTAAATTCGACATAAACACATGACAATATTTTTGTAGTTTTTACTTCATTAAAACTCACTTTCTTGTTTTGACAACAGTAAATAATTTTAAATCAATTAATACCAATAATATATTTTTAATTTGGAAAAATGTATTCCATATTTGGAATCAGAATGTCTGAATGGTGTAAATAATTACATTTTAGTTTTAGACATTATGAATAGAAACTTCTATAATTATATTTTTATTTACCATGGTTAAAGGGTAAATATGAAAAATAAGGGTAAAAGAATAATATTATAATAATATAAAACTAAACTGACATGCTTCTTAATCCTATTGTATGAGATATGGCTGACCATGATCATACATGGGTCAATTTTAGGACCCCATGTACCCACTTGGGTGTGATAATGACTTGTAATAATAATTAATTTAAGGTAAAGAGAAATATAACATAAATATGTTTCTTTTACCAAAAAACTTTTAATATAGGATTAAATTTATGATATATTTTTCTAAAAATACTCATTATAAGAAGAAAAATATTTTCTACCTCATGCAATTTTATTTATAATATTTATTCATTAAATATATAAATTTATTTACGACACAGTGATGATGCAATGATTACCATATTAAGGAAATATTCAAAAAAATCACATTATAAATATTAAAATAAATTATATTTGAAAATTTTGAGGCCTTAACAGAATTTTATGGATGATTATGACATGGTATATTTTATTTAATGCAGTTTTTCTCAAATGAATGAAGTTATTAAGGACTTTAACAAAAATCAATTACTAAATAGTGTCAAAACTGACATAAATTAGTTTTTAGAACAAATAATATTTTATTAAATCAAATGATAGTACTATAAATCAATGATACAGACCAATGACTTATATAATGTAACAAATTTCATTAATTATTATCTTTTGGTTCTCTTGGAATATTATAGTTACTATAGTAACCATATATTATGAAAATACAAGAAGACATTGTAAGAGTTAATGTTTTTAACTAAGGGTTAAAGCTAAAATTTAAGGTTAATTATGTGACCTATCCTTGTCTAAAACCTATTGGATGTGAAGATTTATACCCATCCATCAATTATCCTATAAATATATTACTTTGGAACTATTATAATTCTAAAATAAATTTATAATAAAATAATATTTCTGGACTTTTCTAATTTTCCCTTCCTCCCTATTATAAAAGGCCACCACATATACCAACATACTCACACCTCTCATGCCACATGTTTCAGCCCAATTTTTATAAAATAATCTCCCAAAATCCATCCTTTTCTCATATGATCCATACCTTTTGATTAAGGAAAATGAAGGAAGCCTTTTGGCTCAAATCAAAAGGAGTTACACGATTTGTAGGCAACGTCTTCTCTCAAGATCCTTTCATTTATTTTCCTTCTCCAATAACCATTACTCTCTTTATTCCATTATTTTATAATAAAATAAGTATCATAAATATACTAGGATTTTTTTTTGTAATGGGTTCTACCTATATTTACACACACCTCAGTCTAATAGATATAGAATATACAATTTTTGTGTACAGTGAACTGCTTCCTCACGAAACGATGATTGTTCAGTCTTCAAATACCACCTCTAATGGTTACCCTTTTGATGGAAATTTATTTATATATAATATATATTATATTTATATTGTTTCTATTGTTTTGTATGTTTTATTCAGAACATATTTTTATTCTTTCCTTGTTGTGTAAATACGATAATTTCAATTCAGAAAGTGTGGACTACCGACCACTCAACGTGATGTGAATCATTCCCGCAATACAAGGAACATATAAATGATATTTTTATTAAATATATGATACATAGATGAATTAATATAATACTGGTATTATAATTTACATTTATATCATTTGATTATTATTATTCTAATTTGACAATAAAATGAAAGTAGCGTTAATGCGTATGCACGACCTACCATCTCCATGAATGGTGAATTTCGTTTATTATCTCCAAATATTATGGATATTATAAATATATATATAATGGATATATATTATATTTAAATCATGAATAATATTCTATAGATGATTCAATTTTTACTACATGGACAATTTAGATCAAAACATGTTCATTTTCGACTCTTGTACTGATTATCGTCAAAACGATAGATATGAACATAAATAATTATATAATTTTTATATCATGGTAGAAAGTGATATATAAAGAATAATGATATTGAAATTTTTTCTATATAAAGTTGAAACTAACCTAAGATTATTATTCATGAAGATAACGATTATACATTACGAGTCAGACTCAAGGTAAGTGACTTCATCTCAATCTCCATTCATTGTGGAATATTTGGATAATATAATCCTCATTATTTTATACGGTGTATAATTATAACATTTATCTTTTAATTTAATTCATTTGTTTTCAAAAGGAATCATTTTCTATGATGTGTTTTAAAAAACAACAAAATGAATGTTTTTAACGTATGCATTGACAGCAACTCCTCCACCGATGTAACCGTTATTTGATATTGGTCATCCTCTATAATTGTTAGTGTTTTTCAAAGGAAAAGAAATACCTTATTCCATTTTTTGGTGTTTCTGTTTTGAAAATGGTTTTAAATGTGGATTTACAGTTTCAATATCCTGAAACAATTTCTTTTTATTTGAAATGTAATTTTATGGGTGAAATTTTGAAAATTGCAATATTTTATGTATTATGATTATATAATGGTACATGGAAATTTGATGAGTGTTTGTGTGATAAACCAAATATAGGTGGTTACGTGATAAACTATATATGGGTGGTTCCATGATAAACCATGGATGAGTGGTTATATTATAACCTCCAATGCATTGGGTTGGACAATATGGCTATTTAATTTAGTGATCTATGTGGAAGATTACCGTACGGTTATTCCATTTAAGTATGTTTATGTCCAAATCTTCCTTTACATGTTATATATTTCTTTCCATGAGTTTTATGGTAATCATCTAGTTATAAAAACTGTAATAATAGAGCTTATATTCATTTAAGTGTTTTTTTCTACATTATAAAGTTGAAAAGTATTATTTTATAATTAACTATTCAGGGTGTATATATTTTCACAAGACTAACAGTTTTCATTATTTATGTATCCCTTGCGGATATTTTTGTGCTAATCACATGTTTTGAAAAAAACTTACATGAATTAAAGAATAATATAGTCATGTAAGGGATCAAATAAAAGGTATGTTGTCAAACCCTTAAACAATACCATGTTTCTCTTAAAGAGTTTTCGTTTAATGAAAAAATGGATAGTGAGTAAAATGGTCTACATGTAATATATGTGTTTTTATATATGAGTTATTAGCAAATTATCTAAATCATTATACCTGAAAATATCCTAGATGTAAATTAATGTCAAATTATATACTTATCTCAGGATTATGAAATTATTATGACTGGGGCCTTATAGATGTTGTCAATGGTCAGTTTAGAGGTCTTTAGAGGATATGATGTTATCTAAGTATAAGTGAAAATATTTGTAGAACCATAATGGTTGTCATATTATTAATATTCATTGATATTATAGGAAAATTTAATGATATTTTTATAACACATATGAGTATATCTTAGTGTTTACCTTCCTCATATGATAGTATAAAATTATTTTACGGATATACTCAGACAAAAAATTTTGGTTTTCGTAAATGGCTAGGTCAATCATGTATAAAAGTAAAAATGGATGTGAAGGAAACTATGGTGGTGTTCTGAATAAGGAACTGAATGAAATGGGATCTGTAATGAGAACTCTTTTGGTTATTCTACACCCACTATCTAGAGTCATTATTGACCACATGAAACTTTGTGATTATTCTAAGGAATGATATATGAGAGAAATGAATCCCTGTGGAAGTTCAGGTAATAATCTTAAATGTATGTATATTCAACAACCTATTTGTCAAGGATGTGGAAAAAACACATAGGGAATGGTTTTAATGGGATCATAAGATGTTATAGATGTGGAAATAATTGTAATAAAGCAATATACTAACAAAGAAAAAGGAAAAGTGTAGAGGACTCCAGGAACGGAAAAAAAGTTCTTTCCTAGTTATCAGTTGAATCTTTTAAATGTGGGGAGTATGGTCATTATGAAAATATTTTTCTGATGAAGAATGTTTGGGAATGGGATCGAAATGACCCTGAAAATATATGTTTCCCAATGCCTAATGTTATTCCAATTTAAGATAATGAAACTGAAAATGAAATATGAAAGGTATGAATTATTTCTAGCCTCATGTTTTGAAATTATTTAAACATAGGACATGATTCCTGTTTTATATTTATAGGAAATAGATATCAGTGAGTAATATGGAAAATCCTGTTTAGGGTATCATCAATAACACTGAATGATTATGAAGTCTATGAATAAGGGATTCCAGAGTTATGGCAGATTGTGGGATAATAAAATTTTTAAATGTATTAATGCTCTTATGATGATGGTATTAATTTGTAATAAATTATCTAGTATGTGTAACCCTGTAGTTTTTTTTTGTGAAAAAATTATTAAAGGAAGAATTATCTTTTCTTTTATGGATATAATTATAAATAAAGGGATAACCTTTATATGGCCTTTGAATTTTAGGTAATTATGATATAATACTTTTTGGAATGAAAAATGGAGTACATGAGATAAAATTTGAGATTAAAATATATTATGGATATTTTTGAAGATTTTATCTCATTTTTGTAATGATATATGAATTATCAAACTTTAGAAAAAGGACTACCCACAGGAACGGTGACATGTTATCACGTCAGAAAAGGCCTTGGGGATCGAACCCACAACTATTGTGCGACAAGACATTATCACCTAAAACTATTCTATGTGAATTCCCTAGTGAGTATGACTTTTAATTTTAGTAACACGTGTTTATTGAATAAGTGTATGTTGATTTTTCAAACTTCTGTTTTATCAAATGGATATCCTTGGTTTTGAAATATTATTTGGGGATTAAATAATGAATGTTATTTTGTAAGATATTCACTATTTTCGGATCCCTTTATGGTAACATAAAATATAATTCTAAGTAATTTTATTTTGAGGAATAAAGGTAGATTTATTTTTTTTGGATAAATATATGATTTAATTATGGACTTATGGTGATTTTTGTTACATTGGGAAATTATTAACCTATATTAGATAATATGTGATTTTGGAAGTTAATATTTGGTACGAGCCATAAAGAGTGGTTGATGTTATTTGGAGATAAATGTTAAAATTTATCTTGGAAGAATTTGTTTTCAAAACCTTTTCAATTTTGGGTTTCAATCTTACATTAGATTATTTTTTATGGAATTATATGGAAAATTATTTGTTGAATGTTCTATGTTGGAATTTGGGTATTACAGTGGAATTTTGGAGATTAAAAGTTGTTTTTTATATTGTAAATAATTATTATTTTTGAAGTACATTATCTTATCATAAAAAATATGGTTTTTGTTAATGTATCGGTACTGTATGAATAGATAGTTAATCTTTTTTACATTATTATATTCTCTAGATGTTGATTCTAGTTCCTCAAGTGTGACCAAGTCTTCTTGAATACTCATTATTTAGATAAAAGATGAGTTTGTGGTAGAAATTTATTAACGGATTAAAGTCTAATTGATAAGTATGTGTGTTTCCTTATTTTCATATTCAATATCATAAATAAATTCCTAAAATTTATGAAATGGACCTTAAAACAAAAGCGATGTATGTTTACCTTTCCTATAGCAAAATCAAAGACCGTATAACCCAAATATTGTGTTTCGTTTTCTGATATTTAACATTCTCCTGATCATGGTTTTTATCATTATCCATAAAAAAAAGATGGATAGTTTTTCTTCCATATCCATGTTTTCCTAAATATAATCCCCGTGTGTGTTATATCGGGTGACCTCTATTAATAACTTTCATTTTTCTATACTGGTAGTTTTATTTACTCTTTTTCCGATGTTGTATTTTCAATGAAGTTACCAATCCAAATTTTAAAATTGTGAGGATGCAATTTCCCAAAGGGTGGAAGGATGTAACATCCAAAGTATTTATAGAATAATAAATTTTCATATATGATAATATTTATGAATAAGATATTAATTTTATTTTATATGGGACACTTTTTTCAATAGCTTACTCGACACTCAACAAAGGGTTTTTCTGAAATCTTATGTTGCACACAATTTTGAGTAATGCCAGAAATAATAAAATAATATTATAATTATTTCAAATAGCAGTTAATGCCAAGATTATTTATTAGTGGGAATCAATAGAACAAAATAAAATATGAGTACACATTTTTTTATATGTTTTTAGATGTATCCAAAAAATTTTAGAGTCTTAAAATTTGAATGAATCCAAATTTAAGCATAAAATACACTAATATTTTTAAAAGGTCATTTTACTTCCTTTTGATGGTGATCCCATTTAAAATCCATAATTTTTTACTTTTATATATTCTATTTGAAAAAATAAAATTCTTCTTTAGAATCGTGACCTCAAAATCAACTTTGGTTGAAATTTTAGTATTCTCCTGAAAAAATCCTTATTTTACTGAATAATGAAAAATATTACATTTTAATTCAAAATTTCATTTTAATATAATTTATTTATCTAGATATATTGTACTTTTAAAAGGTTTTAAAGTTTTATTGGATCATGTTTTTATCATTTAATCAAATTTTTTCAGTATAAGTAATTTCTCATTTAAATTGGATATAAACACTAGTCAATATTTTTATAGTTTTTGCTTCTAAAAACCCTGCTTTCTGGTTTTGACTACGAGATTTAATTTTAAATTAATTTCTACCAATTAAATGTATTGATTTTCAAAAATAGATTTCATATTTAGAATCCTATGGTCCAATATTTTTAAATAGTTACCTTTTATTTTTTGATATTATGAATAATAACTTCAGTAATTATTTTTTCATTTACTATGGTTAAAGTGTAAATTAGGAAAATATGGGTAAAAATAATATTATAATATCATAAAACTCCCATAACATGCGTCCTAATCATATTGTATTACATATTTATGACCATGACCATCCTTGATTCAATTTTGGGACCCCATGAAGCCACTTATTTTTGATAATAACATTTTATAATAATTAACGTAAGTAAAGAGAAATATAACATAAACATGTATATTTTACTAATACAGTTTTAATATAGGGTTATATAACTAATATCTTTGACTATAAATAGTAATTAGAATGAAAAAAATATTTACTAAATCATGGTATTTTATTTATAATTTTTAGATATTAACTAAATAAATTTATTTTTGACACAATGATGATGCAATGAATATGTTTTTAATGAAATATTCAAATAAATGATATTATAAATATTAAAATCAATGTAATTTGAACATTTTGATTCCATAAAATAATTTTATTTATTATTAGGACATTTCATCTTTGATTTAATGTATTTATTATAATTAATCAAGTTATTATGAATTTAATAAAAATAAATTACTAAATAGTGTCAAAATTGATATAATTGAGTTTAAAAAAATACTATTTTTTTAAATTATATAACACTACTAAAAATAAATTATTCTTCAAAATGACATATATTATGTTAAAAATTTCATTAATGATCCACTTTTTGATCTCTTGGAATTTTATAGTAACTATATTATCCGTATTCTATGAAAATACAAGAAGATATGGTAAAAGTTTATGTTTTTAACTAAGGGTTAAATAAAAAAGAAAAGGTTAATTATGTGATCTAACCTTTTCTAAAACCTATTGGTTGAGATTATTTAGACACATAATACTATTATATTTTAAATACATATCTTTGAAACTATTATATTTCTAAAATTAATTTATAATAAAATAATTTTTCAAATGTTTCATAATGTGCTCTCCTCCCTCTTATAAATGGACTCCACCTATACCCACTTACTCACACCACTCAACGCCATTGGCTTGTCCATTTTTTTCTCAATTAATCTCCCAACATCTCTCCTTTCCTCCTATAATCCTTACCTTGTGCATAAGGAAACCGAAGGAAGCATTTTGGCTCAAATCAAGAGTTACATGATCTAGAGGTAACATCTTCTCTCGAGATCCATTCATTTATTTTCCTTATCCAACACCATAACTTCTATTTATTAAATTATTTTATAAATAAACAAATATCATAAATATACAAGGATGTTTTTCTGTAAATGGATTGACCTAAACTTAAACAACCCTCAACCTAATGGATATAGAACATATCATTTCTGTGTTTGGTGAACTACTGCCTCATGAAACGATGATTGTTAAATTTTCTCCTACCACCTCTCATGGTTTCCATTATGAGGGAATTGTATTCATATATTATATAAATTATATTTATATTTTATCCATGGGTTGTTATTTTTTTTTACATAGCATTATTCTTTCCATGTTGTTTAAATACGATAATTTTGTTTGAAGAAGTGTAGACTACCGCCCCCTCAAAGAGGTGTGACTATTTCCTGTAATACATGGAAAATATAAAGGATGGTTTTATTAAACCTATGATACATAAATGACATAAATATAATACTGTTATTATAATTTACATTTATATAATGCGATTATTATTCTATTAATACGAAAAATAAATGATAGTAGTGTTCATGCGTATGTACAACCTACAGTGTCCATGAATGGTGTGTTTCATTTATTATCTAAAAAAATTATGGATATTATAAATATATAAATATATATGATATATAAGATATTTAAAAGCGTGAAAAATATTCATACGATGATTTAATTTTGACTACATGGAAAGTTTACATCAAAACAAGTGTAGTTTCAACTCATGTACCGAATCTCGACAAAACGTCTGATATGAACATAAAGAATTTTTTAATTTTTATATCTTATTAATAAGTGATATAAAAGTAACAATAAACTAGAAATATGTTTTAAATAATGTTGAAATTAACCCAAGTTTATTATTCAGGATTATAATGATTGTATGTGACGAGTCAGACTCATGGTAAGGAACTTCATCTAAATCTCTTTTCATTGAGGCGTATTTTGATAATATATACCTCCTTATTTTATACAGTCTATAATTATAACCATTTATTCTAAATGAATTAAAAAATTTTCAAAAATAATCTTTTTCTACAAGGTGTTTCACTAAATGAAAAAATGAATGTTTTTAACGTATGTGCTGAAAATGCCTCCTCCACCACTATAACTGTTATTCGATATTTGGATTTCTCTAAAATCCTTAATGTTTTTAAAAGAAAATTAAATCCCTTATTCCTTTTTCAGAATTTTTTGGTAATGAAAATTGTTTTCAAAGTAGATTTACTATTACAATATCATGACAGGATTTCTTGTGATTTCAAATGAAATTTATGAGTGAAATGTTAATAATTGCAATATTTAATGTGTTTTAATTAAATATTGATAATTATAAATTTTATGGGTGTTTACATGATAAATCAAATATGGGTGGTTATAAGATAAACCAAAGATGTATTGTTTTGTGAGAAACCATGGACTGGAGGTTATGTTATAACCTCCAATGCATTAGGTATGAAAGTCATCTATGTGGCTATTCCATATAGTGATATGTGTGGAAGTAGACGGTATGGTTATTTCATTTAAGTATGTTTATGTCCCAAGATACCTTTCTATGTTATATGCTTCCTTCTACGGGATTTATAGTAACCATTTGGTTAAAAAAGGGGAGGCAATGAGATTATATTGATAAAAGTGTTTTTTATACTTATTAATGGTGAAAAGTATTACATTATGAAAAAATATTCAGGGATTACATGGTTTTTCAAGACAAAATACTTTCATTCTTTATATATCCCTTATAGATAATTTCATGCTCATCCCATGCTTTAAATTTTTTTTCATAGGAAATAAAGAAAAATATAGTCAAGGATGGGATCAAACAAGAGTTATGCTGTTAAAACATGAAACAATACCTTGTTTCGTTTAAAGCGTTTTTGTTTTATAAAGAATGGATAGTGTGTAAGAGTTTCTACTTGTAATATTTATTTATTTATGTATGAGTTATGAACTTATTATCTAAATATATAATCCTGATAATATCCTTGATGTAAATTAAAGTCAAATTATTACCTTATCTGAAGATTATAAAATGTTCCAGGCTGGAGCATTATATTATTACTATCCATACCCACCATTATAATGGATAGGTGAAAACTATCCTATAAAAAAATTTGTAATATGAAATGTTTCATTTAAACTAACTGATGTGTGTGACAAAAAATATTAAAAATCTCAAATTCATTTCGAAAATATATCTCAAAATATAATTGTGTTACACTCTACACCCCCCCATCAAGTGAATTTCACCCTTGAAATTTTTAGAGGTCATTAAAGGAATTTCATATTAAAAATCTATAAGAGAAACCAATATCATAAACATTATTGTTAAAAAATACTTTTGAATAATGGAATGGGATTGTCCCAACCCGTCCCCCGGGGCCTGTGTCGTGGCTTCCCCAAGCCCACCTTCCATAGGCCAGGGTTTGACGACTTGATCCAGAAAGGCATATCCCTAAAATGGGAAGGCACTTAATTTAAACCGATACAAACACAGAGCCCAAGACCACAACAAGATTTAACCATGAAGTAAAACTACAGAAGTAAAAGTGTGTACATAATGTAAAAGGGATGGAATAAAAGCCCAACTAAAAGATAAAACTATAATAGAAAATAGTAATAATCTCCTGGAATCATCCACTATGGTTCCTAACTGAAGTTTAGGTACAAATAATCTCCATAGATCTCCACATCAACCATCACCATCGTCCATCATCAGGTCCAATCTCCCAGAGTCTCAGACAATGATTCTCGCCATCTGCACAAGACACAACCAGGTTCGGGTGAAGCCCGTGCAGGGGTGAGTATAAAAATACCAAGTAGGGTCCCCAAGACCCCCGAAGGTCTCTCAGAATTCCAAAAAGGGAAAAAAATAAGATCTCTATCACAAAGCACAAAGAATAAGAATCAACTCAATCTAGGTAAACAACTCAGTGTTCATGAATAAAAATGATTAGCCCTAAGCTATATCATTTTATTCCATCAGGATGTTTCCAAAACTAATCCATGAGGTATTTGTTTCATTTTCAATCCACATAGGGTCGTATATCACTGATCTAAGATAGGCCGCTCTAAGACTGGTCCTCGTCGTGTCATGCACTACTGATCCACACAGGGTTTCTAGAATACTGATCCTCACAGGGTCACTAGATATTGATCCACACAGGGTCTCTATGATGCTGACCCACGCATAGTCACTAGATGTTGATCCCCAAAAGGGTAAATATGATTTTGATCCACACAGGGATGTTATGATGTTGATCCATACATGGATGCTATGATGCTGATCCACACAGGGTCACTGGAAGCTGATCCACACAGGTCCGCTACTCAAATGACAACTACCCACCAGATTCCACAAACACAGTTTGATTGAGGTCTATTATATCTGCTCCTCAGTATATCGATCATGTCTCAACTGCTATGAAGTTCCACAATGGAGTAACCTAAAGCTCATCTACATCATAAGGGTTCCAACGTAATAGACAGCATGTCAACCAGATGCCTGATCTGTGAGTTATAGGCATTTAAGTGCCGAGGGCCCAGTTGGATTCAGGTACATTCCGTCCTGGATGTACTCCAAAATTATCCAAAACCCAAGTGAAGTATATCAAAAGGACATTATTGATCCATCGATCCAATCGCTATAGGCTGTTCATCAAATGAACGTCTGGTTCCAAAGATACATCTCTTTAAGAGAAATTGGGCTCGAAAGGGGTTCATGTCGAGTTTGATCCAGTCAGACTGACCAGGAATGATCCGGCTTGCGCCATCCCGACCACGTTGAGGTTGAGCCGCCTGGTTCGGGTCCGACCCAGCCCGTCCATGAACTGGCCACACCAATCTTGGTTGGGCGGGGCCCCGACGGGATCGGCCCGCTAGGCCGTGGCCTGACACGGCCCACCCGAGTTCAGTTGGGCCGCAGTGAATCGCCTCGTCAACTGGAGTTACCCACACAACAGTCGCGTGGTCCACCTCCTGAATGGATAAAAGGGTTGTTCAACTATTAATTGGAAGTTCCATGTGGTGCCTCCCGACTGTCCATAGGAACATAGGGAGATGGTCCCCTCCCTTCGTCACAACTTCGTAGCCAAAACCTACCTCATCGCAGTACGCAATGATTCATCTCCTCCCGTCTTCGATGTCGGCCAAGAGTTGGTTTCATGTCCTTCCGTCATGCCGCCACCCACTTCCACGGCCGGGGAATGCCGACCATCGCCCTCGCTGCTGGCTTTGGTCGTCGGTGCCACCACGCTAGTGACGGGCCAACGGATCCTCTGCGGGCCACCGGGTGTGCTCCAATAGTCTTTTTTCCCTTCTGCTCACACCTATGGGCCTCCTAGGGTGCCTTAGTCGCTGCATGACACCCGGTTTCAAGGTTCTGACAAGTTGAAAAATTTTCCCCCCAATGAATGCAACAAGAACGAATTAGCGGATGGTCTAGGCCTTGTTCATTTGGCTCGTGCCATCCATGTTAGTATCATAACAAAAGGGCAGTAATGAATTCACCATCATCCACTTAGAAATAAATCATGTCAAACACCTACCTCAAGATTCTTTGGAGACGTCATGGCGGTGGAAGAAGATTCCCCGTTTGGTGAAGCCGCTGGTGTTTGTCGATCCTGGTTCGTTGATGCCCAAGCCTCCATCCTCTGTCAGTGGAACGTGTCGTAGTACTTCACCAGAGGACCCTCATTGCCGTACCAAAATCCCACACCTGAGCTACAATTAAATAGTAAAATAAATTAACCTAGTTTCACAACATTAATGAGGTTCATTTATGAACTACATTTAATATTTCAAAGTCTTGGTTACAAAAACAATGGGTCAATACATTAAATGGCTTGACAACATAGCGGTCACAACATTGCCACTCAACCATTGGAGAAAAATAAAATAACAATTTTTAAGTTATTATATTTTTTTAAAATGTCTGAAAAACTATCTTTTTCTTCCAACCTACTACGGTGGAGGTGAAGCCTCCCTTAAGCAGATCTCGGTGCTGCAGATTCAATGGTTTCCTTTGATTTCAATTATGTGCACTGGTTCAAAATTTAGAAAACACTGCCCGTACGTTTTTGGAACTTAATTTAAATAAACTTCAAAAATACATTCTAGGCACACTGGTCCTCATAATAAATCACCCACAATTTTCACAGACTCGTAATAATCCCAAATAATTACAAAAACAATATGTAATTTCCAGGTCTTTTAATTTCCCCTACCATATGAATTTTCATCCTTGAAAGCTACAACAAAACTAGGGGAACAAATGGTGGTACTGAGCATGAATATGAGCCTCCAGCTCAAATGTGATCTACTGGAGGTTCCAATGCTTCCAATGAACTTGCACTAGTGGAATCAAACAACCACTAAGGACCCGCTCTTGTCGATCCTCTACCTCCACCAGGAACTCCAGAAATGTCACCCCATCATCGATGTCTAGCTCTCCCCAGTCAATAACATGTGATGGATCTTGTATGTACATCCTCAGCTGTGAAACATGGAAACAATTATGTACCCAGTGCATCTGTGGGGGAAGATCTAGATGGTACGCCATCTGACCTACTCAGTTGAAGATCTATAAAGGTCCGATGAAACTCAAAGATAGTTTCCCGCCATGGAAAAACCTCCATAATCCTCATCGGGGTGAGACCCATAAAAAGACATTTTATCCTTCCTAAAACTACAAAGGTCTCTGTCTCCTATCAGCGTACAACTTCTTCCTGCTCTGTGTAGTCTTCATCTACACCTGGATGACCTGCACCATTTCCGTGGTAGCATGTACCAACTCTGGACCCATACGTGATGTCTCCCCTGGGTCTGTCCAGCATAGAGGTGATCTGAAGGGTCGCCCGTATAGGGACTTAAACGGAGCCGTACCGATGGTGGAGTGGTAACTATTACTGTATACGAACTCCACCAGTGGATGTTTGTCCTCCCAACTATGACCAAAATAGAGGACACAAGCATGAAGCATTTCCTTGAGTGTATGTGTGGTCCGATCTATCTGACCATCTATTTGAGGGTGAAAGGAATTGCTCAAGCGTAGTTGGGTCCATAAAACCTCTTGTAAACCCTTCCAAAAAATAGGATATACAACGAGCATCGTGATCTGAGATGATCATCGATGGCACCAAGTAATGTCGTAAAATCTCATGTACGTAGAGACATCCCAAGAACTCTACTGATCCCTGCTTTCAGATGTGTAGGAATTTGTCCAACATGGTGTATCGATCAATGATCACCCATATGGAATTGTGGTTGTTGGGACCAGGTTGAATGAAGATGAAAGATTGAAGAGTTAGCTTTTGCATAGTGTTGTAATTTGTTGTCAAAGGCGATAAATCAATTCACTTTGTAGAAGGATCATAAATCAGACGATGCTTTGCTGGTATGTATTTCACACAAATCATGAGTTAGGAGAACTTGTGATGAAATCCTTATGAAGGAAAGGGGTAGAAATGATGATGTCGGTCATATAATGTTTTGATTGGAAGGAATGATGCTGGTGGAAGATAGGAAAGATTCAATTCCCATTGCAACTCTGACGATGCTTAAGCTGATCTATAAAAGGATAAATATCACGATAGTGGGATTCGTGATAAGAGCAGAAGAATGGTTATGGGAAGCAGTAAAGAGATAAAATGGAAAAGCAATAGACAATCTGGGGATGGCAGAAAAGCACAGTTTAAGGTGGCGTCGTTTTCCAGTGTTTGCCAAATTTTAGGGCCTGAAAAACGGGAGATGAAGAAATGTGAATGGATGTTTCACATAAGATTGAAGATGGTTTATATGTGCAAAAGAGTTATTCAAGGTCAGAACGTTGAAAAATGACAAAGGAATGGAGTGCGTGGAAATTTAGGCATGTTTCGCGCAAAAATAAAGTGGTGCGCGCAATATCTGTGGGATGCACGAAATAGTAGCGGGTTGCGCGAAAAATCTGTGGGATGCGCGAAATATTGGCATGGTGTGCGAAATTGAGGAATGAAGTTTTCGCGCAAATGATGGTTAGAGATCAGAAGATCAAAAATTGGCAAAGGCATAAAATGCGCGAAATATTGGAGCAGTGCGCGAAATCTGATGTTGCAGGAAAGATTGGGTTTGCGCGCAATATGGACCGTGGTGCGGAATTTTGTGCGCAATTGGTGCTTCATGCTTAGAAGGATGAAAAATGGAAAAGTCATGAGGTGCGCGAAAACTTGAAGCATGGCGCGAAATGTGAAGTTGCATAAAAGAGTTTTTACGCGCATGGAGGAGGTTTTACGCGCAGATTAGTGTTTTTCACACGGGTTCAAAAATGCCTATAAATATGAGGCTAACCCTTGTTAGTTGTTAATGCTCGACACTTAGAAGAAATCTCAAGCTCTGGTGCGCATAAATTATATGCTAAGTGAGTTGCGCGAAAAGAAAGAAGTTTGCATGAAAAGAGGATAGTTGTGCGAAAAGTTGAGAAGTTGCGCGAAAAGAGAAAAAGTTGCGCGAAAACGTTTTTCGCGCCAAAAGGGGTTTTTACGCGCAAGTCATTTGAATTGCGCACAAGTCACCCTAAAGGCTGCGCGAAATATTTGGGGTCTTCGCACGTATTCAGTTTTCCGTAAGAGGGTTCTTACCGGCTTCTGGGTAAGAAAGTGAAGATTTGTACTTCAGAGAATACATCTGTTCAATTGTAAAGAAGCACTGAAACATTTTGTTACCCTATTTGTGCTAAGAGGGATCACATGCACTATTATATTGTTTTTAAAGTGCTTCACGAGTGTATGGGTATATCCTACTCGTTGTATTCCACATAAAAGCATTTTTTTCTAGTGGATTGTGTGGTACTGGATTGTTTCCGTACCATACCAAGGAGGTAGCTACTCTTGTTGAGTAGTGAACCTTGTAAATCTTGTGTTCCTGTGGTTGTGTGTGTCCAGCAGGGAAGAAACTCTTTAACAGGAGGTGAAGGTTGTTTCAATAAAAAAAGGGAAACTTAAAAAGAAAAAGATATCACTGATTCACCCCCTCCCCCTCTCAGTGATACTTAGATCCTGATTGGGAACTTCAGTGGTCTTTGGAAAACTGTGGTAGCCCTCTCAGGAAGTCCATGGAGATACCATCCCACTTTTACTCTGGTACCTCAAGTGGATGCGCTAATCCTACTGGTACCTGATGCTCGGCCTTCACTTGCTGCAAGTGAGGCATCAGGATACAAACTCTGCCATTACTTTCTTTATCCCTTGAAACTCGTACTGATGCTGGAGGTCCTAGTAAATCTTCTCCACTCCAGGATGTACCACTAAAGTGGATGTATGGAACTCACTCAACACCTATTCTCATAGCGTCATTGGTTCCATAGTGCATCCTCTAAAGAGAATGACGTGATCCCCACCTTTTCAAAATCAATCAGGATCCTGTCTTGAGGATATATGAGCACGTTGGGCCTCTTAGTCTATGTCCCCAAGTTGTGCCTCCATGACTCGCAGAAGAAGTGGGAGAGTAACTGTCATAGATGAAAGAAAATCTTCTCCATTCCTATCCACAATGGATATCTACAACGTGGCTAGCTTCTTTGTCACCTCACTCAGCATCTTTAGACCAAACCTCCTACTGAGTGCATCTACTACTACGTTCCCCATCACAGGAGTGTAGACTATCTCAAATTCATAGTCCTAGAGGAACTCCATCCATCGATGTTGTCTCAAGTTTAGGTTATTATGGTAAAAGATATAACTGAGACTCTTGTTATCAGAGTAAACTGTAAATCGTTCACCCATCAAGTAGTGCTTCCACATCATCAGCACAAAGACCACTGCTGCTAACTCAAGGTCATGGGTAGCATAGTTCTGCTAATTCTATCTTAACTGTCGTGAGATGTAGGTGATCACTGAACGCTCTTACATCAAGACACAACAAAGTCTGGTCCCTAGCGCGTCACAGTAGACTACACACCGAACTCCCTCTTCTGGTATCCTTAAGATGGGTACACTCTTCAAAATCTACCTTAGCTCCGAAAAAATCCGCGGGCACTTCTCTGTCCATAATAAAGGCAGACCCTTCTTTATCAAAGATGACAAGGGTTCTGCTACCCTAGAGAAGATAAGTATAAAACATCGGTATTATCCATCCAATATCAGGAAACTCCACACCTCGGTCACACTCTTAGGTGGATCCCAAGAAAGAACAACCACTATCTTCTCCAGATCCACTACAACTCATGCCTCTGAGATAATATACCCTAGGAAGTGGATATCCCGTATCCAGAACTGGCACTTCCAAAGTATCCATAAAGCTAGTGCTATCAATGTGTATCCAGAACTATTTATAGTTGTGTGGCGTGCTTCTCCTCTGATGCAGGGTATATCAAGATGGCATCAATAAATTCCACCATGAAGCGACTGTGGTAATGCTGGAAGATCCACTTCATGATCCCCATGTGAACTACAAGAGCGTTGGTCATTCTGAAAGGGATCACCAGGAACTCGTAATGTCCATACAGACATCTGAAGGCCATATTTGGTACATCCTCATCCCATACCCTGAACTGGTGATAGCCTGATCAGAAGTCTATCTTTGAAAACCATCGTTCTCCCTTTTGCTAGTTGAAAGGGTCATCAGTCCTCATGTGTGGATACTTATTATTCACGGTCACCTGGTTCAGGCACTGATAGTCCACACAAAGCCTTAGACTCCCATATGTGTTCATGGAAAACGAAATCGAGGATACCAATGGAGAATCACTAGGCCTTATGAACCCCTTCCCCTGTAAGTCTTACAAGTATGCCCGAAACTCTAGAGGCTCCGTGGGAGCCATCCGTTATTCTGGTGTAGATGTCGGTATCGTCCCAAGGAATATATCGATGTAGAAATATACCTCTCTGTGAGGAGGTAGTCTGAGAACATCATCAGGAAAGACATCAGCTTACTGGTCCACCACTATAGGATATTAAAGATACCTCGCATAAATAACTATGAGGGTAAGGCTAGCCAAAGGATGTGTGATCGACTGCACATAGGTTCTCTAGATACTGATCCACATAGGGTCGCTACTCAGATGACAACCACCCACAAGATTCTCTATACCCGTGGTGTATGAGTTCCATAGTATATGCTCATATAGATATTAGCCATGCCTCAAATTCTACTAATTTCCACAACGGAGTAACCCAAAGGTCCTCCATATAATAAGGGTTCCAACGCAATAGAAGGTGTGTCAACTCAATGTACAGTCTGTGAGTCATTGGAATTTTAGTGTTGAGGGTCTAGTTGGATTCGGGTACGATCCAACCTGGCCATACTCCAACATTATCCAAAACCCAAGTGGTGTAACTCAAAAGGATTGTCTCACTGCCATTATCACATCTCCACAGAAGGTCTGTCAAACAGACGCCTGGCATGCAATATACATCTCTTTAAGAAAAACATGGCCCTAAAGGGGTCCGGTCTAGTTCAATCTAGCCTGGGCCGACCAGACCCATCTTGGGTCCCACCGACCTGGTCCGGGTCTGATCCAGCCCGGTCCACCCTTGCTGCACTGGGCCGCGGTCCAGACCGTCTCACCTTGGCGGGGCTGGGCCATGGCGGGCGTGACCCACCCTAGGGGGGTTGGGCCACGGTGGCTTGGCCCACCGGCTGGCGTGACCCACATGAGGTTCACACGGTCCACCTTTCAAACAAGTCAAAGTGTTGTTTAGATCATAATTAGTGGTTACAGGTGGCACCGCCCTTCTACTCGCGGGACCTGCAGGGAGCGGGTCCCCTACCTTCTCAGTTACTTTGAAGACGCGACCTTCCTCACAATAGTGCACGACGATGCACCGCCTCCCACATCTGCGGCTGGACGAGAGACGGCCACCTGTCTATCTACTAGTTGTCGTCATCACTACCAGCGCCAGTCGCTAGAGCCACAAATGAGGAACCTCCGTGGGCCACCGGGTGAGCTCCAATGGTATTTTTTCCCTTCCACTCAAGCCTACGGTCCTCCCTGGATGTCGTCATCGCTGCCAGTGCTAGTCACTAGAGCTGCACATGAGGGACATCCACGGGCCACCGGGTGAGCTCCATTGGTATTTTTCCCTTCCGCTCAAGCCTACGGGCCTCACTAGATGCCTTCGTCGCTGCATGCCTCCTAGTTTCAAGGTTTTGATGAGTTGAAAAATCATCCCCCCGTAGAACGAGACTAGAATAAAGCGGCAGAGTGTCTGTGACTTGTCTTTTGGCATGCCCCCTCTGCTTTAGCATCATAATAAAGAGGCAAAATTAAACTCATCATCATCCACTTATAATTAAATCATTCCAAACCCTCTACCTTGAGATTCAATTGAGACATCGCGGTGGTGGAACAAGATTATGTGTCTGATGAAGCCACATGCATTCATCAATCCTGGTTCGTTGCCAAAGAATCCTCCATCCAACGTCGGTGGAAGGTGTCATGTTATTTTTTCAATGGTTTCTCATAGCCATACCAAAATCACATGCCCGAGCTCCAATTAAATAGACAGTGTAATAAACCGAGTTTTAAAACCATAATGCGGTTAATTTATGAGCCGAATTTAATGTTTCAAGTTCATGGTTACAAAAACAAAGGGTCAAGCCATTAAATGGTTTGAAAACTCAGCAGTCCTTCCACCACCGCTCAATCGTTGGAGAAAAATAAAATAACAATTTTTATGTTAATTTATTGTCGTATAAAAAGTCTGAGAAACTATCATATTCTTCTAACCTACCGCGATCAAGGTGAAGCCTCCCTTAAGAGAATCCGGGCCCAGCGGATTCAAAGGTGTACTCATATTATAATTACGATCACCGGTTAAAAAGATAGAAAATTCCGCCCACAGATTTAGTGAACGTACATTACAAATTGTTCAAATATTAGTTCCGGGAACACTGGGCCTCGGAATCAAGCGCCGTCAATTTTCGTAGACTCATAATAAACCCAAATAATTATAAAAATATGTAATTTCAGGTTCATTACATAGATGTGTTAATGTAATGTCTAATAATTTATACTAGGATTCCAAATTTGAGAACATATGTGGGAAATTAAAAATTGGACATATAAGAGAAAAGTAACGCTCAAAAAAATTGTGAGTGATTGATAACATGGTCCGGAGAAAGGTAAAGACCAAAAATTCATAAAACCTAGGTTTCAAAAAGGTAATTTATATCATAAAAAATGATTATAGAGACCCTATCCATTTAGAAATATCATTACATGATTTCAAGCATAATAAAACATCATATTACAAGCCAAGGATTGTAAAGTCTAGTGTCATGGAAGATTTGGTACAAAAAACTAAATACATGGAACTAAATGAATAATTTGTTTATTTAATATTCATAAAGATTTCATAACTTCCACTATGCTTATACATCAACATAGGATAACCTAGGGAAAACATAAACAAATGGATGAGATAAGAATCCCAGTAAGGGAATAAATATAGGAATAAATCTTTTTCACACGCATTATAAGGCATGAAATAATGATATAAAATGAAATAGAATATATGAAATTATAACAGATAATCATGGGATCTTAAAAACACAGATTCATAGTAATTTTTCAAAAGCATAAAACAATAATTTAGCATGATTAAAGGATCGTTTCACATAGAGGAATACAAGTCATGGGTAACCAACAAGACTGTTGCACATGGTAGCAAGAGTCAAGGCCTACTGCAAAGACCATGGCACATAACGTCTCATGAGACTATTCTTTACCCAATGCATTTAAGTTCTATCTGGGTCCACTGATAATAACATGTTCATGGATATTCATTCCACACATATAATCTTACATTATTAATTGTACATAAACATATGGGTTTCCATGGAAACCATTGGGTAACATATTCAAGTCATAAAGAATAACAAATGGGTGCATCATAAAAGGGTCTATAAAGGAATGGAATTAGATCATACATGGACATTAATAAATTGGAATAGGCATATATCATGATAGGTTATGTCAATTTTATGTGATAATTAGAAAAAAAGAGATCATTTATGAATCATTATAATTATAACATTTAAGTTTGGTTTAAGAAAAATATCATTGAACACATAAAACAGAAAATGAGATAATATATTTTATCAAAAAATAAGTTAATCAAAAATGTTTTCATAAAAAAATATTGTGGCTTTATATAAATAATTATGGCTTATACAGATTATAGAGTTCACTTGAAATAAGGTAAAAATTTGGGAAGTTTCATTAATGGAGTTTTCATATCAGGAAGTATTAAGGAGGGAACCACATGAAAACATGTTATCCCCGAAATAGAAGGATGAATGGAACTAGATACATGTGTTTGGAGAATGTAATAATAATTTAGAATATTAATATAAATAGATAAAACATAACTTCGGTAAAAAGAAAGATAGGGAAACCCAAAGGAATAATGGATGTTTGGGTAGAATTCCATACCTTAAGTCTGATGGTGTCCTTCACATGATATTAATGTCCTAGATTGTAATGAGCCGAACCTTTGAAAAATATTTTTATCCTAAATTTTTGTGTTATTTTATTTTATACTCAACAAAAATATATCCTTTAATTAATGAAGTGAGTATAATTAAATGAGACCGTTGGGTTTCGACTGTTATATGACCATTGAAAAATAAACTCTTTACAATATATTTATTATTTAGAAAAACAAGTGATATTGGTTAATTAATACAGAACGAAGAGTCGATGGCTTCATCCAGTTGACTCGGGCTGTACGAAGCCCATCTGTCTGGGCTTGGGAAAGAGGTAGAATCTTTGGGATTTGCTCCGAACCAAGCCCAAGTTGAGCTTCAACATGTGAAGCTTTAATTTAATTTACTAAGGGAAAAGTTCAAGCTGATTGAAATCACCACTCGGGAAATGTTGACCAAGAATCCCTAATATTCTATCACCATAGCACATCTTACACTTCATTCTTATTCCAATGTAATACGTTGCTATGTAACACGACCTTAGTTACTTATGTAATCATTTTTTATTTCTTATTTTGTTAAATTTTTGAATTTCAAATGAACGAATAAATTTAGGATGAATTTATAGTTCCATTTTAAATAATAATTATGTAAAAAATGGTATTTTAATATATTAATGTCAAATTTAAATAATTAATAATGTGTAATGATTTAAAAAAAATGGTCAACTATAGTTGTGACCGGTAAGAAATTTAGATTCTAATATGATCAAAAAAATTATTAGTGAGCAGTAATGTATGAATAGTAACATACTCTTATGAATAGTAATTAATATTAATGAATAATAAAATGTCCAAAAAAATGAAACTTCACCCAGGAATGTATACATACTATTTTGACATCTTAAAAGTGAAAAAACAATCATAGTATAAGTTTTGGTATTATTTAATGTCAAAAATATTTTATTGACAATTTTATTATTAATTTAATAATTTAAAATGGGAATTTATTTTCATAAAATTTAATCCTAAAATGTTTCTTTATTGTATTATGGTTATATGGTAATTTTATGGGACCTTGATTACTATTTAAAGGTGTTACAAAATGACTTATAGATTTAAAGTTGTTTATTTGGAATAAATAATGATTTTATTTAAAAATTAAATTAAAACTATCTAGAAAATTATTTTCATATAATGGAGTTCATTTTTGAATTCCAAATCTTTATATTAGGTTACAGTGAATTTTTGAGATTTTTATAAAATGTTTTGTTTTTCAGTGAATAGTAAAAATACAGTTTTGAGTTTCAGTGTGTTTAATGAAAAAATTAACGATGTAATAATGATCTAATAAATATGTAATAATTCTGGTCTACTTGTGAATTTCAATTTATGCTACGATGTTTCCAAGAGGCCAATACCATGGGAAAATACTATGGGTAAGCCCATGGTTTTGTAAATACCACTGATGAGGTGTCCATTGGAAATTAATTAAAATTTCCCACACTTTTCCTATAAATATCAAGCCATTCCCTCATTAATTTCATTACAAAATTCTACTAAATGAATTTCTATACTTTTTACCTCCCAAGGAGTCCTCCAAAGGTTCCCCAATGCCCCCAAGGTCCCAACCTTCATGCTTTTGAAGCCAATCTTCATGGTAAGGTAACCTCTCACCCCCTCTTTTAAGTCGAGACTTCCTTTATGTTATGTCTTATAGTTTCCATATTATTATGTTTGAGTTTGTTCTCTATATCCTTATTACGGTAAATTTCATTTTAAAATGATGATATACCTCTCCACTATCAGCAATTGATTTTCTGAATGTTTATGTGATGCCGTTAGTCTGTTGATTTTTCGTAAAAGAAATCACATTTTGTCTTTTCTTTCAATATTTCTTTTCATGTGGTATGTCATTAAAATATCCACATCATGATCGTATTTCAATATTATTCCATCCGTAAACTTTAAAATGATTCATTTATGGATGGGATTCCCTTTTCCCCTCTCTTTTTATTGTTTTCTAAACCCATATTATACAGCTGTTATTCTGCAGAATGTTCGTCTCAAAATATCTATCTCTTTCCTCACGAAATTATCTTGTTTTATTTATCTTAATACCCAAATATATTTTCATTTCTAAAGGTATTAACCAATAAATAAAATTGACCTATTTTATTTTGTAATTAACATACATATAACCCTCACTCCCTTTCAATGGGTTATAAATGACATAATGAACTTATTTTTAAGACCTTTTTAAAACGTCGCGATTTTGATATGAAACCCATTTATTTTATTCTATTCGGGTTATTTATGGAATGTATGATTATGATCTATGTGTATCAAATTAAAAAAAAACATATTAACGGTGTGCCCTGATAGCACTCCAATTTAATGGGTAAAGAATTTAATCTCTAGGAATGACAAGATTCACGATGCCTTAGTGAATAACCTTGATAATTTTTATGACACATTGGGGATGAACCTTGGTGATATGCTCATGAATGTCAAAATTAAATTTTGTAGCCACATATTCAAGTTATATATCATTTTATTTTCATTATGTTATTACTCTACTTCCATTTCTCAGGTCTTTATGTTTTTCATCATGTTCTTATTGATATCACAAGTAAACTGATTCCCTCTCTTTCCGTACTGGACCATCTACTCACCCTTTCCTTTAATGTATGTCTCCAGGTTATGAGCTTAAATAATTGTACTTAGGACGAAATTAGTATAAAGTTGTACAAGTGGAATATAGGAATGTTTTATGTTTTCATTTTTTATTGTTCCTGATTTTTAAGACACTATAATTTAAAGATCCTCTGTTTGTAAAATGTAATGAAAAGTTATGTAATAAAAAGACGGGATTCTATAGTTGGTTTCAAAGGAAAGTTTAGTTATTAATAGAAAATAGGCTATGAAATCATTAAGAATAACCCTATAGAAAAGTTTAAATATAGGAATACTTTCTGGTATATTGGTGAGTATTGAGTAAGTGGTTTATCAAGAAAAAACATCCTTATATGGATACAGGAAGATAGAGGCGGCTCTGGCGCAAATGTACCTAGGAGTGGAAACTATGACAAGGAGTTTCGGGCATGACCAGGGGTATCCTGGTACACAACAATGGGCCTTGCTGCACTCTTGGTTACACCACTCACTGGGGATATATTTGGTTAATCATAATCTTTTTATAAATCATTATGAAGGATTTATAGAGAAATGTAATTGTTTAAAGCATGATGTTTTAAGACATAAAATCCTTTATAGTTTAATGATTCATAAATTAAATAACTTTCTCACTAAGGTTTTATTCTTTTAGAAAATGTTGGTAAATAGTAGGAACCATGCAATTGGTGACCGCAATGAACCAAGTACTGACATCCCTATGAGTGAATTTGGAATGGAAACTTTCATACGAATGATGAACCAACTTACTAATGTTATGGGAAATAAAATGAATCAAGATGAGAGACCAATCTCATCATGAAGGGAAATACATTCTGTTGAATCCATTATGCATCAACGACCACCAACCATTAGTGGATCTACTGGCCCATTGATTTCTGAACATTGGATCAGATCTATAAAGAAAATCTTTTCTGTGCTATGTCGTTCTGAACAAGAGAATGTTACCTTGGTTGTTTATCACATTGAGGGAGAAGATGATCAGTGGTGGGAACTGATTAAAAACACAAGTCTAAGAGTTGAAGTTGAATAAATCTAGTGCAAAGAGTTTAGAGGGATATTCTTCAACAATTATTTCGCTTGATCGATGAGAACAAGAATGGAGAAGGATTTTCTCGAGCTGAAGTAGATAAAGAATGGATTTTTGGGAAACTATGAGATGAACTTCAAAAGGAATTCATGTTGCACCTCGAGCTTTTTCATGGATCTAATTGTTAAGGTTTATAGATTCTTTAGTGGTATGATACCTCATCTGTGGATGAATTTAGCCAACCGAAACTATGATAGCTATGAAGAGATCATGCATATTGCGATGAAAGTCGAACTAGAGTTTGTTGGGATGCAATGGACTCATAAATCCAATGAAAAGAAAATATCGATGGAGCCATGATTATGGTGGACTTTTGATCTGTAAAGAGGAGGAAAAAAAGTGCAACATCCCACATGAAATAAATATGGGAAGAAGCATTTTGGGAACTTCCTGCTCGAGAGCAGGAAGTGATACATGTGTAGTAGATATGGCCACATTACGCGGAATTTTCATATTGAGGTGAATCCACAACTTCCCAACACTAACGACAATGGGAATATGGTGCATGACCTACCTTATGTCCAATAATATAAGTGTGGAAAACTTGGGGAAATTTTCCAATCATTGTCCAAATATGAGGGCAGTGGAGGGGAATCACCATCAGCCTCAGAAACGGCCGAGGGAACAAATTCGTACTATTTCAACCTCTATGGATAAAGTTGAAGTGACAAATGATGTGGTGGAAGGTACTCTAGTTGTTCTCTCAAAGATATCAAGTACATTGTTTGATTCTTGTTCTACTCATTCCTTTATTTCCTCATATTTTGCAATGAATTTAGAATCAACCCCTGATTTTTTGATAGTAGAGTTGTCAGTTAAGACTCCTGGTGGGGTTATCCAAGCATCACCAGTGTTTAGAAACTCTAGTATTTTCTTTTGTGAGCACAATATTACCACAAATATAGTAGTCATTCCCATGATAGAATTCGACCTTATACTATGGATGGAATGGATCTCAATTTATAATGATAAGATCAAATGAAGAAGCAAAGAAATATCAGTAGTATTTAATGGAAAACCTACAGTTATCTTCCAAGGATAGATATATCAACCTGATATTTGTCTAGAAGAACCTCTTATATCCATCTTTATTGAGTTGGTCGGTGATGAAGAATAAATAAATGATAGTTTGAGGATAGAAAATGCCCCCATCATCTAGGAATACATTGAAATATTTCATGAGGAGTTACCCGGACCTCCCCCAGAAAGAGGTAGATTTATCCATTGAACTCCTACATGTATCTCATCTGATATCAAAGACCCCCAATAAGATTTAAACTGTAGAGTTTGAGAATTAAAGAAACTACTCCATGATATTTTTTTAGAAGGTGTTTATCTGACCATGCAAGTCTCCTTGTGGAGCACCTGTTCTCTTTTTGAAGAAGAAGGATGGATCAATGCAGCTAATAATTGATTATAGAGAACTAAATGGGATCACTATGAAAAAGAAATACCCTCTCTAAATAATTGATGACTTATTTTACCATCTTCTTGGGGATCAATTCTTCACTAAGATTGATCTTTGATTTGGTTATCATCAATTGAGGGTGAAGAAAGAAGACATTCCCAAAACTGCCTTATGATTAAGATATGGGAATTAAGAGCCTGTTGTTATGCCCTTCGGACTGACTAATGGACCTTCTATATTTATGGATTTGATGAATAGAGTGTTTAAGGACTACCTTGATAAATTTGTGGTAGTTTTTATTGATGATATCCTGATATATTCCAAAATTTTGGAGGAGCATGAGAATCATATAAGGATTATTTTTCATACACTATGGAAAGAGAGGCTTTTTAGAATGTTTAGAAAATTTGAATTCTGGTTACAACAAGTTGCTTTCTTGGGGAACATTGTTTCCAATGAAGGGATCACAGTTGACCCTGTAAAGAAAAAAGTTTTAGAGGTCTGGCCTCAGCCTACAACAATAACCAAGAATCCTAGATTCCTTTAATTATAGGGATATTGTAGGAGGTTTATGAAATACTTTTCATGAAATTCTTATCCTTTAACCTTGTTCACTCGAAAATGGGTAATGTTCATCTTGAAAAAGGACTGTGAGGATTGTTCCCAAGATCTGAAGAAGAGATTGGTTTCTGTACACAAGTAAACTCTTACCTCAAGTGGAGAAGGATTAGTTATTTTTTGTGATGAATCTCTAAAAGTTCTTGGTTGTGTCCTCATGAAAAATGAAAAAGTCACTGCTTATGCATATCGACAGTTGAAGACCCCTAAGAAGAAATATCCCATGCATGATCCGGAGCTGGCTGTGGTCAGTTTTTCACTAAGGATATGGAGGAACTGTCTTTATGGGGGGAAATGTGATATATACATAGACCATAAATGTTTTATGTATATTTTCACACAAAATTAAGTGAACATGAGGCAGTGGAGATGGATGGAAATTCTCAAAGACTATGATTGTTCAATTCATTATCATCTTAGAAGAGCAAACAAAGTCGCAGATGCATTAAGAAGGAAGGACCCAGTTGTTCTTTCCATTATGTGGATTCAAAGAGATCCTTTGACTAATGACCAAGTAAATTCGGACATGGTAATTATAAGGGAAGGTACATCATCAACCCTAACCCAAATTATTTCTCAACCGTCATTACTACAGAAGATCAAGAAATCATAGAAACAAGATCCTTTTTTATAGAAGAAGTTTGAGGCTATGAAGGATGAGAAGTTTCCAATGATCAATATTGATCAAGAAGGTGTAATGAAATTTTGTACAAGACTATGTGTTCCATCTATTGTAGAGATAAAGAAGCAGCTTATGGATGAAGCTCTTAGTTCAACTTTCTGTATACATCCTGGATGCACGAAAAATGTATAGAGAGCTTCATGATCATTATTGGTGGGATAATATAAAAAGGGAGATTGCTGACTACACATCAAGGTTACTATTATTCCAGCAAGTTAAGGTAGAGCGACAACTTCTTAAAGGAGTATTACAACCACTACCCATAACAGCATGGAAGTGGGACAACATCACAATGAAATTTTCCACTGGTCTCCAAAGAACTTCCAAAGGAAATAATGAGATATGGGTGATTGGGGAACGTCTCACCAAGACTGAACATTTTATCTCCATTTGGGAAGATTTATCTCTTGGTCAACTTGCCATGATTTACGTGAAGGAAGTGGTAAGGCTGCATGGTGTCTCACTTTCTTTCGTATCTGACTGTGATTCAAGGTTCACATCAAAATTCTGGAGAAGTCTTCTAAATTCTATGAGCACTGAATTGAATTTCAGTACGGCCTATCACAAAAAAATTATGGTCAATCTTAAAGGACTATTTGAACACTCAAGGATAGGCTGATAACATGATAAACGAAATTTACAGGTTTATGGGATCAACATCTCCCTATAGTTGAGTTCTCTTACAACAACAGCTTCCACTCAAGCATTCAAATGGAACCCTATGAAGCTCTATATGGTAAGTGTTGTACAAATCCAAATTGTTGGCATGAATCTGGTGAGAGAAAGATTCTAGGGCCAGATCTTGTGCAAGAGATAACAGAAAATGTCCACGTAATCCAACAACACATTAAGGCTACTCATAGTCAGAAAAAGAGCTATGCTGACAACGGTCTAAGGGTCATGGAGTTTGATGTTGGTGTCAAAGTATTTCTTATAATTTCACCTTTGAAGAGATTCATGAGGTTTGGGTAGAAAGGGAAGCTCATATCTAGGTACTTTGGCCCCTATGAAATCCTTGATCATATATGAGCAGTGTCCTATCAGCTTGCACTTCATCCAAATCCATCACATGTTCATGATGTCTTCCATGTATCCCTCTTGAGGAAGTACATACTTGACTCTTCACATGTACTTAATATAGAGGTGGTACAACTAGAACATGGACTCTCTTACGAGGAGTATTTTGTGGAGATCTTGGATCATAGAGATAAGGTTCTACGCAATAAGACTACCAACCTTTTTAAGGTTTTGTGGTGGAACCACATATTCAAAGAAGCCACGTGGGAACTAGAGGAGTCTATGAGGTAGAAGAACCCACACCTTTTCTTTTCTTAGGGTATGAGTTAAAATTTAGTGTATGAAATTTCTTATGGGGGGGAGAATGTAATGGCCCAAACTTTTGAATAATATTTCATTCCAAATTTTTTGTTTCATTTCATTTTATACTCAACAAAACTATTTCCTTTAATTAATGAAGTGAGTATAATTAAATTAGACCGTTGGTTTTCGACTGTAATATGACCGTTGATCAATAAGACCATTGGAAATTAAACTCTTTAAATTAAAACTATTGTTTATAAATACAAGTGATCCTTGTTAATTAATATAGAAAGAAGAGTCGATGGCCTCATCCCGTTTACTCAGGCTGTATGAAGCCCATCTGTTAGAGCTTGGAATGGAGGTAGCATCTTTGGGCTTTTCTGTGGACCAATCCCAAGAAGAGCTTCAAAATTTGAAGATTGAATGGAATCTCCTAAGGGAAAAGTTCAAGCTGATTGAAATCACCACTCAGGCAATGTTTTCCGAGTCGCCCCAAGATTCTATCACTATAGGACACCTTACACTTAGGTCCTATGTAGGTGTCATAAGGGGTTGTGTAACGTGACCTTCATTACTTGTGTAATCCTTTTGTTATTTCTAATTATGTTACATTTTTTAATTTCAAATGTTCGGATAAGTGTAGGGTGAATTTATAGTTCCATATTACTAAGGAATTTTGGAAAAAATAGTATTTTAAAATATTAATGTAAACTTTAAATAATTAACAACGTGGAATGATTTTCAAAATATGGTTTTCTACAGTTGTGACCAATAATAATTTTAGAGTCTAATAAGGTCAACTAAAAATTTAGTGAACAGTAATGTATGAATAGTAACATACCCTTATGAATAGTAATGAATAGTAAATCAGCCAAAAAACAGAAACAGTACCCATGAATGTATAAATACTATTTAGACATCTTAAAAGTGAAAATATTTTCATAGTGTATGTTTTGGTATTTTTTTATGTCATAAATATTTTATTTAAAATTTTATAATTAATTTAATAATTTAAAATGGAAATTTATTTTCATAAAATGTAATCATAAATTGTTAATTTATTTTCTTATGGTTATACAATAATTTTATGGGACCTTGATTACAATTTCAAGGTGCTAAAAACGAGTTATAGATTTATTGTTGTTTATATAGAATAAATAATGATTTTATTTAAAAATTAAATTTAAAATATTTAGAAAATTATTTTCATATAATGGAGTTCATTTTTTTGAATTCAGAACATCGGTATTAGGTTATAGTGAATTTATGAGATATTTATAAAATGTTTTGTTTTTCAGGGAATAGTGAAACTACAGTTTTGAGTTTTGGTGTGTTTAATGACATCATTAATGACGTAATAATGATTTAATAATTCTATTTGACTTATGAATAGTAATATAACCTATGAGTTGTCCAAGTGGCCAAAACCATGGGTGAGACCATGGTTTTGCAAATACCACTAATGAGGTGTTCCTTGGAAATTAATTAAATTTTCCTCACTTTTCCTATAAATACCAAGTCATTTACTCATTCATTTCATTCCAAAATCCACCTCAATGAGGTTATAGTCTTTTTACCTCCCAAGGAGTCTTCTGAAGGTTCCCTCAACTCCCCAAGGTACCAACCTTCATTCTTTTGAAGTAACTCTTCAAGGTAAGAGAACCTCTCAACCTCCTCTTTTAAGTCACGACTTTCTTTATATTATGTATTCTAGTTTCCATATTATTATGTTGGGTTATGTTGTTATATATCCTTAATACTATTCATTTATTTTCCAAATGATTAGATACCCTCTCCACTCCCATCAATTTATTTTCATATTTTTTAAGTGACGCCGTTAGGCTGCCGAATGTTCGTAAAAGAAATCACATTTTTTTTCATTCAAGTTTCCTTTTCATGTGGTATGTCATTAAAATATCCACACCATGATATTATTTAAATTTTATTATATACCAATACTATAAAATAATTCATTTTTGGATGGTATACCCTTTTCCCCTCCCATTTTATTATTTTCTAAAACCATGTTATATAGTCGTGATGCTGTAGAATGTTCGTCTCAAAATCTCTATCACATTTCCCATGAAATTCACATGTTTTATTTATGTAAATAACCAAATATATTTTAATTTCTAGTTTTATTCATCAATACATAACATTTATCTATTTTATTCTAGAATTGACTAATATATAACCCTCACTCCCTTTCAATGGTTTATAAATGACATAATGAACTTATTTTTAAGCACTTTTTTAAAATGTCACGATTTTGATATGAATCCAATTTATTTTATTCTATTTGGATTATTTATGGAAGGTATGATTATGATATATGTGTTTCACATGAAAAAAAATTAAGGGTTTTCCCTAATAGCGCTCCAATGCATTGGGTAAAGAATTTAATCTCAAGAGGTGACAAGTTTCGCAGTGCCTTGGTGAATTTCCTTGTAAATGTTTATGAAAACATGGGGATGAACATTGGTTATTTGTTCATGAATTTATAAATTAAATGTTTTTTACACATATTCATGTTATGGTTCAAGTTATTTTCATTATGTTATGTCTCTACTTTCATTGATCATTTCATGATGTTTTACATCATGTTCTTTTCGATACCACAAGTAAACTAATTCCCTTACATTCCTTACTAGGCCTTATGCTCACCCTTAAATTTAATGTGTGTATCCAGGATATGAGATGCTATTATTGTACATAGGAAGAACTTATGATGAACCCGTTCTGGTGGATTAGAATAATGTTTTATGTTTTAATGTTTTATTGTTCCTGATTTTCAAGATAGTAGACTTTAAAGATCCTTTGTTTGTAAAATGAAATGAAAATTTATTTAATAAAAATGAGGGATTCCATATATATTACAAAATTATATTCATTAATTCATATTTCCAAAACCTATTCTACATTTAATTTATTTATTATAACTATTCCATGTACATTCATGACCTTTTTGATTGGTTAATAGGTTCAATATCATTGTTTGGGAGTATTTGTTTCCTTTGTTTTCAAGATTTGTTTACTTACATACATGTAAACACAATCATTTAAGATAAGAATAGTTTTCCATAATTGAAGTTGAATGTATTTAGTGACTGAATATCCATTTTATTTAGAATTTTGAGAACCATTTTTTTGGCTAAGTGATAACCTACAAGTACAAAATCACTTTGAGGCTAAGTGAGAACTAGAAATCCATAAAAATGATCAATAAATGGGCTAGGCAAAGTACCCTGTCCAGGACCAATCCCATCCAGAAAACACCACAAAAACACATGACCATCACTTTATGGATATGTGTTAACCATACTAGAAAAATGAGATGCAAACCCCAAAATCAGACTACCATTACTCAAACCAACCAACACCATCCCAAAATGCCATGAAGCAATCGAGCCTAACCAATATGGGGTTGTATGCATTGGAAATGTGAAATAAGGGAAGATAATGGATAATGGAAAATAGATCCAAATAAAAATCATCAATCTACATGGTTAAAAACAATGTTGGAGAAAGACTGAAAGCAATCCAGAACATAGATTACCACATGAAGAACCAACAATGGAGGGTGGAAAATAGAAGATGCTTCGTTGACAGAGCTCCAAATGCGGAACCAGTGGATCGTTGAACTAAAAGGCTGAGAGAAACTCACCATCACCATCCAAAACATCAAAAAATCATATGGAGTTGTGGGTGAAGGAGAATGAGTCAATGGAAGGGGGAAACAAAAACACATAAAAGAATCAAGGTGCAAAAAACATGACAACAGCCTGCACCACAAACCGGACTCGGTCAAACCACTGTCGTCCATCAATGCGCCTGTGAGCGATCAACACTGGTGGTATTGTCCACCCTCCTTTGTTGGTTCTGTATGTGGGAATATGCATTCTGGATTGTTGTCGGTCCTACTCCGGCATTGTTCATCCATAAAAATGGTTTCATGACCATAATTGAAGAGGGTAATATAAATTGAATACTTGTCGTCCTTGAATGTGATAAATTATCACATCTCAAATGTTGTTTTCTTTTCTAGTATCAATGGAGGGAAAAATACATATGATGATTAATTATTCCATTATCATAAATAAATTCTAATAAATTTAAGTTACCAATGTTATAATAACATTTTAAAGAAAGTATATGAGAAAAGAAACATGAAATAAAATTAAATAAATGAAAATAAGAATTTACCTCCAGAATATATCTTAATCGAGAACCTCTTTAGGGTAGAGGATTTGGTATTTTTTAAGATGAAAAGTGTTGATAGACATGGGAGAGGGTATTAGTGAGATATTATAGTAGAATTTGGACTAGGAACAAGTCTTTATAGGTGTGATGAGAGGAGGTAAAGAGGGGTGGAATTTATAGTGGTGTAGAGGAGGGGCTTTCCATTATTTTAATCATTAGATTAATATATTTTTTCAATACTAAGAATATTCTTGATTCATGTGATAAAAAATAGTAAAGGGATAATTTGAGTGTGATACAATGGACATTTACATCATATGTGACTCAAGAATGATGCCTAAATTCATTTATTTTGCATTTATCACAAATTACCATATTTTACTATTCACAAAAAATTCAAGTATTTTAGAAAAAACCCGAAAAATCACCAAAAACATTTCTTAATGTATAGAATTCAGACTTAAAATCTATTTTATGATAAAATAGTATATATATTATAAATTTAATTTTAAATTCAAATCATAATTTACTTAAAAACATCAAATTTTAAAAATAAGACTCATTTTCTAACATTTTTAAAATAATAACTAAACTCCCTTAAAATTATCCTATAATCAGAAGTCATAAAAATAATTATTTATGAAAATATTTTATGAAAATAATATTTCTTTCAAATTATTAAATTAATAATAACATTGTAATTAAATATACATGACTTACAAAAATACATATATTTAATTATTAATTATTAAAATATTTTCTTACTTATACTATGATATAATTATATAATATTATAACTTATAAGATGGATAAATTATATTTATAATTTCATTAGTGAAGTTACAATTCAATTGGTTGGTTTACTATTCATAAGGGTCATATTACTATTCCAAAGTTCAAGTTATTATTTCATCGGTATAGGTTCCATAACATCTAGAGATGACTTTTGTTTCAGTCATTTTTCTTTTATAAGGTTTTTATTTTGTTCTATGTGTAACCTTATATGATTATACTATAATACATAATTATAATAATGTAATTCACAAGTAAATCATTTGATCATTACATTCTTACCCCCTTATGAAATATTTTCCTGGAAATTTCATTTTACATTCAAATCCATAAGTTGTTGTGGATAATTTTCCTTCATTTCATCCTCTAGTTCCCATGTTACCTCTTCATACTTATGGTTCGGTCATAGTACATTGACCAGGTGAGTTTCCATGTAGAATAAAATATTATCTCTACGATCCATGTTCTTCATTGTTTGATCCTAGTAAATAAGATCATTGTCCAACTATACCTCCTCTGAAGGGAGTACATGTAAAGGGTCTGGTATGATCATCCTTAAGAGTGATATATGGAATACATCATATACATTATACAAGTTAGGTGGAAGTTCTAGTTCATAGGATACAACTCCAACACGATCAATAATATATAAGGGTCCAATGTACCAAGGACCTTGCTTTCCTTTCTTCCCATACCTCATGTCCTTCATCCATGGAGATATGCAAAGGAATACCAAGCATCCAACGTTGAACTCAAGGTCCATCCAATGATTGTCTACATATCTTTTCATTTGACACTGGGCAGCCTTGATGTGCTTCTAACTGTTTTTCACCATCATCACCATTTCTTCAACCATTTTAGGTCCTAACATCTTATGCTTACCAGCTTCAACATAACACACCCGGTGTTCTACATCTTTTCCCAAAAATGGATTCATATGGATCCATTTGAATGATAGAGTGGAAACTACTGTTGTAAAAGAACTCAACCAGAGGATGATATTGGTAACACATAATATTGAAGTCCATGGAACATTCTCCCAAAATATTTTCCAATGTCTAAATAGTTCACTCAGATTGGACATCATTTTGAGGCTGAAATGTTGTACTAAAGTACAATTTAGTTATTAGAGCATATTGGAGACTTTTCCAAAACGTCAAGGTGAATATCAAATATCTATTTGATATGATAGATAGTGGTACTCCATATATCCTTACCAACACTTTGATATATATATATATATATACATGTGTGTGTGTGTGTGTTTTTCCAGTTATAAGTCTTCTCAATTTTTGATAAATTGAGTTATCTTTATAAGACGGTCCACAATGACCCTAATAGCGTGGTTTCATCTAGATGTTATTAGATGTCTAGCAGTAATGTCCATGGTGATATTATCCCACATTCATATTGGTATCGGTAGTTGTTTCATCATCTCCATATAATTTTCCTTTCATCCTTCACTTTCTTGAAAACCAAGAACTTTGATGTATACTCAGCAATCTCCTTCTTCATATGGTCCCACCAATAATTATCATGGAGATATTGATACATATATGTGCTCCCTGGGTGAATAGAGAAGTTTGATCTGTGTGAATCTTTCAGAAGATCCTTTAGTATCTATGGATCAGATGGTACACATAATCATGGCCAAAATATTATGACTCTATCTTTTTCAATCTTGATCTCAGAGGATTCCCCATTTGTGATACCTTACCCTTTTATGAATCTCCACATAATTTATTTGAGCATCGACTATTTTATCAATGAGGGGTGGTTGATAAATAATTTAATGAAGGATTTATGTTCCCCGCTTAATGATTCCCACGTACATCCTATTAAAATATTAAAAGATTGTATCCTTTTCAATTCCAATCATTGATAGAGATGTAGGATCATTTTTACCTAGAGCATCTTCCACCTTATTTGCCTTATGAGGATGGTAGTGGATTGAGAAGTCGTAATCCTTGATGAGATATAAAGATCATCATTGGATAATATAAATCTATGTCTGTGTGAAAATTTATTTGAGACTCTTGTGATTAGTATATGTCTCACACTTCTTCACATAGAGGTTTTCCGCTAGATTTTCTATGCAATGGTCACAATAGCCAGCTCCAGATCATGTGTGGGATATATATTCTCACGTATTTTCTTCTTCTGTGAGGATTATGCTATCATATTATCATTATTAATCAAAATAACTCCTAATACCTTTTTTGGAGCATCATGGTACACCACAAATATTTCTCCACTTATCAAGAGTGTGAGTACTAATGTAGCGATAATACCCTTTTTGAGCAACTTAATGCTTTCCTCACATTCTTGAGTCTATAAGAACTTCAATATCTTCCATGTAAATATGATAATTGGCTTGAAAAACATGATATATTATTAAAAAATCATTGATAATACCCAGATAGACCTCGGAAGGTACGGATCTCCATTACAGATGTTGTCATGGGAACTCTTCAATTGCCTTTGTCTTGGATGGTTCAATAGATATTTCTTTTCAAGTGATAGAAATCACTAACAATGATAATTACTCCATCCAAAACTCGCATTTACAATACATTGAATATAGTTTATCCATTTTTATATTCATCATCATATAATTCAAATACTCCTCATGTTCCTCCTTTCTCTTGTAGTATATCAGAGTATCATCGATAATGACTACCAAAAATTTGTAGAGATAATATCTAAAAATCTATTTGTCAAATAAATGAATATTATTGGAGAATTAATGAGTCTTAAGGGAGTCAATGCGATCTTATAGTGTCAATACCTTGTTCAGAAGGCAGTTTTGGGAATATCTTCTTCCTCACCTTTAATTGGTGATATCAGGTCCGAATGTCCACCTTAGAGAAATAAGTAAACCCAAATAGCTAATCCAAAAATTCATATATCCAAAGAAGGGGATACTTATTATTTATCATGGTTTTATTTAGATCATGACAATAAATGCAGAGGATTATTGATCGATCCTTCTTTTTATCAAAGTGTACTAGTTCTTCCCATATTGAAGCACTCGGGCATATAAAACCGTTCTCAAGATTCTCTTATAACTACTTCATCAGCTCTTCCATATCAATAGTAGTCATTCCATAAGATGTATTTGATATAGATAGGTATCCAAGAATAGGTTCAATTGAGAACTCATCCTATCGATCATGTGGAAGACATTGCAAATTTTAGGGAATACATTAGTTTAGTACCTTATAATGGGCATGTCATCGAGCATGATGATCTCTTTTGTCTCAATCATTTGAGCTAGACATGATTTCTCAAAAGGAAGTAATATCCAAAATTTAGACAATGATTCTAATGGAGATTATTCTACCTCCCTACACCTGTGCATGATCAGAGGATACTCTAGGATGTGAATAGTGATCTCCCATTCCTGATAGTAAATGTTGGATTTGTATAAACATAGCCAATCCATGCCCAAAATAACATCGAACTCCTCCCATGGAAGTATGAAATGATTTTCTAGAAGTTTCAATCCAAAAACATTTTCTAGGGATGGGTTATATATTTTGGATGTAATACTTTCCCCAGTTTCTATTCACGTAGATAACTCAATATTTATATTTTGAGGTGGTTTTTGAATGGTTCTACTAAATATTAATGATAGGAATGAATGTGTACCACCATAGTAAATTAGTATATTCATTATTAATGAATGAATAAATTGAGTACCTATCACCACATAGTTTTCTAGATCCACCTTTGTAGTAGGGGTAAAATTAACCATCCCTTATTTCCTTGGAGGTTATTCTTGATTTCCTTTGACAACCCTTGTCCTACACAAATTGTTCTCATAATGAACATGTTCCTTGAAGTTGAAATAATACAATACTAGCTGAGTGTTGATCTGAACCTTCCTTTATTTACCCACATTAGTTGGACTCTTCATATCCATTTGTATGTTCATAGAAATATGTCACATTATTCCACATTTGATTCAATTCCTAGGTCCCTTTATACAGTTCCCAGGATTCCACTTCGTACAATTTTGACAAGTGGGATGTTCGATAGACATTCAATCATGGGATTTATTTTTTCAACCACCCATATTGAACCCTATTTTCCTATTTTTTTTCACTAGGACCACGAGACCATTGAGAGTCTCTAATCTCCATTTCAACCTTGAGGGAACAATGGAAAATCTCCTCATAATTTTCAAAGTCTCAAACGGGCACAACTTTTCATAGACTTGGCTTTAGTCCGCTAAAGAAGTGATAAAACTTGATTTCATTATTAATGAAAAATACATAGGCATATCATGAAAACATTATGAAGTTTTCATCATACACCATGATGGACTCATCTTCGGGTTTCTTATGTATGGGTATCTCTCGTTATATATTTAGATGGAGGGATTCGGGTAAATATTTATTCAAAACATTTTCTTGAATTCCTCACTATCCATGGAATCAATTTCCTCCTAGGAATTCATATTATTGATCAGTTTCCACCAATTCTGATATTCCCCATAAAATCATAGACCACCAGCATTACTTTATATTCATTTTAGCATTAGAGGATAGATACTATCCTTTTAATAGAGTTAATACATTATTCAATGAGGAGGGAATCCAAAGATATAATGAACTTGGGACGACTTTTCCACATGAAAGACTATATGGAATATTTCTATTTACTTAGAGTAGGATGGAGTTCCACATGATTTAATTTATTATTCATAACTTAAGACACCTGATGAAATACTATCATAATGTTTCGAGTACGTATTTTTATCATATCAGTCAAAACAATATGAAAATCATCACAATACCTACCACATTGATTGTTTTAACCTGTTATTCTATTTCCCCCATTAACTAAGAAAAATAAAGTGCAATTATGTGGCTTTAATAATTAGCTAATAATAATAAAAATGACTCTTTCAAACATAAATGGATACAATATTAAATGAAACGTATATCCAAACACGTGATTCACTGGGTTTCAATCCTGGATACCCATGATCTGTTTTCTAACATTTATTATTATGGGATTCTTTTTTTCTTCCCTTAATAATGGATTGTACTAAAATTATGAATTTACCAACGAATATCCCCCCCCCAAGAATGTCAAACCTGCAGTGAAGAAATGCCCATTATTGTTCACCAATTCCCAGTTGACTCTAGATCAAATTGGGGTTTTCAGGTTTTACCCCAAGGTAATTCTTTTCCAAAGCCACATAAACATTGCCATATGCAGACATGTATGTATTTTCTTGATAACCACTTACTCCATATTTATAAAAAATTAGGGATGTTTTATTATGCATAGTCTCATCCCCAATGTTCTTATTAAAGCGAAATATTAATAATCTCCAAAAAAACTAGAACATCCTTTGATACTAACTATAGAAACCCTATGCTTTTACCCAAAAAATTACATGATTTTAATCATAATAAAACATCACATTACATGAAAAGGATCATAATTTCTAGTGTCTAGGAAGATTAGGTACATAAACCTGAAAACATGGAACTAAATAAAAAATTCATTAGATAATCATAATTACGAGATCCTAAAATCCAATATTCATATACATATTCATAGGATATCATGGGGATAATCAGAACAAAGGGTTGAGCTAAAATTCCCCTTAAGGGAATAAGCCTATGATTGCAGTTTTAACACATGGGTTAGAATGCATGACATAATGATAAAAAAGGCATGGAAAATATGAAATCATAACATATAAACAAGAGATCATATAATAATGGATTAATAGGAATGTGGAAGCATCACGAAACACAAATTTATTGTGATTAAAGTATCTTTGCACATAGAAGGGCACAAGTTATGGATAACCACAAATATTTTTTCACGTAGTAGCACGAATCCAGGCTAACAACCAAAACTATTGCACCTAACATATCATGAGACGAATATTTACCAAATTCATTAGATCTATATCTATGAGTACCCATAAAAACATGTTTAGGAATATTCTTTCCACAAATAAAATCATATACAATCAATTGTACATAAGTATAAAGGTTACCTATAGAAAGAATTGGGTATAATGTTCATGTCATAATCATAAAAAATGGGTGTATAATAAATGTTTCCATGAAATAATGAAATTAAAAAATTCGTGGACATTAATAAAGTATAATAGCCATATATCATGACAAATTATATAAAATTTAAGTGACAACATGCAAAAAGATCATTAAGAAGCATTGAATTAAAAAAATTTAATGTGGTTTAGGAAAATTATCTATGATCACTTTAAACATAAAAGGGAATAATCTTTTATATAAATCCATTAGTAAAAAAATGTTTTAATAATAAAAAGAGAGGATTTAAAAAAATTATTGTATCTTAAGACATATTATAGAGTGAACTTGAAATTGGGTAAATATTTAGGATGTTCCCTTAAACGGATTTTTTTATCGGTAAGTATTGAGGAGGGAACCACGTAAAACATGTATATCCTTGAAAAATAATGATGAATGGACCTTGATACATGAGTTATAAGCATGTAAAAAGAATTTATAATATGTAAATAAAAATAATATATAACTTTATTTGCGTAAAAGGAAAGATAGAGAAACTATAATGAATAATTGAGGTTAGGGTAGAATCCATTACCTTAAGTATGATGGTGTCCTTCACTTGATTTTAATGTCCTAGAAAACCAATTTACATTGATTAATTATTATTTATAGTACCTATTATTCATGTAATTTAATTAATATCACCTTATTATGTTCATTTATTATATTTTTAATGGTTAATAGATTTAATTTCATTATTTTGGAGCATTTGTTTCATTGTCATTCATGATTATTTTAATTCTATACATGCAAGGATAAACATGTAAGATGAGAATAATTTTGTAACACCACAAGGTTTTGAAAATAAATATTGATTCATGAAACATAGTGTCCCTACAAAACAAGAAATATTATAATCTATCCATTAAACACAACATTGCCTCTACTATATTTTAAATTAAAAAAACAGTCATCTAGAGTTGTGACCATTAAGTCGTTTAGAGTTTGATAGAACACACTTGATTTTTTTTGAAATGTAACACGCCATTATGAATAGTAATATGAATACTAATATGACCCTTATTAATAGTAAATAATGATATTATTTTAATTTCTTAATGTAATAGGATAATGAGACCTTAATTAATTTTTCAATGTGATATAAAACTAATTATACATTTGAAGTTGTCTTTTTGAATTAACTATGATTATATTTAAAATTAAATTTATAATATTTAGAAAATAAATGTTTCAAAATGGATTTTATTTTTGAATAATAAAATTAGAAAACTGGTAGGGGTGAATTTTTGAGATTTTTCTAAAATACTTGAATTTTTCATGAATAATAAAAATACAGTTTGGAGTTTTCGGTATATTTGATGACATCGTAATGATGTAATAATTGATAAAAAATTATGGTCGACTTATGTATCATGCAATAATATATTAGGTGTCCTATGTGGATAATACCATGGGCAAGCCCATGGTTTTACAAAAACCACTAATGAGGTGTCTTTTTAAATTAATAAAAAATTCTCTCTCTTTCACTGTAAATCCCCTCTCATCCATTCATTTTATTTCTTTAAAAATCCATAATCCTTGAATATCTGGTGTTTTTACCTCCCTAGTATTCCTCCCAAGGAGTCCTTTAATCCCCAAGGACCCATCCTTCATGTTCTATGAGTTACTCTACAAGGTAAGAGAACCTTTCACCCTCCTCTTTTAGCCAACACTTCTTTTATGTTATCTATTTGAATTTACATTCTCATATGTTGGGGTTTGGTATTATTTATTCATTTTAATTTAATTTTTATGTTTATATTATGAGATACCCTTTTTCTCTCATCAACTCATTTTAGGAAATTTTAAGCGACGCTGTTAGGATGCCGAATTTTCATAAGGAATCAATCATCTTTTCTTTTCTTTTCAAGTTCATCTATTTTATTTTTCTCTCATCTCATACTATGTCTAAATGAACATGATAACTATAGTATCATATATATACTGGATTTATATCATGTTAATGGAAGTACTATCATCAATATTCGTACTCCCACCTTTTATTTTTACAAACAAAATCAGCGTCCATGAGGTTCCAATTTATAACCATCGTGGACAATAAAGTTTTGTTCATCAAATTATCCTTCATTAAATGTCATGAAACCATTTATATGGTTCAAACAGACTATTATATATGTATTATATCCTAATTAAAATTCATAAACTAGTATATGTACATATTATTAATTTATAGGAAAAAACTAGTTCATAATAATCCAAATACCACCAAATAATCGAAGTGGTTGTCATCTAATGATTAATCCTCATTACATGTAAAAAAATAATAGAAAAGACCATTAAAAATTATTTATGAGAATAAATAATATTTAATTTTAATTCTGGAGATTTACAACCATTCCATAAGAACTCCATTATATAAAAACAAGTGAACCGATTATGAAAATCAAGAAAACAAACACTCCTGAATAACATATTCAATACAATAACATATCAATAAGAACATAAATGAACAAAAAATAATTATTATAAACTAAATAAATTTCTATTAGGTTCTGAAATATTTTATTAATAAGTATAATTTCATATTATTGGACCTTAATTTCAAAAGCGAAACACATTTCCACTTAAGGTAAGGGTTTTTTTCACCCGAACCTCCATTTTCATTCAGGTTACATTTATTTTCTAATTACCTCAATGAAAATCTTGTATATTATTATGTAATCCTCCTAAAATAGGTGTTAGTGTTATTTATATGTTTACCAACAATAAATGTTCCTTATTTCATGGATTGGTACATGTTTTGAAAGGAACATTCAAAGTTGATTCCAAAATACAATCCCGATTCAAAAGAATTTATCAAATTCTTACCTATTATCCAGGGCACTTTGTAATCTGTTTTGGAAACCATTATCTTTATAAATTCAATCATTTTATTATGAAAATAATAACTTCCTTAAACTCTAGATTTATAAAATTATTTTTCAAAAAGAATGCTTCTTTTTAGAATAAAAGAGTATTTATCTCAAGAATAGCCTAATAATTTTATAAGTGTATTTTTGTCTGATTCAACACACTTATTGATTTTTGTGTATTATTAGATTAAATGAGTTATGATTTCATCTAAAATATTTGATTTAATGGTTTATGAATAATTTGTATGATCTATCCTAAACCCATTCACCATATTACTAGGAATGGTTAGTGTTTTATGTTTAATGATTAGGGAAAGTTAGTTACATTTTATATGATAGATTCAATATGAATGTATATGTTGTTTATATTTATCCCTATTCATATGAGGAATTCATTGGAATTATTATATGATGGGTGGGCCCCACTATATCCTCTCGATGCATAGGTAGGTCTCCAGAGACAAATATACATGGAATTGGTCGAGTTATTTCCCAATTTTATTGATGGTTTTGGCCAAGGCCTAAATAAATTTTAGACGTCTTGGACGAGGACTTCAAAAAATGTTGCAGAATGTCTCGAATATGCACTTACCTCATTATTAAGCCAATAATTGAAATATCATGTGGTTATTCGACTAGTAGAATTCCCATGATTATGTTATGGAAATACTTACTCAGCTCATATTCCTCCAATAATATGTCCATGTTTATTTCTAAGGGCATGTGTTTTTAATTATCCACCATGTATAATATATATGTTATCTTCCGCTATATTGATTAATCTTACTGAGTGTTTGAGCTCACCCCTTTCTTATGTTTCATTTTCTCAGGATATGAAGAAGCAAATTGTGAATGAATTGCAAGCATAATCTAGGAGGCATGGATGTTTCTAATAGAATAAATTAGTGTTGTTTTCCTTTCAAGATGTAATGTTGAAGTTATTTATCATTATTGATTCCAAAAGCTACCAATATACTTGGTCCTTCAGTATAAGAATTCCTTGTTAATATTCTAATGTAATAAAATATGGCACCATCTCTGAGAAAGTGGGGTTGGGCCCTTATAGTTGGTATTAGAGGGAGTTTAGTAGAAAACCTTGAAACTAGATTTAGGAAACATAGATTAGGGAATGAATACCTATGTTAGTATTTGAGAATAATAATGGATGATAATCCTAGTATTTTGTTAAGGAATATATTATGTATATCATTCTATCCAATACATCCATGTCTGGATACAAATATGTAGATGTTGTTCGGGCACAGATGTACCTTGGAGTGAAAGCTCCGACAAGGAGTTTTAGGCCTATCCCAGGGTATCCTGTTACACAAAAATTGGCCTTTCTTCACTCTTGGTATTGACACTCCTGGGGAATAAGTTTAGGATAACTACCATTTTCTTTATAAGCCATTATTAAAGATATAAATGTTAATTTTTCCTCAATGAATCCATTTTTTTGATTATGGTAATATCCATGCATAGGATCTCAATTTATGATACATATTTTTTTAATTTAAGAATATAAATTATGATTCAAATCCTATTCTATTGTATGAAATCATCTAGAAATGGAACCTAATAGAAGGAATGGAAACTTCATGAACGCACATGTCCCCTGTAGGGATATCCCTTCGATGAAAGATAATGATGTTGGCTCTAAAGATGTGACTGGTGATGAGAAACTGATGTCTATACCGAGACAACTTCCTTAATTTATGAATAATAACCTTACCCATATGGAGAATCTGGATCCACCATGTGGATGATCTATGCTAGATCGCTTTATGCGACAACAACCTCCACCGTTCAATGAGACTAGAAACCCATTTGTAGTCGAGAAATGGATAAGTTCCATAGAGAAGATATTTCTCATTTTGGGATGTAATGAAAGAGATAAGGTGGCCATAGTTGTTTATCGACTATCGGGAGATGCATATTAGTGGTGGTCATTAATATAAAACCCAATGGAAGAGGAAGATACAAAAGAGATATAATGGAGGGACTTTTAGGAAATATTCCAAGAGAAATAATTTCCTTGTGAACAATTAGTGGATATAGAAAGACAGTTTTTGAATTTGAAGAAAAAGGAAGATGATAATGTTGAAAAGTATGAATCTAGCTTCACAAGGATAACAAGGCATGCTGTGGACTAGAGATGAAATCTAAAAAGAAAAATTGATCGATTCTTTTATGGCTAAAATACATTCCTCTTCTGGGATGTGCTCTCCCATATATTCTCATCATATGAAGATATAGTTTCATATTCTATCAAGACAGAAAATGAATTCTCTATGTATTATGATTTTAATGGAATGAAATAGAAGAAGAGGGATTTTGAAAACTATGGGAAGTGAAATAAGGAAACAGGTAAAAAGGAAAGAGTTTAATTTCCACACTATGACAATTGTGGAATGAAACACCCTGGTGCCTACTTAAATGGAAAATGAGTATGCTACAAATGTGGATAGAAAGGCCATATTTCTGGTGATTGTAAGGGGAAGAAAGAATCCATTATTGTTCAATGCTATAGTTGTTTTTATATGGGACATTGTGCGAATGATTGTCCAATGTTTCAAGGAAACATGAATCAATAAAGGCCAAGAAAGAAAGGAAAATATTATGTGATCACAACTGCTGATATTGATTTCTCTAATGATGTGGTTGTGGGTATATTAATTGTTTCATAAAACATAGAAAATTATTTATTTGATTCTAGATTATCGCATTCATTTATATCTTTCCGGTTTTCAATGAAAATTAGACAAGTCCAATTTGATTTAACAAAGGATTTATCTGTCAAAAGTAATAGTTGATGTATCATTACAACAAAGGCATGTTGATTAGTCCCCCTCATGTCACATAAACTTTATTTAGTTTCTTGACTTATCATCATACCAATGATTGAGTTTGATATAATTTTTGGTATGAATTGGCTATCAAATTATGATTTGGAGATCAATTTCATGAAGAAGGAAGTTTCAATTTTTGAGAATGGTGTAGAATCCATTGTCTTTAGAGCAAAAACCTCATCATCTGATTCTCATCTGGATACACCCCTACTAGATCTACTAAGATCAATTATTGTGGAGGAAGGGAATTAAACAAATATGTGTGAGGAAAAGAATGTTCAAATAGAATATGTAACTATTGTCCAATAATATAGTGACATCTTTCCCAAGAATTTACTTGGACATCCTCCAGAGCGAGAAATTGAGTTTTCCCTTGACTTAATTCCAGGTTCAAGGCCAATATCAAAGACCCATTATAGAATGACAATTGTGGAGTTAGTGGAACTAAAGAAACAACTAGATTAATTGAATGGTAAAGGATTTATTCTCCCTATATATTCTCCATAGGGAGCCCCTATTCTTTTCATTAAGAAGAAATATTGGTCTATGAGGTTGTGCATTGACTACAGGGAGATCAATGCTATAAAAATAATGAAAAATTATCCCATACCCTGCATTGATGATTTATTTGATCTACATCATGGAGCCCAATATTTTTCGAAGATTGATCTTCGATCTCGATATCATCAGTTGCTTGTGAGGATGGAAGACATTCCAAAAATAGTATTTCTAACCAGGTAAGGGCATTAGGTGTTTAAAGTAATGCCTTATGGACAAAATAATGAAAAGTCTATTTTCATGGATCTAATGAATAGAGTTTTCAAGGAATGTATTGATAATATTGAGGTGGTTTTTATTTATGATATCTTGGTATACTCTAAAATCTACGAAGATCATGGAAATCACTTGTGCACTATTCTAAAGACTCTTAGAAGAAACGAATTATATGGGAAGTTTAGAAAGTGTGACTTTTTACTCCAATCAGTTTCCTTCCTGGGCCACATTGTCTCTAAGTATGGAATATATGTATATCCTTCAAAGACAAAGGTTTTCAATGAATGGGCTACTCCAACGAACATAATTGAGTTATTCAGTTTTATTGTTTTAGCAGGTTATTATTAGTGTTTTGTTGAGAACTACGCTCGTTTAGCCAACCCAAGGACCAAGCTTACATGAAAAGTAGTTAAGTTCGTATGGATAATGAAATGTGAGGAATGGTTTAAATAATTGAAGATAATATAAGTGAATGCTCCAATCTTGACTCTACCATAAGGGAATGATGGGTTTGTGATCTATAGCGATTCGTCAATGAAAGGACTTTATAGTGTCCTTATGAAGAATGATAGAGTGATTTCCGATACATCTATGATTCTAAAAATTAATGAACACAACTATCCAACTCTTGATCTTGAGTTAGCAACATTAATCATTTCTCTAAAGAATTGGATACATTACCTCTATTGTGAAAAATGTGAGATATATACATATCATAAACGTTTGAAATATATATTTTCACAGAAATAACTCAACATGAGACAAAAGAGATGGATTTAGCTAATCAAATATATTGATTTCAAAATACACTACCACTAGGGGAAGGAAAATAAGGTGGTAGACACTTTGAGTAGATACGACCACATAATTATGAACAAGTTGAGAGTTTAAAGAGATATTTTGTTCATTGATCTAGTAAAGATGGATATGGGAATTATCAAGGAAGGTATCACATTACTACTTATTCAAATGGTTTCAAACCTTCTTTACATTAAAGGGTAAAAAGTTATCATGCTGGTGATGAGGAGTTTCAAAAGAAAATTAAAGCTGTAAATGATGGGATGTTGATTGAATTCTAAAGTTATGGCTTCATTTTGAAATTTTGAAAGAGGATTTCTGTTCCCACTATTCTTGATCTAAAGAGAGAACTATTGGATAATGCTCAAATCTCTAAATTTTCTATAGACCCCAATATCACAAAGATGTATTGAGATATAGAGGAACATTTTTCGTGGGAAAACATGAAGGGGGAGATTGCTGATTATGCGTCGAGATGTTTTTTTTGTCAACTGGTGAAGGTAGAAAGACAACGCCCAGAAGGATTCATGAAACCCCTTTTAATTCTTATGTGGAAATGGGATGATATTAAAATGGAATTTTTCTTAGGACTACCAAAGACTCCATGAAATAATCATGCAATATGGGTCATTTTTTATCGTCTTACCAAATTAGCATATTTTTATGCTATAAGAGAAGATTTACCACTTGAATACTTAGCAAGAATATATATTAATGAATTTTTATGACGTCAAGGTGTAACCTTATCAATTGTTTCTGATCATGATCCCCATTTTACCACATAATTCTGGAAAAGTATTTAGAAGGTCTTAGATAATGATCATCGTTTGAGATCTTCCTACCATCGGAAAACTGATGGAAAATCAAAATGGACTATTAAAACATTGGAAGATATGTTGAGGCCTTTTTCACTTGACTTTCAAGGTATGTGGGATCATTGTTTACCTCAGGTAAAATTTTCCTATAATCATAGCTTCCATTAAAGAATTCAGATGACATCATATGAAGCATTATATGGAAAAAGATTCCATACACCAACTTACTGGGATGATGTTGGTGATAGAAAAATAATAGTCCCATAACATGTTGAGGAAACAATGGAAATGGTTAATATTATCCAAGACCATACCAAAACAGCTCAAAGTAGGAAAAAGAGCTATACTGATAACCGAAGGAAGAATTTGGAATTTCAAGAAGGAGGTCGTGTTTTCTTAAAGGTACCTCCATGGAAGGGTATTGTACGATTTAGTAAGAATGGAAAATTAAGTCTTTGGTACATTATACCTTTTAAAATTCTGGACTGAATTGGATCCATAGCTTACCATTGGGAAATTCTGCCATGTCTCTCCAATATTCACAATGTGTTACATGTGTCAATGTTAAGGAAATACATGTGAGACCTAACACATGTACTCACCTATGATGAAGTTGAACATGAGCCTGATCTGTCTTATTGTGAAGAGCCTATCAATATTGATGATACCATAGAACAAATATTTGGAAATCGTATTACTCTTATGGTAAAGGTTCTTTGGAGGAACCATAAGATGGAGGAAGTAGCATTGGAGCCTGAGGAACTTATGTGGAAGACATACCCGAATATTTTTAGGTAACATTTTGTGAATTTCAAGGATAAAATTTTTGTATGGAGGGGAGAAAGTAACACCCCAAGGTTTTGAAAATAAACATTGAATGCATGAAACAGTGTGCCCCTAAAAAACATTTTACAATCTATCTATTAAACGCCACTTTTCCACTAATATGTTTTAAATTTTAAAAAATGGATATCTAGAATTGTGACCAGTAAGTCATTTGGAGTCTGATAGAACAAACACGATTTTTGGTGAATAGTAACATACCCTTATGTATAGTAATATTAATATTAATATGACCCTTATGAATAGTAAATAATGATATTATTTTATTTTCTTAAGGTAATCGGATAATGGGATCTTAATTAAATTTTCAATGTGATATAAAACTAATAATATCGTTAAAATTGTTATTTTTCAAATAAACTAGGAATTTATTTAATATTAAATTAATAATACCTAGAAAATTATTTTTGAAAAATGGAGTTCATTTTTTAATTCTAAACATATAAAAATGGTAGGGGTGATTTTTTGCAAGTTTTCTAAATAATTGAATTTTCATAAATAGTAAAAATACAGTTTTGAGTTTTCGGTATATTTGATGAAATCAAATTGATGTAATAATTCATAAAAATTTCTGTTCAACTTTTGTACAGTACAATAAGATATTAGGTGTCCCAAGTGCCTATTTCAATGGGAAAATACAATGGTAAAGCCCATGGTTTTACAAAAACCACTAATAATGTGTCTTTTAAAATTAATAAAAAATTATCTCTCTTTTACAATAAATATCCACTCATCCATTTGATTTAATTCATTCCAAATCTATAATACACAAATATCTGGTGGTTTTACCTCTTTATAATTCCTCTCAAGGTGTCCGTAATCCCCCAAGGTCCCAACCATTAAGTTCTAGGAGTTACTATACAAGGTAAGAGAACCTTTCACCCTCCACTTTTAGCCAACACTTCTTTTATGTTATCTATTTAAATTTACATTCTAAAATTTTGGGGTTTGGTATTTTTTATTCCTCCTGGTTTCCTTTTTTATTTCCATATAATGAGATACCCTATTCAATTCATTTTATGAAATTTTAATCAACGCAGTTAGGATGCCAAATTTTCATAAGGGATCTCTAGACTTTAATTTTATTTTCAAGTTTGTATCTTTAAATTTTTTCTACTCACCTTATATATCCAAATGACCATGATAACTCCAGTATCGTCTATATAATAAAATTATATAATGTTAATGGAAGAACCGTAATCAATATTCTTGCTCCCCCCCTTTTATTTTTATAAATGAAATCAACGTCCACAAGGTTGCAATTTATAACCTTCATGGACGATGACATTTCAATATTAAATTTCTCCTTCATTAGAGGTCATGAAACCATTTTTATGGTCAAAACAGACTATAATATATGTATTATTACCTAATTAACATTCAGAACCCATTATATGTACATACTATTAATTTATATGACAAAACTACTTCATAATAATCCAAATACCGCCAAATAATCGAAGTGGGTGTCATCTAATGATTAATCCTCATTCCATGTATCCATATAATATAAATGACCATTAAAAATTATGGATGTTAGTAAATAATATTTAATTTCAATTTTGGATATTTACAACCACTCCACATGAACTGCATTACTTTAAAACTAGTGAACCGATTATGAAAATCAAGAAAACAAACACTCAGGAACGACAAAATTCAATATAATAACTTATCAATAAGAACATATATGAACTAAACATAATTATGGTAAAAAATAAATTTCTATTATGTTATTAAATAAGTTATTAATAAGTCTAATTTCATTTTCTAGGACCTTAAGTTCAATAGTATAACACATTCATACTTAAGGTAAGGGTTTTCTCACCAGAACCACCATTTTTATTTGGGTTATTTTATTGTCTAATTACCTCAATTAAATTCTTGTATATTATTATGTAATCCTCATAAAATATGTGGGATTTTTCTATATTTGTTTACCAACCATAAAACTTACTTATTTTATGGATAGTTACACATTTTAAAAAGATCATTTAAAGTTGTTTCCAAAATACAATCCTGATTCAAGTGAATTTCTCAAATTCGTCACTATTTTCAAGTGAACTCTCTAATATGTTTTTGGAAACCATTTTCTTTATAAATTAAATAATTTTATTATGAAAATAATATCTTACATCACTTCTGGTTTTATTTAAATATTTATCCAAAATAACTATTATTTTAAAAATAAAAGAATAATTATCTCAAGAATTGGTTTATGATTTTATACGAGTATTTTTCGTCTGATTCAACACTCATGTTGATTATTATGTATTATTGGGATTAATAATATATTATTTCATTTAACATGTTTGATTTAATGGGTTATAACTAAATTTATTGTGTGTGATATATCCTAAAACCATTCACTATATTACTCGTAATGGTTAGTGTTTTATGTTTAATGATTGGGGAAAGTTAGTTACATTTCATATGATAGTTTCAACATGAATGTACATTTTGTTTATATTTATCCATGAAGATATGAGGAATTCATTGGACTTATCATGTGATAGTTGGATCCTGAAATATCCCCTTGATGCATCAGTAGGTCTCATGATTCAAATAGACGTGGAATTGGCCTAGGTCATTCCCAATTTTATTTATGGTTTTGGACGAGGCCTTAATCATTTTTAGACGTCTTGGATGAGTCCTTGAAAAAATATTTCAGAATGTCCAGCATATTCACTTCCCTAATTATGAAGCTATTAGTTGAAATATCATGTTGTTATTCAGCTAGTAGAATAATCATGATTATTTTATGGAAATATTTACTCAGCTCATTTTCCTGCCGTTTTATGTTCATGTTTATGATGGCAACTCGCGGAGACGGCGACGGTGACTCGCGGTGACCCGTTGACTGGAAATGGCTTTCTCTGAAACCCTTGATGAAGCTCAGGGATGAATTCCCTACCCTTCCAGGAGGTGGGAGGGAGGCGAAGGACCGGGTCTCATAGCCTCCAACTCTGCGGAAGCCTTTCATTCCTTTCTCAAACCCTTGCTACCTTCTAGATTTCCCGACGATTTCTTTATGCCAAAAAGTTTCTGATCTTCATCATGCTAAACCTCAGCTCCTGATCTCTTCGTCTGAGTTCTTTGAAGCTTCGAGTCACTTTGATTTAACAATGGTAGCATGCTTTGATCGGAGAAGTCCCTCGGTCGAGGATTTCGACCGTTTCATCTTCAGAAAGTGGGATTTGAAAGAGTGCACTGTTCTTGGGCTTCTTGACAGTGGCCAATTCATGATTCACTTTTCCTTAGGGGATGATTTGATCCACGTGTGGTCTAGTTCCCCTTGTAGATGCAACAGATTCTGATTCTTCCTCCTTCGCTGGTCGTTTGATTTATACATGAGTCACGATCCGTCAACCACTGCGACATGGGTTAGTCTTCCACAGCTCCCTCTTCCGTTTGAAAATCATGCAATTATTCGCATGATTGGTAATATGTCGGGGCATTTTCTCTGTTCTGATGTTCGTATGTCCACCTTAAGTCATCCGGGGAATCCTCGACTCTGTGTGGAGGAGGACGTTGCAAGGCCCGTGGTCAATTGGTTATGGATAACTGTTGGGGAGGAGTTCAGATGGAGGCAGCCCGTGATTTTCGAATCTTGGGTAGGATACTGTAACACCTGCTGTAGTCTGGGGTATATGGCATCAAACTATCGGTCTGAGGTGCTGAACAGAAGGTCCTATAACTGGAAGAAGAGGGTGGACGATTCCTCCAGGCTGAGATTGGTGTCTACTGGGGGTGTTGCCTCTGGAACTATGGAGGAGAATCGATCTTCAGTGGATTTGAAGAGCTGTGAAGAGGCCCCTTTGAATCATGATGTGCCTGCTGTGTTCAGCAGGCTTCGACATGACCTGCAGTTGGGTGATGGGGTGATTCATGCTATTACCAAGGAGGCTTCTGATTCTGGTGAAGGGGGAGGTACTGAAGGTGCAAACATTGTTGGGAGGGAGTTGCAGCATGAGGTGTGTATGTCTATGCCCACAGAAAAGGCAAGCAATTGGTGCAAGGAAACAGTGATTGTGGAAAATGGAATTCTGGATTAAGTTGGTAGATGTTGTGATACTATGGAGGTTTCAGATGTTAGTAATGGGGTGCAAGGAAGGGTTGTGATTGATGGGGAGGTGGGCTTCCCAGTTGCTACTTACAATCGGTTCCAGGAGTTATAAAATGAGCTGGTAGAGGAGGGAACTTCCATGATTGAGATGCAGAATGAGGCTCCTTGACAGGAGGGATGCAATGGGACAAAGGATGTACTTCATGGGACTTTAGTTCATCCGGAGTCCCCGGAACAACCATGATGCCTTGCTGTGATTTACACCAACGGTCAATTCCAGCAGCGTCGTGGAGGGAATGATAACTTTCATCAGGTTCTTATCCATGGACAGTTGGGGGATTGCTATGAGAGTGATCAAGAAAATTATGGAGGTATGATCAAGCCTTCTTTTAGTGATGTGGTCCAAGGCGGGAAGGCGAAGGTGAGTGGGACTCAAGAAGTCTTGACTGCTCCTCCGAGATGCAAGTCAAAGAAATATTACTCCTTTTTTCCAAAGTCGTTAGTCACTAGGTCCTCTGGTGGTAATGAGGAGCTCTTATCCTTGGAGTGGATAAATCTGTGATGGAAATATGCTAAGGTTCTGAGTCATTATAAAAGCTTGGAATGGGAAACAGCCATAGTGGAGGAGGATTATGGAGATGGGTATGGGTTTTGTGACATGTAAGTTTCTTTATTTTTGCCTTTTGATGCTTGTCTACTGTACTTTTCATTTACTTTAATAAATGGTCAGGGGTTATCCCCTGGCTGAGCTTTTCTGGTATGTTTAAGTTTATTTTTAAAGTAATTTGATTTCAATTATTCAGAATGTCTAATATTTGTGTTATCTTATGCTGTATGGCTTACTCATACTAAGCGTTTGAGCTCACCCTTTCTTATGTTTCATTTTGTTAAGATATAAAGAAGTAAATTATGAATGAATTGCAAGAATAATCTATGAGGCATGAATGTTTCTAATGTACTAAATTATTGTTGTTTTCCTTTCAAGATGTAATTTTGAACTTATTTTTGTGTCATGTTTCCAAAATCTACTAAACAACTTGGTCGTTTGTGATTCATATTCCTTGTTTATAATCTAATGTAATAAAATAATCCACCATTTATGGGAAATTAGGTTCAGGTCCTTACAGGTTTTATATAATGGAATTTGTATGTTATTTTTGAAAATTAAGAAAATTACATGGTAATAAAATCAATTAGGTTATTTTTAGTGATGATGAATCATTATATAAAACTTCAATGATAACAATTTTGGTTAATTGGCTATTTATTATCACATCGAACAAATTTTTCATTATAAATTTATATCATGTTTAAAAAAAGATTTCAGAACCCTAAATAAGTTATTATACATATATTATTGTCTATTTCAACCATCAAAATTGATTCATTACCAATATATGATATGGTAATAGATATTCAAAACCCTTCGACCTTGATTGTGATAAATTAATGGATCTTGTCTAATTTTTTCATTTCTACTATAATTGGAGGGAAAAAGAGAGATGATGATGAATTATTCCATTATAAAAACAAAATTACATGAAATTTACGGTACTATTGTTATTATAACAACTAGATAAAAGTTGGTGAGGAAATAAAAAAGAAAGAATGGAACATGAAAAAAAAATAAAAGATATGAAAAGAGGAATTTACCTCTTCATATATCTTCCTTGAGAAAATATTTAGGTGAGACAATTTGGTCTTTTGAAGAGACCAAGGGTAGATAGACATGGAAGAGGGTCATAGGGAAAGGTATGAGAGAATTTGGAATAGTCACAAGGATAGAGAGGTGTGAGGAGAGGAGGTAAAGAGGGGTGGTATTTATAGGGGAGAGAAGGGGTTTCCAATTATTTTAATCATTAGTTTAATTTTTTTCCCGAGGCTATGAATAGTCATTATTATTGGGAGAATAAATAGTAAATAGATCATGTGTGTTTAAAAGAATGGAAATTTACATCATCCATGTCTCAATCATAATGTACAAATTTATTTATTTAGCATTTTATTGTAAATTATCATATTTTAGTATTCACAAAAAATTCAAGTATTTTAGAAGTATCCCAAAAATTCACCCCAACCATTTTTTGACTTGTATAATTAAAAAATGAACACAATTTTATGAAAAAATAAATAAATATAAGAAATTTTATTTGTAATTTAAATCATAATTTACCTGGAAAATAGAAAATTTTAAAATAAAAATGCTTTTCTAACTCTAAAAACTAATTAAGGTCTCTTATAATTATATTATTACCATTATTCATCAAATTAATTCTTTATGAAAATAAATTTTTGTTTTAATTATTAAATTAATCATAAAATTGTAATTAATTATACACGTCTTACAAAAATACCTATACTTAAATAAGAATGTTTAAAAATATTTATTTACTTATACTATGATAAACTAATATCATATTATCACTTATAAGATTGATATATTTTATTTATACATTCATTAGGGAGGTTACTATTCAATGGGCTGGTTTACTATTCGTAAGGGTCACATTACTATTCTGAAGGTCAAGTTATTATTTCATCTGTATAAGTTACTTAACATAAAGACATACATTTTGATTCACTCATTATTCATTAATAAGGTATTTATTATGTTCTATATGTAACCTCATATGATTATACTATAATATATAATTATTAGAATGTAATTTCATTGATAAGACATTGGATCATTACAATGATGATAATATAATAACATTTTATTTCAATATATTTTTCCAAATGTTGTGGAATTACTTTTCCTTGTAGACTGTTAATGTATGAAAATTTACATACATGATATATTTTTTTTATAAGTAGAATACCATTCGATAAGGAACGGAGTTAATATATTGAATTTCTATTAAACCCTTTTTAAGCCATACATGTTTCCTAATTACATGCACAAAACAAATATTGTTCAATATATTCGACAAATAAAATATTATTGAAAATTCCATCAATAATAATAGAAAAAACATTTTCCACAAATCATTAATTAGTTCCAATATCATTAGTTCTATTCAATTTAATAATTCATATCTAACTCATAATTATCCAAACATTATTATTTAAGCATCAAAAAAATATTTATGATTATCTACTATTAATATTTCTTTTTGCCAATAAATATTATGTCCAATATATAAATACCATTAAACAAATGATTCAATTTTTTTTAAAAAATTATGCAGGAAAATATTTATATATTTTATAATATATGAATTACAAGACATTAATACAAATATCTCCCCATTTCCTTAAAAAAACATTAACTAGGATTCCTTATCTTATTAATTAATACCTATTTTCTTTATTATTTCATTTGTAGCCTTATCATTTCCTACAAAAAATAAATTAATCTTAAAACCTTTGTAATTATCTTAATTATTTTTTACCTTAGGAATAGTTGTCCATAATTCTCATACATTCCACATTTTAAACATTAAATAGTAAATGATAACTTTGGGAGAAAAATATTCTAATTCATTTCAATGACCGAAATTTTCCTTTTTCCATTATAGTTGGATTCTTTGTGTCCTTATTTTCCACACCGAAAAAAATTCTTATCCCATAGAGACATTCCCTTGAGTGATCTATTCGACATTCCCAAATATAGGAATTTGAATTGTCTCTCCTCTATGTCTTCACTACTCAAAATACCAATTATCTTTATCGTTCTATTCATTGGTGAGTCCATGTGATGGTTATGGTTTTTTGGTAATCCTATTCTTTGGTAACCGATTTTGATTAATCACAATATCCATTACCCTAGTCATCATCCCACTTGGTAACTCATATGATAATTTTCTATCATAATCAATATTAAATGAGTTCTTTCTTGTTCCCATTATTTACTACAACCCAAAAATATAGTGTGAGAACCAATATTCATAGTGTAAAACCATATAATAAAAAAATACTTAAAATATTTTTAAATCATAAAACATTATTTTCAATTTATTACATAATAATTTTATCCTATTTCATTCATATTCATCATCTATTTAAATACTTCAATATTGACAGAAATGATTTTGTTATTTTCGAATGCATATCCCTTAGGAGTCTCAAAAGAATCTGTGCAATAAGGCCCATTTTCATTCAACATGTGAAGATCGAGTCTAACTCTGTGAACCAATTTAAGAGTTATTAACCCCATGTACATCTATTCCAATGAAACATCCAGCAGATGTGTCTAGATAGGGATGTATTTTCTTGAAAACAATATTCTCAATATTTAATCAAAATTCTAGTACTTTTTCCTATAAAATATACTCATCATTAGACTCATCCTTAGAGACATACATAGACATATAGTTAGAAATATTCATTAGGATATCATTAATTTTTTTGATCATATATTCACAATGTCAGCTACACCTTTCCTCAGATACCACCTATCGTGATCTATGATTTATATACATAAATTATAAATATTTTTTGATGAATATTAAATACATTACACAATCACATGCATGGGGAGTATAATAATTTAGTTTATTTCTATACTAGATACACAATCATCAAATTTGGTAAAATATTTCCGACATATCTCAAAAATATATCCCCATTTAGAACCCTATACTATAATACCCTACATAACACCTATCATCATAACCTGGGGAATGTAAACATAAGAACTAGGAGCTCATATGCTCTATAATGGTAAATAATGGAGATACATAAGAATGAAATGAACATAATGTAAGGTAATAAGAGCATAATATATGAAATGAATTCCCTCCATATAAAATATCATAATCCTATGTCATCAAATAAATATTTCCAATTCATAATACATGAATCATATGGAAATGAAAAAACATGATCCTAGAGAGAATAACAAGTAACAACCCGAGATTTCATGAGAATTATTATTTTTAATTTCATTGATGTCTTTTGTTGTATGTGACACCAAAATTAGCTTGTTCTATACGCAACACCGTATAAGCTTGTAGTATACACAACACTAATCTTGGATCGTGTTACACACAATTTCATGTTCATTTTATAGAAGTTATTTTACACAACATTGAGTGTGTATATATATATATTCAATGTATAAATGAAATATGGTTAGATTCTATTATATGCAACAACAAATTAATCTTTCACTACACGCAACCCTGACTTGGCTTTTATTACACGCAACCGTGACCTTCCACGATAGCGTGTGTTATACGCAATACCAAGTTTCACTAAACGATATATTATTATAACATTCTTATGAACTAGCCGTTATGAATAGTAATACCCTATTTTTGAAATTTTATAAATGCTAGTTTTCAAAATGGACTTCATTTTTTGATTCTGAATATCGAAATTAGCCTAGGGTGATTTTTTGGTATTTTTCTGAAAACTTTCAATTTTTGATGGATAGTGAAAACACTGGGTTACTATTTAAAAATAGACTTTTTATTTAAATAATTATTTATTTTATATAAATTTATTTTAGTTAAAAATTTATACATAATACCTATATATGTTCAATGTAATTCATTAGAGTCATTTTATAATAATTTTCAATATATAAAAATTTTATTGAACTTTTCACCGTCTTTTACCGACCTCCTAGGAGCTTTTTGCAAACTTACATAAAACTTATTTTTACCACTTCTGTGAGTAGAATTTCGAAAATCCGAGAGACACGATTAATATCAAGGACTAAAATGTGGTTGAATGAGATGAAAATAATTTCTGATGAATAGTAACTTTTTACTTTTATTTACCACGGTTAAATGTAAATATGGTAATTAAGGGTAAAAATGAAATTATTATTACCTTAACACATGTCCTAATAATATTGGATAAGTGTAATTCGACGAAAAACAACCTTAGGAATAAAATACGATCATTTAGGTCCACTTGGATTAGATTAGGACATTTATTATTAATTTATTTAAAGAAGGGTTAAAATAGTTAAAATCAAAGTTTAATAACAAAATAATTTTTAATATTGGGATATAAATAAGATAAATTCGACTATAAATATTAATTATAAATCTATAAATATTTCCTATATAATGGAATTTTATTTATAATTTTAAACAATAAATAAGTTAATTTATTTATGACACAATGATGATCTAGTAATTACCTTATTAATGACATTTTAGCATAATTGATGTTATAAATACATAAATAAATGTAATTTGAGACTTTTTATGAATTAAACTAATTTTATAGGTTAATATGACATGTTAATATTGATTTAATTAACTTTTTTCGAACTAATCATGCTGTTATGATTTTCACAAAAATCAATTACCAAATAGTGTCAAAATTGACATAAAATAGTTTTTAAAAAAACTATTATATTATTAATTGTTATTATATTCCAAAAAATCTATGGATTGGCCAAGATACTTATATCATTATAGGTGTATAATTAATGGACCACTTGGGGGTCTATTGGATGTATATCGTATGTTCATTAACTATATAATATAAAAGTACAAAGTGACATGGTAAGTGTCAATCTAATTAACTACGAGTTAAAAATAAATGATAAGGTTAATATAATGACCCAAACCTGTCTAAAATATATTGGTTGAGATTATGTCGACCCATCCCCACTTTAGCTTCGAATGAAATAAATTTGGAGCTATTAAAAACTGAATATGACGTTATTAGAAAATAATAGTTTAAGTTTTTCCTAAGGTGCCCCTCTCATCCCTTATAAAAGGGAACCTCCTCCCTCTTCTCCTCACACCACTTTGAGCCTTAAAGCTCTTACAAACCATGAAAATTTCTCTTCTCCACTTCCCTAGTAATATTCTAGATGTTCGGGACTTCTTCAAAGACCGATTTTACTTCCCTAAGAGGAGGTTTCAAAGAGGCGTGTCAAAGAAGAGGTAATATCTGTTACCTATTCTTTGAAATTTATTTCTTCTTCTACTTCCTCTTCATTAGTTGTTTCATTATGTAGTAATAATTTAAGTATCACTAACATACTATTATGTTATTATAAATATTAAACAACCCTATTTCACATTCTATCCATCCTACAGAAAACGAAATCACCATGCGTGCGGACGTACGGAATACTGTCTCCACGTTGTGGTGTAATCTGTTTTCGACCACCACCTTACTAGGATGGGTATAATGGTGTATATATACAACTATATATCATTATTGTAAAGTGATATTGATTCTAAAATATTATACATACACTTCAATACAATTCCATGATCATGGGAATGATATCATTGCCCGTGCGTACGTACGGACTACCGTCTCCACGACGCGATGAGATTCATTCTCAATGATTAAGCATTCATGAATGATTATAAAGAATATATAATAATTAATCATGAAATATATGACATAACAATGATACTGTATTTTTCTATATATATATGTATTTTATCTACTTAATTCCACTCAATTCAATAAGGAAACGAAAACAACGTTCATGTGTACGTAAGGCCTACCGTCTCCATGAACGGTGTATTTCATTCCATTTATCTATCTATCAAATATATATGTATATTCTGAATATATATTATATATAAATAATGTTTTAAGTTCTTTAATTAAGTAAATCAGGATATAAGTAATAATATCAAGAACAACAAGTCGAAATACGTACAATAAATGAAACGATTTTACCCAAATCGCTGCTTTTACATCGAATTAGCGAAAAGAACAGGTAATATAAAGTCATCAGTAAATGATATATGATATCATAAAAAGAATATGATTCTTTAATAAGTGAATGAAATTATATAAATCATTATACAGGAGATTCAGTTACATACAAAGCATATCAGACATAAGGCAAGGGATAATTTTTCCAATTTCGTTTTTATGCGAGATTGTTTATTCGTAAGTATTTACTGGGGTTATATTTATCATTCAGGTCCCCATTTTCTAAAAATGGTTTCCTGTATGTTTAAATTCCGTTTTACCCATTTTTTTACTTTTACCACGTGTTATTAAAGGAATCTTTCTTTTGTTTACCATACAAGTAACTTTTTGACTTTTCAGACAAAACTATAAGGAGAATGTTATTTTTAACTTATACGGTCGGAACGGATTTTAACGGTTTCATAATGCTTTATTTTCATGAATATTCCTATACAAGACTGCATGATTATTTTCAACATAACCATTTTCTTTTAAAATTTCAAGGCATTTTGTGAAAAGAAAATTATTTTGAAGAAGAAAGTATATTTTCCTCAAGAATTCATTTACAGTGTTTTATCAAACTATTTTCCATATAAAATGACATTATTTAATATGATTATGTTTCAAGTATAATGTATCCATTACTTACATGCTTTGATTATTTTTCTTATAAAATTATATCCATTTTTATGGATTATGTTATGATGGAATTATGTATGAGAATCCCATTTTATTACATGGGTTATGCTATAATGTATGATTCATGATTTTGTGGCACACGAAAGAATGATTTCATTGTGAGAAGGGTGGGACCTATATCTCCCTAAAATGAATTGGGTAATGATTTATATCTCATGAGATAGACATGGATGGAATGATAAGTTAATCTGGTTCAGTAATACTGGACTGGAACGAGGAGTGAACTCGATTCAGAATGGGACTTTGTCTACTAAGATGGTCTTGAGAGCAATGCCTTGGCTACTATAGAAATCATATCATGTGCTTAATGGTTTCCACAATAAAATGTTTTATTCCCATGCTATTTTATCATCATTAATGTTTCTTTATGATCTATGCCTTATGTACTGCCATGTTTTTTGTCATTGCCCAAGATTTTGATGTTTAAACATTATGTTCATGTTTTTAAGTTCAAATGTATATAATTTGTTTTATTTTATCAATTCTTACCATTACTGAGCATTTGAGACCACCCTTTATATGGTTTCTTTTCCCCAGGATTTAAAGAAAGTTTTCATGTAAGAAAACCAAAAGGGGAAGATCTTTATGGGAGATGTTGAAGACCTTTCACTATGATTAGAAGATTACGTTCCGGGTTTCCAAATACACTAAACTTTTACGGTCCTTTGGTGCTTGTTTTTGTTATGAATTAAGTATTATGAAAATGTAATGTAATGTCCATGTACGTCATGATTTGGGTCTCTGCAGTTGGTATCAGAGGATAGGATTAGTATCCCTTTGAAAACTAAGATGCGAAAACGTTAGTGAGATCCCTAGAGATATTTCTAAGATATGTCTAAGGATGTCCCTACGGATGAGTATACGTATATGTTATAGTCCTAGAATTAGAGAAACGATATTTGAATTAAACCTAAGATGTTAGATATCAAAGGTACTCCCCCTTTATTATGTTGTTTTCCATAGCATGATATTTGCCTCTCACACTATTCTATTTGGGTTTTAGATGATTGCTGGAACCCGAGGAACCGTGTTGATCAATGTAATGGAAAATGTAATGATTGTCCTCCTGAACAAACCGATGTTATGGGAGATGGAGTGAAAAATCTTATTGCTATACTTACACAAGCTATTAATCATTTTGGACTTCCAAATGAGCAGAGAAGGGAACAATATTCTATTGAGTCCTTCATGAGGAAATGTCCACCTTCTTTTAGTGGGTCTTCTGATCCACTTGTTGTTGAATAATGGATTTGTACTATTGAAAAGGTATTTTCCATACTTCACTATTCAGAACATGAAAAATTCATTCTTGCTATTTACCATTTAGAAGGTGAAGCAGATCAATAGTGGACTCTAATTAAGAATAAGAGGCCCCGAGATGAAATTTTATCCATGGAATGGGATGAGTTGGAGAACTGATTTCTCAATAAGTACCTCCCTTGTAATCTTCGAACAAAGATGGAAAAGGATTTCCTTGAGCTTAAGCAAAATGATGATGAATCTTTTGGTATATACGAAGCAAATTTTACAAGGCTTTCAAGGTATACATCTGGCTTTATCATCCAACCTGAAAGTAAAGTTGATCAATTCTTCAGTGGCCTAAAACCAAGTCTTGGAAGGGAATTATCTATAAGAGACTTTAGTAGCTATGAAGAAATTGTGCGTTGTTCTATCAAGGTAAAAATGGAAGTAGGTGTTTCATATCCATCTCATGGTTTGGACATGAAACGAATGATGGAGTTCAAGGATAAATCTCCAAACAGTGGTGAAAAGAAGATGACTGTTTCCTTATGCTCAATGTGTGGAAAGAAGCATGGTGGAGATTGTCTTAAAGGGACTAGAAAAAGTTTTAAGTGTGGAAAAGAAGGTCATCGAGCAGCTGAGTGTCGAAGTAAGGTAAAAATGGTTACTAATGATGTGAATAAAGAAAATACTTCCGAGAACGTACCACCAACACTTCAATGCTTCAAGTGTAATGAAAAGGTGCATTATGCTAATCAATTCCCTAATCCAAGGGTTAATTATGATCGACATGAGCAACCAGTAAAGGAAAAGCACAATGGGAAGTCACATGCAATCACTATTGGCGATGTTGAATATGACAAAGATGTGGTGGAATGATTAGGTTTTTATGTAATGGGATTCCAAAATAATGTTGTACATAGTATCGTGGAATATTGGAATATTTATGTATTGGTATATTGTGGTTTTCAATAATTTTATGGCACTGGTAACCATGGAAAGCGATTGATATATTTTTGGAAAGAAGATGATTTGCGCATAATAGAGGGATAAGGAGAAAATGAAATGTTTGATAGTATTCAGGATCTCGTGACTAGTATAAGGAAAAAGTTATATCATGGTTTGAGTATATATAATTTTTTGGCTTTTCGTATGTGGAAAGAGTTAACTTTTTATAGCATTCATGTTTTCACTAAGGATCAATGGGTATTAATTTTTCAAGAGAATACATGATTAAGGTATTCACATGTTTGGAATGTGACCAACAAGATATATCTTATATGGGGGATAAATGATGGTATTCACATGCTTGGTTGATGACATTTCTAGTAATCATTTCTTTTATACTATAAGATTGGACATAAGTATTTTCGATAAGCTTAAAGGTTGGAATGGATTAAGTTGGACATTAGATATAATTGTTTAAGGCTAGAACTTTTTTCAATATTATTTATGGAATGTTATAATAATGTCGTTTTAGAAAAAGGACAACCTGTAGGATGGGAGACAACCCGTCGCGTCGGACAAGGTTGTGGGAATCGAACCCACAACTGAAGTGCGACAGGCCTTTATCGCATACCACTGGCCTACAGGAAGACCCTGGTTAGTAGAAACTAGTTTTATTTTATTAAACGGTATGATAGATACAGTATAAGTCCATTGTTGGAATCATATACGATTAATCTCATCATAGATTGACTTATGTATAATTAATAACTTATGATAACCTTTTTGTGATAGAAACAGATGGGATGACTTATGATTCTATCGCATGATCTGCTAACACTTCATGAATGAAAAATTCATCTTCATTTCTTTAAATAGAGATGAAGTGGAAATTGTTCATGGGATGACCAACAATGATATTACACTAAAATCAAGTAAGTGTTTCTCCTTATGTAAAAGTTCATCAACGTTAAGGAAATGATCTTGGAAACCAAAAATGTTCTTCTAGTACTCTCATATATGATGAATCAGATGGTACCTTAGATCATCACAAATTTATGGCTTTACGATTGTTGGCTTTTTCATAGCCATATTCCCTACCACTCTCCATCAGAACTTGACGGTTATATTTATCTTCCATATCCATATTTTCACCTATGTTATCCTATGTGGAAACCCAGGGATAAGTTAATTTGGGTAACCGTTACGTTTCATACATTAGTTTTTAAAATTAAGCTTTAGTATTTCTTTTTTACAATGTGGGTTTCTATTAACGAAAATTTCAATTTGTAAACGATTTATAACCCCGGTGAATTTCGAGGGTGAAATTCATTTTAAGGGGGTAGAATGTAACAACCTGTGATTTTATGAGAATTATTATTTTTAATTTCATTGATGTATTGTGTTGTATGTGACACCAAAATTAGCTTGTTCTATACACAACACCGTTTTATCTTGCAGTATACACATCACTAATCTTGGATTCTGTTACACACAATTTCAAGTTCGTTTGATAAAAGTTATTTTATGCAACATTGAGTGTATTTATATATATATTCAATGTATAAATGAAATATGGTTGGATTCTATTATACACATCAAAAAATTAATCTTTCACTACACGCAACCCTGACTTGGATTTCATTACACGCAACCGCGACCTTCCACGATAGCGTTTGTTATAAAAAATACCATGATTCACTAAACGATATATTATTATAATATTCTTATGAACTAGCCATTATGAATAGTAATAACCAATTTTTGAAATTTTATAAATTTTATTTGTCAAAATGGACTTCATTTTTGGATTTTGAATATCGAAATTAGCCTAGGATGATGTTTTGGTATTTTTCTGAAAACATTCAATTTTTGATGAATAGTGAAAACACTAGGTAACTATTTAAAAACCGACTTTTTATTTAAATAATTATTTATTTATTTTTTAAATTTATTTTAGGTTAAAATTGATACATAATACCTATATACAAGGAAATTCTGAAACAGGCGTAAGCCTGGTCCCACAAATTTATTAAAGGAAAAAAAGAGAAAAAAATACATAATACTTATATAAGTTCAAAGTAATTCATTGGAGTTATTTTATAATAATTTTCGATATATAAAAATTTTATTGAACTTTTACCGTCTTTTACCTACCTCCTAGGAGCTTTTTGAAAACATACATAAAACATAATTTTACCACTTCTGTGAGTAGAATTTATAAAATCCTAGAGACACGGTTAATATCAAGGACTAAAATGTGGTTCAATGAGATGAAACTAATTTTTTGTGAATAGTAACTTTTTACTTTTATTTACCACGGTTAAAAGTAAATATGGTAATTAAGGGTAAAAATGTTATTATTATTACCATAACAGAGGTCCTAATTATATTGGATAAGTGTAATTAGACCAAAAACAACCGTAGGAATAAAATATGAACATTTAGGTCCACATGGATTAGATTAGGGCATTTATTATTAATTTATTTAATGAAGGGTTAAAATCGTTAAAATCAAAGTTTAATAAATAAATCATTTTTAGTATGGGGTTATACATACGATAAATTCAACTATAAATATTTATCAGAAATATAAAATTATTTCCTACATAATGGTATTTTTTTATAATTTTTAGACATTAAATAAGTTAATTTATCTATGACACAATGATGATGTAGTAATTACCTTATTAATGAAATATTAACATAATTGATGTTATGAATACACAAATAAATGTAATTTTAGACTTTTTATAAATTCAGATAATTTTATAGGTTAATATGCCATGTTAGTATTTATTTAATTAACTTTTTTCTAACTTATCATGCTGTTATGATTTTCACAAAAATCAATTACCAAATAGTGTCAAAATTGACATAAAATAGTTTTTAAAACAAATATTATATTAATAATTGTTATTATATTCCTAAAAATCTATTGTTCTCCCAAGATACTTACATCATGATAGTTTTATCATTAATGGACAACTTGGGGGTCTTTTGGATGTATATGGTATTTTTATTAACTATATAATATAAAAATACAAAGTGACATGGTAAGTGTCAATCTAATTAACTAAGAGTTAAAACTAAAAGATAAGGTTAATATAATGACCCAAACAAGTCTAAAATCTATTTTCTGAAATTATTTCGACCCATCCCCACTTCATCTTCGAAAGAAATCAATTTTGAGCTATTAAAAACCGAATATGACTTTATTATAAAATAATATTTTATGTTTTTTCTAAGGTGCCCCTCTCCTCCCTTATAAAATGGCACCTCCTCCCTATTCTCCTCACACCACTTTGAGCCTTCAAGAACGGCCAAACTCTGCCAATTTATCTTCTCCTCTTCCCTAGTAATATTCTTGATGTCCTGGTCTTCTTCAAAGACAGATTTTAGTGCCCTAAGAGGAGGTTTCAAAGAGGCGTGTCGAAGAAGAGGTAATATCTGTTACCAATTATTTCAAATTTATTTCTTCTTCTACTTACACTTCATTAGTTGTTTCATTATGAAGTTATAACATAAGTATCACTCATATACTGTTATGTTATTATAAATATGAATCAACCCTATTTCACCTTCTATCCATCCTACGGAAAATGAAATCACCGCGCGTGCGGACGTACGGAATACCGTCTCCACGCCATGGTGTAATCTGTTTTGACCACCACCTTACTTGGATGGGTATAATGGTGTAAATAAATAACTATATATGAATATTTTAAAGTGATATTGATTCTTAAATATTATACATACACTTCAATACAATTCCACGATCACGGGAATGATATCATCGCTCATGCGTACGTACGGACTACCGTCTCCACGACGCGATGAGATTCATTCTCAATGATTAACCATTCATGAATGACTATAAAGTATATATAATAAGTAATCATTAAATATATGACATAATAATGATACTGTATTGTTGCATATATATATATATATGTATGTCATCTACTTAATTCCATTCAATTCAATAAAGAAACGAAAACATCGTTCATGTGTACGTACGGCCTACCGTCTCCATGAACGGTGTATTTCATTCCATTTATCGATATATCATATAAATATATGTATATGATCAATATATATTATATATAAATCTTGTTTTACATTCTGGAATTATGTAAATCAGGATATTAGTAATAATATCATGAACAACAAGTTGAAATACGTACAATAAATGAAACGATTTTACCCAAATCACTGCTTTTACATCGAATTTGCAAAAGAACGGGTAATATAAAGTCATAAGTAAATGAAATATTATATCATGACAATTAATATGATTCTTTAATAAGTCAATGAAATTATTTAAATCATTATACATGAGATTCAGATACATACGAAGCATATCGGACATAAGGTAAGGGATAATTTTTCAAATCTCGTTTTTATCTGAGATTGTTTATTCATATGTATTTACTGGGGTTATATTTATCATTCATGTCCCTGTTTTCTAAAAATGGTTTCATGTATGTTTAAATTTCTTATTTCCCATTTTTTTTACTTTTACCACGTGTTATGAAAGGAATCTTTTTTCTCTTACCATACAAGGAACTTTTTGACTTCTCCGACAAAAGTACGAGGAGAATGTTATTTTTAACTTATACGGCGTGAACGGATTTTTACGGTTTCATAACGCTTCATTTTCAGGAAGCTTACTATAAAATATTGCATGATTATTTTCAAAATAACCCTTTTCTATTAAAATTGCATGGCATTTTGTGAATAGAAAATGATTTTGAAGAAGAAAGGATATTTTCCTCAAAAATTCATTTCAAGTGTTTTATCAAAACAATTTTCCATCTAAAATGACATTATTTAATATGTTTATGTTTCAAGTATAATGTCTCCATTATTTTCTAGTTTTATTCTTCTTATAATAAAATTATATCTATTTTTATGGATTATGTTATGATGGCATGATGTTTGAGAATCCCATTCTATTACATGGGTTATGCTATGATGTATGATTCATGATTTGGTGGCACACGAAAGAATGATTTCATTATGAGATGGGTGGGACCTATATATCCCTCCAATACATTGGGTAAAGATTTATATCTCATGAGATAGACATGGATGGAACGGTAAGTGAATCCTGTTCAGTAATACAAGACTGGAATGAGGAGTGAACTCGATTCAGAAAGGGACTTTTTCCACTAAGATGGTCTTGGCAGCAATGCCCTTGCTATTATGGAAATCATATCATGTTCTTAATGGTTTCCCCAGTCACATGTTTTATTCCCATGATATTTTATCATGATTAATTTTTCTTTATGATCTATGCCTTATGTACTGCCATGTTTTATGTCATAGCCCATGATTTTGATGTTTAAACATTATGTTCATGTTTTTATGTTCAAATTCATATGATTTGTTTTATTTTATCCATTCTTACCCTTACTGAGCGTTTGTGCTCAATCTTTATATGTTTTATTTTCCCAGGATTTAAATAATGTTTTTAGGAAAGAAAACCAAAAGGGGAGGATCTTTATGGGAGATGTTGAAGATCTTTCACCATGATTAGAATATTACGTTCCGAGTTTCCAAAGGCACTAAACATTTACGATCCTTTAGTGTTTTTTTTAATGTATTAAGTATTTCGAAAAAGTAATGTAATTTCCATGTACATCAAGTTTTGGGTCTCTACATAACATTTGTATAGACATGGAATTGTGGCATGCCCATAAGCATTGTGAAAACTTTTCAATGTATTCAAGGTCCATTTCCATGGAAATCATTATGAATGGGTTGACTCCTAATACCTTTATAGAATCCAAGGTTCACACCCAAGACCATCATAGTGGAAAAACTCCCTTACTGAATAGGGATCACTACCTATTCCATTCCTCTATATATCATTAGCTATAAATATTTACCAAATGAATTATATGGAGACATAGGTATCACTGATCGCATAATGAGAATCATACAAATGTGTGACATGAGATCATAAAAAACACAATATCACAATCACTAAATTTAAATGGGATTCATAAAAATTTCAACATATAATAGACTATAAAAAAGCGATTCTTTCATACTTATTTCATTATTTCACCATTCTGAAACCCTTGGTGATTGAAGGTGGTATCATAAGAATTTTAACATGGTGTAATATTTTGAATAGAAAAGGGTTTAACAAAAATCATTACATCATAAACCATTGAAGGAATAAACCATAATAATATCCTTGTTTCATATCCTAATAAAATAATATGTTGCATCAAGGGACATCATCTTAGATGGTTTTGGGAAAAATCACTCAAGGTTTCATTATAATGTTTTGGGGTTGTTTTTTATTGTTGAAAAATCATGTGGAGATAGAAAATTGTACAGTTCAAGCATGGTTATTGACTAGGTTTGTTGACATAGATCCATGATAGAGAAATGGATGCCTTGAAGGGGGTAAAAAAATTATATATACAAAGTGTCTCTATTCCCTAGTGTCTACCAAAATTTTGGAAACCAAAATTTATAGGATAAATAAATAATCAAAAAAGATGTATTTTCTTGAATTCCTCATAATAATATGAAAACTAGATGAGTTTTATGAATATTGGAGTTTCACAAATGTAGGGAGCTTGATAAAGGAATTTTTCATCCTGAAGACTAGTTTCCATGAAGGTTTGGAGTGTCACAAATGCGCAATAATATATAGTACATATCCAAGACTATGAGAATTTGATGATCCCAAACACTTGATGAAAATTTTTACATCTCCATGAATATGTGAAGCATTTTGAAATGAGTAAATTTCCCTGGTTTATCGTCAAAATAGAGATCTCTGTGAATGATATTGGAGAGCTTCATGAAAATTTGATGATGATGATGAATGATTATAGAATACAAGGAAATGTCTATAAATAGGCATCTATCCCCCATTTGAATAGTATAAAAAGATGTAAAGATGACTCAGAGGCTTCAAACTCAAAAATGATATTCAGGGAGGTTGTTATTTCAAAAAAACTTCACAAATAGAAGAAGTTAACAATGGTTATAAAATTACAACCAAAAGTTCCATAGTTTGTGAATTCGAAGGGATATTAATGAATGTTTTGTGCTTAAAAAAATTCTATGTGAGACACATGAAAGTGTTTTAGCTTCATGAAAGGAGGGTTATTAATGAATTCTATTCAGGCTTCATGAAAGAGGTGATCTTCACAAAAGTTGTGGGGTTCATAAGGAAGATTATGAATGCGAATAATTGGGTTATTTCAGGAAGGCTGTCAGAGCTTCACAAAGGATTTGAGAATCTAGAAATTATTAATAAGGGATTTCCTGGTAAATATAAGTTTATGTTGAATTCATCATGTGGATGAAATTTTATCTTCAATACATTATCTAACTACAACGGAGGAATTATTCAATATTTCTAATGAAGGGACCTACATATCCATAAACTATGTTTGAATCCATTCTAGATTAGTAGAGAATGTAAGAAGATGAATTTCATCTCATCGACAAGTTATGAGCTATAAAAGGAGAGATAAAGAGATTTACCCTTGGGAAGAATCCATTTATCCCAAAACATTTTAATTATGTGATCCTATGAATATAATTTATCAATCCTAAAAATTATTTTGGAAGTGAGCCTTGGTATTTTTTACGTTGGTGAATTGTTAGTGTATGCTCTTTGAACGAAGCCTAGTGAGGTTGAACCATGTAAAATTAATGTGTCCCATTCATGCTTTCATTTCTGTTCATACATTACTATGGGAATGGGAGAGAAGAATGTTTATTTAATGATAAAAAATATCTTAAGGGGAATTTTTTTATTCTATCATACCCTGATTCACCCCCCCTCTGGGTATTTAATCTAGTTGGTCCGACAATTGGTATTACAGAAAATGATACTTTTAGGGATTCTATATAAGGGTTTCAATTGAGTATTTAAATTATAATGAGATTCTAATCATTGATGAAAGAAATTTTCAATTAATTAAGATTAAAATGTATAACTACTTCTGATCATTAGTTATATATGTCATCACAACAACAATTCATTTTTTTGACCAGTGTGGATAGTGGGATTTATCAGAAGATGAAAAAAGGAAATTGGATGCTGATGCCAAATAAATAAATGCTTTATGGAGTGCCTTATCCAATACAATCTATATGATAGTGATTTCATGTATGTCCTCGAATGATATACCATCTAAATTGACAAATATTTAAGTCGGAGATTGAAAAGTTAGAGAAGAAAATCTAAAGAAAGATAATGTATTTAAAATAAATATTTGAATGATCCGAAATTGGATAGATTTCATATTACTCTTATCTCATATGAGTTGATAAATGGTGATAATGATGTTCTAGAGAAGGGTAGGTCCAAATATTTATAATTCAACGATATAAAGAATCTCACTATTTCGGATATTCATCAGGAAGTCTCTATGGATGAGGTCTTGTCATTCCTCTCCCTAGATCTATGATGTGTTCAACATCATAACAATTTATCAATGGGAAATTGAAATGATGCTGGTTAAAAAAAATCTATAAGATCCAAAAAAATAATGGAAAAGCATTCAAAAATAGCTAAGTTGAGGATTATATTAAGAAATATGGGATAAAGCACCAGGTTTTATCATTAATAAATCCAAATAATGGATTTTCTGATAGAACCAATCAGATTATAAAAAATATGGATATAACAATTTTCATTGAGAATGAACTTCTGGATATGTTTAGAAAAAAATAAGTAATAAAAACATCATACACATCAATGCATTATTATTTCTAAAATAAGGGAAGAACCCATATGATATATGGTATGGAAAAAATCCAAAATTGTAGTACATTTGATTTTTCAGAATTATGTGTTTTATTGTCAATAAGGGAAAACACATGCATTTTGAATCTTGTAGATGTGAATGGATATTTCATGGATAATTATGAAAATTAAATGAATATATATATTTCAATAAAGGGATGAGAATGGTAGTTTAATTAAATTATATGAATATTGTAGATAATTAGAAAAATCTTCAATAAATGTATGATTAGTCTCATGAGGATATCAATAAAGAGATAAGCATGTCAGGTGGAGTTCTAGTTTTTGTGGCTGATTTATAAAAATATTTAGATAATAAAAAGGATGACCAAATATCTATATCTACAAAAATAATAAAGGGTCAATCATAAATTCATAGACATAACATTATCAGTGACCAGACAGTGCCAATGTAGACAATGAGGATGTGAACTCTAAAGAAAGCATCATTCGTATCATAGGTATAGACCAATGGTTCTAAGGAAGTATTCGTAGATGAAAAATAGGCTCGGGATATGAATGAAGTAATTGGACAAATTGATAGGAATTATACCTTGGATATTGTATCAAGACATATATATAAGAATGTCATCAACACTAAATCGGTCTTTCACAACAAGAGGAATAAATATGGTGTTGTGATTCGAAACCAAGAATGAATACTATAGAAAGGATACTCCAATATAGTGGGTATATATGTTGATTAAACATTTTCATATGATTCTATGATAGAGAAATTACAATAATACATGGACATGGAAGTGAAAAAAGGATCATAGTCTTCTAGATAGATGTCATGTCATCATTTTGCAATGGGGTTCAGGAAGATTAATTTTATATTGAGCATCTAGATGGTTTTCTCATTCACGAAGATGAAAAAAGTGTTTTTCGGCTGAATTAGTGAAATATGGATTGAAGAAAGAACCTAGAGGATTGTATTCAAATTCATATTAATTTTTGAAGAATCTCAATTATCACTGTGGGGGTGTTTATTACAATCTCTTTGTAAAAACTGATAGTAATACTAGTATTTTGGTGTTGGTGTATATAGATGAAATAATATTTGATGTATTAGATGAATATCAGTGTAAATAGTCCACATAATTCATTAAAATTAAAATTTAAATGTCAATTATTGGTGAACTAAAAATTTTCATTGGTTTAGAGGATACATAAAGAAGGAATGGAATATTAATTTTTCAATCAAAATATTCCAAGGCGGTTTTGAGAAGATTTTAAATGGATGATTCCATGTAGATTAAAATTATGGTTCTGGCATAGATGAAGCTGTCATGAGACGATGAATGAAATTCATTTAATGTCATAGAATGAGGGAAAATAATAGGTATTATATTGTACATGATAGTGATAAGACATGATATTTATTTTCCACATTACAATAATAAATATTTCAAAGAAATACAATGTAAATTCACTTTCTTATAGTGAAAATAATATTTTTTCATATTAAGGGCATAATGGATATCAATTTTCTATATAATGAAAAATATTTGTAAGAGTACTTTTGTTGTACATATGTATATTGGTCCCAATCAGCAGATGAAAAAAAAATTATGTAAGGTTGTGCATTCTATCATATTAGATTCTGTATATATTGTCTAATAATGAATTAGGAGGGAGTTTTTTTGATTACCACACAGAATGTATATATTATGGAAACTCAATAATGCATTCTATTATTATAGATGAAATAGAATCTTGATCATATAGGACTTATAGTGAAGTCATAGATCAGAATACATTATGGTGATTCATGATCTATTCATCTTATAAAAATCAATTCCAACATTATAGGAGAAATAACATTGAAATAAAGTATCATTTAATCAAGGATATTGTAGAGAACGTTATTATGAAGTTGGAGTGTGTTCATGAAGAAGTACAGGTTGTAGAAATTTTAAAAAATTTCATAACTAAAGTAGTGTTATAATGTCATTGGTTATCTCTCATAATTTACTTGAATCTCTGAACCTGAAAGGTATGGATATGGGACCCCTCTTCCCAATGTATGATATGTCTTTTCCAGAACTATTAATATGTGTTCATTACCCTATTGCAGATCATAGAGGAGTGGCATTCAGGTTTATTGAAAAAGGGGGAGAAGTTGTGGTAATAAAAGGGGGGAAATGTCATAATCAATACTAGGGAAGTAGTGAAGTATAGGGAGTCTTAAATCTTATAACTCTAATGATGATCAATCAAAGTATATATATCATGATAGATAGGGATCGTGATGAAATTATTTGACTATTTTTCGAATAATGTGATTCAATTATGAATGATTCATTCTACTCTTGTTTCTCATACTACACATGGATCATGTGGGCTTAGATTGTGTATTGGGTAAAATATTTGATCTCATTATAACTTTTAAAAAAATGTTTCTAGAAGAATATTAATCAAGGTATCAAAATGAGAAGTGTTGTCAACAAACCCAAAGGGGGACATTGTTTCGAAACAAACACCTCAAGGTTCCACTGTAATGTTTTTGAGTAATTTGTGTATTTTGAAAAAAAATTAGACATGGATAGTTGTTGATGTGAATCATGATTTTCAATTAGGTATGTTGTAAAATATCCAATATATAGGAATTGATTCCCTATAGGTGGTACAAAATATTTTGTATGCAATGTCGCATTTTTTCCCAGTGTTCGTCATATTATTCGGTTGTAAAATTTGGAGGATGGATTTATCATCTCGAAAGATGGATTTCCATAAATCTATTGTAAAATTATTAAAATTGAATTAATTTCATGAATATTGGTGTCTCACAAATGTGATTATATTCAAGAATGAATTAAATGCTGTGAAGGCTGGGTTTTTTAAGGTGTTGATCATTGCGAACACCTGATGAAAAATGGTAAATCTCAGTGACTATGAGACGTTGAGAATCATGAACAAATGATGAAAATTGGTAATTCTCCATGAATACATGAATATTTATGAAATTATTAAATTTCCCAAGGGCATCGCAAAAATAAGAATCTTTGTGAATAATATTCGATAGACTCATGAAAATGTGACGATTATGATTGAGGCTTGTAGAACATATGGAAATCTACCCTAATCAGTACCCCCTAAGAAAATTTTATCAAGACATAGTAATTATTCAATGACTCAAAATCCATGAAGTATATTCATTTTGTTTTTATTTCAAAAAAGAGTATAGAAATAGGGTTCACAAAATCTATAAAATGCCGAACAAAATTTGATGCTTCACAAAGGATATTTGATATTCATGAAATTTTTGTGCTTCATTAATGCTATGTGAGATTCATGAAATTGTTTGAGATTCTCAAAAGGAGATATGTTCATAATTTCTTTTTGACCATCATGAAATAGGTGATCATCGTGAATGTTTTTGGGTTCTTAATGGCAGTTTATGGTTACGAAAATTTATCCAGTTTCATGAAGGTTGATAGAGATTTGTGAAGGAAGTGTGCAACAAACAAGTATTGAAATAGAATTTTACATTAAATATTTGGTAAATTGGTATTCAAAAAGTGGATTAATGTTGAAATTAAATTGAGTACCTTCCTAAAATTGAGAATTTAATCATTATTTTTTAGGAAACTACATGTCTATTAACTATATATGAATCCATTTTAGAGTAATGAGAAAATGAAGAGGATGAAGGTGATATATTCCACTAGTAGAGATCCATAGATGGAGATATTGAGGGTGTGACCCTAGGGTAGTAGTGAGTTTTCCCTAAAAAATATTAATGTAATGAGCTTGGGGCAATGAGCTTTTTAGATTTCCTACATCATCACATTACCAATCTATGATCCTTGGACATATCCCATTGAGTGTTAACATTTTAAAATTGCATTGTATCAAGCATTCATTCAACTATGTTTATACAATTCTATGGGAAAGGGAGAAAAAAGTGTCTTTTTTAATGATGAAATAAGATCTGAACGAGAATGTAATTTAATATTTCATACCCTGATTCACCCCCCAGTTCAAAGTATTTAAAATAGTTGGGCTAAAAAAGAATAATCTTTTTGAAATATCACATTGAACCTTTATTTTGGAAAATAAAGTTTCTTCGATTATCTCTTTTGAAAATATAAAATTCAACAAAAATTTTGAAAATCATTTTTGTAAAATATTTTCTAAACCAATAAATTAATATCTTTTTAAATAATGGCCATGAAGTGAAAAATTCTATCATTTTCCTGTACGAGAAAATAAATATTCCAACACCATTTTTGGTAAAATAGAAACTTGCATTTTTTAGAAAAATAAATCAACATTCCTTTACAAAAATAAATTAAAAAGTATAAAATGGGTAAATATATAATTGTTATATTATTTAGATAATTTTAAAAAAAAAATTGGAAACAGTTTCCTAAAACATGGTTTCGAAAGAAAAATGGTTTTTGAATGAATAGAGAAATAAAGGGGATTTTATTTAAAAAAAAATTCAATTACATTATGTACCAATGAGTAAAACAATAATACTATTAAATGAATATAATAAATTACTATTGGAGAAAGATTATTGAGAATTAATGATAAGAAAATAAAAATATTTCAATATTGTGGGTTAAATCATAAACAATACTGATAAACCAATAGATTGTAACTCAAATTCATTACCACTATGTTAAAATATAAAAATAATCCACATGTAAGAGGGATCCTAAACATTATTTTTTACCCACATAATTTTTATGATAATAACCATAAAATACTTCTATGGGAAGTATATACACCACATAAAAGAAACAGGTGGTCAATATGGCACATGTCTAATAAAATTAAAATTTGTGACAATAGTCTGGTATCACATTTTCAATCTATTGAATATTAATCCCAAATAAATAATAATGTCAATTGAAACATTAAATATCATTAAATTAAATATATTCATTATATAACATGTCTATGGGGAACCACAAATAATAAATGAGTGGTAGATTTTCTTATGGCTTTTAGTAATAAAAGAGAAACTAGAAATATCTTTCCATAATTCTCAAATTCATTCATACAAGTTTGATCATATATTATAATAATTTCCAATTGATGATTAATATTTTATAGAACCGTAAATATATATAATATAATATATATTATTTATCTATTACCATATATTATCCATTTATTATCAATTCTTCATTAATATCCTATTTTGGAAAGTAAATTATTTTTTCCATATATGGTTCAATTTGTTATTTTTGGTCATCATAATTTTATCATGGTTCCATAATTTCCACTTTATAATCATGAAAAAATTTTATATTTATATATCAATTATAATTTTAATACAAATAAGGAATTATGGTGTTAATAAATAAATTTTTTTATGGTCATAGAGATTTTAGGTCGTACATACTCATGAGTAACATTTCCATTTTTAAAAATAATCATTATATAAAAGAGGTATGTAGTGTTTTATCTCTCTTAATGATCATATTATCAAAAATAAACTTGAATTACATTAATTTTTTTTATACAAGTCATCTAGGTGGTGTGGTGATTAAATGAGAGAGTCACATCGCTTCGTGAAGCGAGTACTCCATACACACATGAACAACATTATCATCCTTTACTGAGTGAAAAGGTTAGAAAGAAATTATATATTTTTATTTAATAATGATAAATATTTTTTTACTATCATAATAATATATTTTATCTTAAATATATTCATTAAACTTAAACTTATTATCATCCATGTAAAGTGTTATCGAATCAGATCACTTCGTGAGGTGGTAGTCCACCATACACACAAGTGATGTTTTTGTATCCCCTATAGAATGGAAATTAAAAATTGTATATATGATATTATGGCTACATGGTTATAATTATGTTATAAAAAAAACATATAATTTTCAACAATCATCATACCTAACATGGAGAGGAGTTATTTTAATAACAAATGACTCCAATTCGGGAAGTGGTAATCTAGAGTACACATGAATGATGACATCATAACCAATTTGATGTAAGTAGTGTGGATTTTAGTTCATTTACATAGAATAAAAAAATATAATTATATGTAAGATACTGGTTTTATTATATGATCACGTTTTTATAATAATTATAGATGATGGAGGAAGAAAAAAAAATTAAAACACTCATTGAATAATGTTACCTCTTATTCACATAACCTCCTAATTGTTTCATCAAAATCAATTTTAGAAAATATTTATGACCAATATAAGGATATTCATATGAGAAGATATATTTTGGGATGTTATTAATGTTGGTATATTTACAACCAAAAGGGTTTCAAGATGTAAATAAGATATGATATGGGGTGTCATTCATATGTCAGGTGAGTAGTAAACCTATAATTTTTTTAATTTAAAATGTTGTACCAACATTTTTCAGATGAAACCTAGATACAAAATAGAGTATTATAGATACTATGATAATATAGGGTTGAAATATTCCAAGAAAATTGATTTTATATTGGTTTTTATATTTTTCTAATCCTAATAAATTTAAATTAATCCCCGGTAAACAATTATTTACATTAACCACAAAAATGTTTTAGTATTTTTACTATTAATTATGGTAAAAAATTATGGTCAAAATAATAGATATTAGAAATTATGATTATTCTAAATTTTTAATCCATTTTCTTAAATTTTATTTCACATAAGTGCTAAAGTTTATTTTATAATTAATCTTCGAGATGTGATTTTAAATCATCTTCTCAAAGAGAAAGTGTTCAAAAGATTGTAATGTTTTTCAATAAAAATGAAACAAAAAATGAATGAAATGGAAAAAATATGATTAATATATATTTAATGGAACTCATTTAATTTATAAAAAATTTAATATGTCATTTATTTTTTTAAATAAGCTAAAGGATAAGGTAGTTTCTAATTAATATCCAGTATTTTTCTTTGTTTTCATTCTTTCTTCCCCTCCCGGTAACGATGTAATAAAATTCTATATTTTTCACTCTTCATCCAAAAGTTATTATTTTCATAAAAATATCAAAAATACACCCAAAGATAATTTTTAAATGCTTATTAAAAAAATTACCATTACTCATTCATATATATTTTCAAAAAGTGTCAAAATTAATTTTAAATTAATTGTGAAAAATTGAGATACAACTGATTTTTATAAAATAACAGTTTGTTAAGTTTAATAATGGATGTATTCTTTTAAATTTGCGATAAAATAAATAAAATTACTATTAGATATTTTATTGAATATAGAATATATAAATTTTGTTAAAATCAGTCACTAACTTTTTTATGTACCTTATGGAGGTAAAATGTGTTTTTTTCTTAAAAATAATTTTTCATATTATGGTTTCCTTTAATTTAAAATAGTTTTTTATTTTGATATTTAAATAATTGGGCACCAAATAATTAATTTTATACACATATGTTAGCCCTATATTTTCATAATTTATTTAATCCTATTAATAATTTTGATTCAAATGACAATGTGATAACTATCATATAAAAAATAGTAATTATATGAAACATTTTGTTTAAACTCAGTGTTGTGTGTAACGAAATATATTAAAAGACGAAATTCATTTGAAAAATTCACAAAATATCGAGGTGTTGTAATTACCATACATCTGTGGATTATATACCACGTTAAAACTCACCTATAATCCCAGTTCCACCAGGATACATCTTCAAATAAAAGATGTAAAAAATGGATCTCTAGTAGTGATGATGACACCAGGAACTCCAAGAAATCACACAATCTTATGAAAAAATATATTTACATTGTCCTTAACACTATTTATATCCCAAATGGGTATAAATTGATCCTAATAATTAATTTTATCAATCACAACTGATATCTCATTATTTCTATTAGGGGTATATGGAAACCCAACCCCAATGTCCATAGATATCTTATTTTATCTCCAATATATCACTAGAAGAGTTTTAAGAAAACATGAATGTGTATTGTGAATCAAATTGACTTTTTGATAGTAAAAAAATGATTAAAAAAATTAGTGATATCTTTCCCCATAATTTGAACCACGTATATCTCCCCATATCATAAAACATCTTCTTAGTTCCATGGTGGAGCACCCAAAAGGAATTATAGAAATACTCCATTACATCATTCCTTAAGGATAATAGTACTAAAAATTAATTTTGAAAACACAGAATTCATTAAAAATATATTTTCCACTCCCTAATGGTCTCCCCATAATAAATTGAGTCGATAATACTAATTAATTCATCGCCAAGATGTTGTCACTCATGAATTGACTTAACATAAATGTAATTAAACAAAATAGTTGCTAGTAAAACCTCGGCTTCTTCCCCCATGACATCGAAATGTAATTGAGAAAAAAGAGACATCAAATTACACTCTCCTTATGACTTATTCATGGATGGGGTCATATGTTTCCCTTTCACGGAATTTTCAACAACATTCCCCATTATCATAGGGTATGAAATATGAAAATAAAAATGTTGCAGGTGCTCTACAATTTTCCATTGTTAGAGGTTAAAATATTTTTTAGAGATGGTATAATCCAATATTTTATGGTATGGATAAATGGAATCCATTATCCAAAAAATTTAATGCTGATAAATCATAAGAGAATGTATCAAAGATGCATGTTCGAGATTGTGAGTTTTGTAATTCTTCTCATGTTTCTAAAGATTTATGCAGCTAGATACTAAAATATGATAACCCTTCCTATTAACATATCTCAATAATAAACCTAATGCATCATTAAATACAACATTTCCGTACCCATACTCTAGAGGAGTCAACAATGGAACAAACGTAAAATAATTATTCTATTCATTAAAATAGTTCTGAGATTTTTCATTTTGCATGAACATCACTCACTTCTGATTAGGGGGTAGTCACTGGAGAAGCCATCTTTGAGAAATATTTAACTATACTATTTTAATATCTCACCAAGATATAGAATGTTAGTATATCTAAAACATTATTTGGTTTCTCCTATTTCATAATTTAATTCACCTTCTCAAGATCGATTGACATTCCTTGTTCTGAGACCACATGTCCCAACAACCTCACTTCATGTATCCAAATAGTACATTTTGAAAACATCTTGTAATGTCTTTAAACACTACATATTAATAGGAATTATCTTAGATAAGGAACATTGTCCTCAATATTTTTTTAGTGAACAAATATATCAACCAAAAAAACCACCTTGAATGAATTTAGGAACTCATGGAATATTATACTCCTCAAATCCATTATTACCCTGGAGTATTGGTCAGTATAAAAGGAATAATATGACAATAAAAGTGACCATACAAACTTCAGATGGTAGTATATGGAATTTAAATTCATTTAATCTTTAACTATTGAAAACCAGACTAAAGGTAAATCATTGAGAACCATTTTTACCCAATCAACTAGTCAAACAAATCCTAAATCTGAGTTAATGAGTATTTTTCATTACTGTAACACGGTTCAGTTTTCAGAAATCTATATAGAGGTGACATGTTTCTTAATATTTATTCTCAAATAACATTAGGGAATCCAAATATTAAAAACATCATCATATAAGTCATTACGCTAACAGATCGTGCAACTGAGTCATTAAATCATTCAACTCTATTCGTTCCATATGATAAAAATGATTATTTACCTATTGATTACTGAGTGATAATGAAATAGAGAACTCAACCTGTCATAAAAGTTTGAAACAAGATAAATGACAAATAATAATTTTGAGAGACATTTGAAATGATAGAGGAATATCATCACTTAATTATTCTCACACCATGTCAAATGTGAACACAAATATTACCCTACACCACTCTGGAAAAGACAGTACCACTCTGCCCGACCTCGAGCCCCATTTTCTCTGAAAGGCACGAGTAACCACATCAGGTTTAGTAAAGAAAATCCCTCTAACAAGAATATCTATAATTATAATGAATCAGTTAGTTCATACCAATGATGATTTCAAGAAATTTCAAGTGGAGAAGTAGAAAATTGCATTTCTGTTTAAACATTGATAAGGAGAAAACACTAGTAGGACAATAATGAAACTACACTCTCTTCACTCTAAGGGGTGTATTAAAACCCACCAAACAAGATAAAATATATTTAGGATGATTTAGAAACATATATACATTAGTCAATAAAATTGAGTGATATTCACCAATATCAAACAAATAATCCACAAAAGATGAAGCTATAGTGATGGTACCTCCCATTCGTTGGACCAAAATCCACTTCCTCTAAAAACTCTTCCACTGTGTCAAGAAGAATAACTATGGTTTCATCCGAAAAAATATATAGATATTGATGAATATAGTTATACAAAAAAATATTTAGGTTTTGATGATCTCATTCCAATATATAGATACTAAAATTAAAATAATAACCACAGTAGGTGTCCTAGGTGACTAATTGAACCAAAAATATTGACTGATCATTAAAAACCTAATTAAAATGTACAATAATACCATAATGGAAACTAGTCAAAGGGCCACATCCATGAACTAAAAGAGATTTTTTGGTTTCCAATTTTCTACATATACCACACATCTCATCATGATGCCTCTTTCCCTTAATGGAACTGCCCGATTTTTCACTAAGAGTAAAAGGATATCTCACCAGTACATAGCATAAGAATGATGATTAAACATGAATAATTTAGATTGGATTTTAGAAATAATACCCATCGGAAAACTTTGATCCCTCTAATTCTCATTACTCATAGCCTTAGTAGAAAAATGTATGATATTAGAAAAATAGTTCATGTACTATTTCATGGTCTTGTCACATAGTGAGAAGATAAGTAACTTGATAAAATTTACCATGACCATCGACATAGGATATAACTGATTCATGAAATTAAATCTACTTTCCTTCCACTGTAATCCATCATGATTCATCACTGTCACTATAAAATCCCACCATCTCATGATGGGACCATCATCTTGTAGATAACAAACATTACATTAATCAAATCAGATGATTCCTAGAACTATGAATGTAGAAATATATTTTTGACCATTCCTCAACCACTTGATGATCTTTAGAACCTTGTATTGAAGGTGGATTATGATGATGAAAATAATGAGGAAGATTCAGTGATTTTTTCCTTTGAGGTTCCAAAATTGAATCATGAGTGATAATAGTTGTTATTGCCTATTCTAGATAATGGATATTACATAATAATATCTCTACGATATTCTAGTATAAAATTGGTTTTTATACCTTTGGTTCAATACCTACTTCCTCTTGTGGCCTATTAAAATGGGTTAATTGTTTCATAATGTTACATAACCTCAAAATAAAAAACAAGAAGCATCCTAAATATTACATGGGTCAATCATAGAGTAATAAAAATTCTATAAAAAATAATTTTTGATTGGTATTTGAGAAAAATGAAACAAATGTAGGTAAAATAAAACAATTAGATAAAAACATTCCTGAAGCCCCTTTTCTCACGCCTACCATATCCATTTCAAACAAGATCAAAATATTTTTTCCTCGGGTTATCAATATATACAAACAAAAACTGACGATTCCAAATGCTCATAATAAATAATAATTCATACTTGATAAATTGGTAATGAATTAATTGAAAAAAAAATCAATTCAAATAAGTAATATGAGGTTTAGTCTTACTAACCCTAAAAGTATTGTTTCAAACATTTGAGTGGGTATTTTATCCTTAACAAATCTTTTGATTGGACGAATTTCAATGTTTTGGATGGATTTGCAATTTTTAGAACTAGTTTTTCTCACATAAAATAAATTATCTTACAGAAAATTATTTTATGGGTTTAACTTATGAAAAAAAACATGTATTATGTTATTTAATATATATCTTAGGGGGATGTTGTAATTCACTTACATGGATGACAAGGTGGAAGTTATCTTACTCATCAATAAGGAAAACATATTTCTCTTATAAGGTCAGTTTTGTTCAAATCCATTAATTATCTTTTAACAAATATTATATAAATTCACTTTTGGACATTTATCTTATATGATTCCAAAAAAATAAATTAATAAATGAGGAAATTTTTAAAAAATAAATAATTATTATAAAGATTTATATTTAACAAAGTAAATTAATATTTCAAAACACCAAAAATATTTAAACAAAAAATAAGAAATAAATTTGTTATAACATTATTTAAGAAATTGAAAAACACAAAAAATAAAATAAAATAAAATTATTACCCAACATTAATAAATAAATAAATAAAATTTTAATAAATTAAAAATTAAATGAAATTAAAATATTAATATGTTCAAATAATGAATAAATGATACATAAAACATAAAAACATAACAAAAAATGATTTCAAATAATTTTTATATAAATATTAATATTAAAAAACATTATTAATATAAAAACTGATGCCTAATTTATAAATGAATACAATGATCAAACATAACAAAATATTTTCATGAACACATTATTCAAGGAAATTTCACTCGGCCATAGGTCTTCTAGAAATGGTACACCTCAGTGTTGATGCCCTATTAAAATTGATTTATGAGGTGGATTCTTATAATTTTTTGTTCTTCTTGAGGACATGAGTAGTTATTGTTATATTTACTGGATGGGGTATATGTTTTAGTTCTTTGGGAAGATGAAAGATTTTCAGAATGAATTTGAGTTTTTTCATGGAATGTAGATGATGAAATATCAATTGGATGAATTAGATCAATATCACATCCATTGATTAACCCAAATTCTATGTAAGTATGGTATTTTATCTCAACACACACCTCTATATACATCGTAGTGGAATAGTGTTAGTGAATGGAGAAACCATACACCAATGGACATGGTAAGTCTAATTATGAGTCAAAAAAATTATATTATCCTTTCAGAGATATGTATTATAAGTGGAATCATATATACCAAACTATGTACCATCTAAACTAGAAAATAATATTTCATTTTCATTATGGACTAGAATGAAATCCATTTTTTCACATGTCCATGAATGGGGTGTTGTAAATTTGTTATGCCCAACCCAAGAAGCAAAATAGAACATCAATGAATGATGTGTATCATTATAGGGTATCTGAATGAAATAATGGGATCCTATATATAACACACTTTAGACATGAAAGTAACTATAAAAATACAAGCCAACTTTATTTAGTGGGAGCAAATCATCAGGTGGGCAGTGGGGGAAATATTGAAATCTATAGAGTTAATGGTAAATACACACAAGAGTTGGTACAAGAACTTATTCCATCGGTCCCCATGGAATATTATGTTCCCAAAACACATGTACAATATATGAGTTTTAGAGTGTTATGAAAATGAGGTAGATATGGTTATCTACTCAATAATAATAGTGACTCATAATTTCTTGAAAATAAAAATATTCTTTCCAACATGGATGGACTTGTGTGCTCAGAAGCTACAATATGGAACCAATCCATGAATTATGAGATAGATTCCATGTATAAAAACCATGTTTGGGTTCTAATTGATATTTTAGTTTATCTAAAACTCATTTGGTGTAAATGGGTATTCTATATAAATTTTTTAATATAAGGTATATAAATACATATAAATAATGTCTATGGTCTAAATAGTTTATACAATTTTAAGGCAATTACTAAGATGAAATCCATTCTATTGTTTCCATAACTAAATTAGTTAGTATTATACTAATAGTAATAGTGTATCATGGAAATGAGATTTTGATAATGGTTGTAAAAATCATCTCCTTAATAGGAACCTTCGAGATGACATGTATATGACACAACCATAAGGGTTTGTAACTCCATGAAATGAAAAAGAATATGAATGTTTCTTAGATCTAGTTATAGATTTATGAAATCATCTAGGTCATGGAAAATTTTGTTTGATTAGGCCAGGAAATATTTTGGTTTCTTTAATCACGACTCTTATTTGTTGGTTTACAACCATGTAATGAGAATGTTTCTCTTTCATAATAGTATATGTGGATTACATGTTACTTATTGGATAAAATATTTTATACAAAAAAAGATGTTAATGATTGGATGATAATGTTATTCTACATGATATTCATCGGCGATTCAACCAACATTATATGGATTAAGATATGTCATGATAGATCCATGTGGCTACTTGGACTATGTAATGGTACAAACATTGACGTGATACTGATGAGTTTTAGTATGGAATAATCTAGGAGGTCATTGGTTCCATTTTCAGATTGTATACATCATTAAAATTAAATGAGAAATAATAGGTAATATGTAACATCCCATTTTATTCAATGATACGGTCTTCTATGTCACTTTATGCATAGAGATTTTTGTTTCTTAAAATATTAGCATGGTAGGAAGATATCAAGTAGATCTTGGTAAATAACATTGAATTTTTGTTAAGGTTATCCTCATGTATCAAAGGGAAACTGAGGATTTGAACATTGTGAATGGAGAAGATGAATATCTATTCATCTGAAGATATATAGTTTCTATATCTTGGATATATTAGAATAGTCTAAAATCATTAAAATATGTCTTTTGTCTAAATAGTGGATCTGTGATAAGGATGCGTTTAAAGTAGTTGGTTGTCTCCCATTATTCTATCAAGTCTAGGTATATTACATATTTAGATGCTTCCAAGGAAGAATTTTGTATTCTCAAAATTTTCTAAGAGCATGCTATGGTAACTAATTGTCAAGAATCTACCACTGTTTACTGTAACAAAATTGTTGTAGTTTTTCATCCAAAGAGATCTGGTTACACTAATGGAAAAAACATATATTAGATGTTTCATATCTTGAGGTATTTTTATCAAAGATTATAATTTGAAAATATTAGAGTTTCGATTGAGGAAGACATGAAAAAACCTCAAATAAGTCTTTATCTCAAAAGAGGAATTCATATAATATGAGAGCTATTGGACTGAATATTTTCATGAGTTTTCCCAAATGCATGTAGGACACTATTGCAGTTGGTCCCCTAGAATTGCATTTCATAGAAATTGATTATGTGTTTAATTATTTATTATGTTTAATTATCTCATATTTATTGTTCCTATATAATTCATATTCATTTGGTGAGTTATAATATGATGGGAATGTCACGAGTGATGTATAACCCTAGAATGTATGTATTTACTCAATCCCTTGATGATAGTTTATATCTCATACACTTTGATGGGAATGGAACTGACATGATAAATCAATGGACATAGTGTATGATGTGTGATAAACTCCTATAATTTTAATGATTGAGACATTGGGAATATAGGTTGATGTTATTGGAATTAAACCTACTTTAATTGAGATTTCATGATAAACAGATTATATTACATGGTAAATGTTCATAAGAGGACGGATTTCATATTGATATTTTTTTCTAAATGGAATACTGCAAATGTTTCTAGATTTTATCCTTGTAATTTAGGTGGCCATGACTAACACCACTAGGAATTATTCCTAGATAATCACACACTATATATATCCTCAATATTAGTTAAATTTAACTATTGAATTTAACAAGTTATAATAAAAAATAATTTTTGATAGATTACTATACTTTAATTTCATTTTATTTAACTGAGTTAAATAAAAATAATACATATTTATTTTCATGTTTAGGTGAATATAATATTTTTTTAATTATATCTTCAATGAATATTACTGTGGAATTGATACAATAAATAAACATTCATTTTTCAATGATCTATAAATGATGAAGAGGGAAAGGGGAATGACTATAATGGTCCAATTTTGAAATGGTATAAATGATATTTATTTATATTAATAATGTATTCCACATATAAAGGGATTTTTAATTTTATTATTATCATTTGACCTAGATTCAACTAATAATTGTTATCCAGAGAAAGGGCTTGTGTGGCATCTTAAAAACATAAACATTCAATAATAAATATATAATTATAACACATTCCATAATCACTATATTTGTTCAAAATGGTTAGAGAGAGAACCTATAAATACCTAAAGAGATATCTTGAGATCTTTAATTCAATCACTCTTCCTCCTTTCTGATGAATTTGATAAAATATCAAGTGTTCATTCTCATTCAAGAAAAATACCGTTATGATCAACCAGGAAAAAAAAATATATCTTGTCAATTCAAGCAAGAACCTGCCAATTCTATAGTGATAATAGAATATTGTGGTGCATGGATGGATCAATTCTATTGGGATTATTTACACTGATCTTTCAATTAAATTATGGTATGGAAAAATATAGTTTACTAGATCATCAGTGAAGAGATAATTATGAGTAATCAAAATTATATATCTATATATAAATTAATAATAAATTACATGTGATTTCCCTCGTCTTGTATGTCTTTTTTTTGTGGTCATCAAATATATTATTCTCACTGGACATGATGTTATTTTTCATGTGGGTAAATGGTAATGAATAAATTAAGAATAAATCTTTAGTTTTTATACCATCCAAAGAACATCTGTTGTGCCCTAAACCTACATTCCATTCCCATGGTATATTCATGGTGGAAAAAATAAACATTCCATTATTATAATAGTGAAATTTTTACAGTGAATATTAGATCACACATTTTGTGTGAACCTTATTAATAATAATGTTCCCTTTTTTGTCTTTTCATTTATTTTATCATCAATAAATCATAATAGAGATATGAGAGTTTGTGGAATTTTAAATGAAACTTTTTTTAGGTAAATATAATTTTTTTGTTAAAAATTACTCATATACATAGATTTATCTCTACTACATCATAGTATATCGAAGAAAATCCTTTGGTAATAGAAATTATAAATAGATATTTGATTTAAAATAAAATTTTATTCTGAAAAAATGATGTTTTTCATGTTTATATTTTACCATCATAAATGTATCATGAAATGAAGTTCTATAGAGGATGTGAATAATTATAATCTGCATAAAATCACATCATTGGCTATTAAGAATACAAATAATTAATAGATTATAAAATTGAATAATCCCTCCCTCATGATCAAATATGAAAGAATGTTTAATTATATATGTTTCGATAAAATATATATAATAACGTTCATGGATGGAGATGATAGGTTAGAAAAATACTCCATTGGTATTTTTGAAAAAATTTATAAAATATAAGATTCAATGACATTAAATAAGAATGTGGTAATTAGAATTTATTTGAAAATTTTCCTATTATTGAAAAAAAATTATATGGGGAAGATCAAGCGTCAATGAAATTATATTATGAATCATGTGTTAATTCAATAATAATCCCTCAAGATTTTCCTAATGAAATTTCCATAATTTATCAATTACAATTTTAGTGATATGCTTGTGGATAATACCCATCCTGAAATTGATTTGTTCTTTTAGAGGAATACCTAGCACGAAATGTACAAATGTGTGTTAATATGACAAAACATATTGAGTTAACAATTGGTAGAAACATTTCATTGGATGATAGGAACCCCTAAATAAGAATTAAATTCATAAATTCAATCATTATGAAATTTTTATCCTTGAATGACATAAAAGGAAAATTTCAGAAATTTGATGAAAAGAAAAAAAATGATTCCACGATGTCAAGAATGTTTTTTGAGGTCAAATTACACAATATCAAGTATATTCACAGTTTAATTAATGTGAGGTTCTAAATGAATGAATAGTATGAGAAAAATGTGTTAGTTGTTATAACATATTATAATGAAAATTTGATGTCAATAGATGAATATAAGTACAGTCTAAATCAGATACGTATTGAGTTGTAAGTTAAGCTAGAAAACATTAAGGTGATACAAGCTGAGTCATTATAAAAATATGGGAAAAGAGATACTAACATAAATTTTTCTAATGATGATATATTCATTAAAATAACATTATTAAATTTAATTAGTTATTTTAATCATTAAATGTTATATCTTATTCAATCCCAATGTAAATTTTCACCTTTTTTTCTAAAAACATATTTTTGCTATTGTTGTATTGATTAATAGTGTAGGTTACAATGTAAATTATGAATAAAAATGTGTAGTGAGTTATATTATGAATCCCACTAATACATTAATGAAATATAGAAGTACCTACAAGATAATTTGTTCCATAAAAGGATCTATATAAATATTAATTTTATAAAATAATAACTTGATAATGTTTGATAAATCATATCTAAAATTATGAGATCATAAGATACTATATATTATAGTTTATTTGAATTATTTTATAATAAGTATATATAATTTTCGAATCATATATTCATCCGTGGAAGATTAATAAAGTCAATATTAAGGGTAATTAATTTTCTATAATAATTTATATATAATAATGAAAAATATATATCTACCAAAAATAAAATTGGAATAATGGAGAAACTATATGGAATTTTCAATCGATGTGTTTATAGTGATATATTTGGGTATTTAAAATAATCCAACAATATAAGAAATTTTTAGAACAAAAAATACTAAAAACATGAGGAAGAAACACGGGGGAACTATAATATTTTTTCATTGTTTTGTAATTAAAAAAGAATATTTAGAACAAATGATTCTTAATAATGATATAAGTTTGACACACTAAAGGTAATAGGAAACTGCATTTAGTGTGGAATAAAATTACACACTATAGACTATTAGAGATAATCCATGGGTGTTGGTATTAAAATTTAAATTATGGATCAATTGAGAAAAAAAATCCACAAAAAAATATAATGAATGGTTTTTTGGGTTCATCAGTGAAAATAAATAAGAAATAAAATATCCTAAAAATCATCAAAAATTTATGATCTAATAATTTAAGTTAAGTTTGTGGAATCTTCCTATAAGATCGAAATATCTTCATGAATTTCATGATTATAGTACCATCAAAAGAGGATGTGTAGAAGAAAATGTTTTTGTAACCAAAAAACTCATTTTATTTAATGGTTTATATGACAGAAAATGAAAAAAATAATGAAATTAAATAATGAAAAAAATATCTTTATTTTCAAGAAGACTAATACATTGATAACTAATGGAGAAATCATAAATATTTCTCCCACAATTAGTGATTAAAAATAATATATTTTTTATGCTAAGGAAGAAATCATAGAACATTGGTTATCAAAAATGTGCGTTGGAGAACAAAAATATTCCCATATAATTTTTTTTAAATTTTAGGAAATTATTGCATATATAAAATATCCTAGGGGAAAATAATAGAAATACATTGAACTTGGAAAACAAAAAAAAATCAATCCCATTAGAAGATTGAATAAAATATTATAAGGGATGAGACCGTAAAAAATTACGTTGTCGAATGATGTTCCATATGGAATTATTCCATGTCATAAATCATCCACAAACAAAATAGACTGCGGATGGAGGTGGTTCCCCTAGTTTATGGAAAAATATAAAATTCATTTCAGGCCCGATGTAGTTATTTAGGCACCCATAAATGATTATCCTGCATGAACTAAATAGTTCATGGGATGAGGTGGACCTCCTGATGCATCAGCCAAAAAAAACTTTACGGGATGGAGGTAGTGATTTCTACCCCCATGAATAATTATCCCTACTAAGCAAAATATTTCATGATATGAGGTGGTCATCTGGAACCCATATATGATATATGGTCTTTTTTGGGACCTAGTTGCCGATTTACACCCCCAAAAATGATGGATGCCCTCCACGAACAACCACTCCCTACTGAATAAGTCATTCACGAGGTTGAGAATCCTCTGTGGGCTTCTGAAAATGATGGTTTGTGTCCCACCATGGATGGCCAGCCATGCTGGTATGCGGACCCTCCACTCTTCTATAAATAGACCTCATAGGGTGACAAAAAAAGGCCAATGAGAATTAACAGAGGAGAATTTAAGGGGACGAGCGATGGGGTATGTAAAAAATATAGATCTACCTCAATTTCATGTAGTTAAATATCCACCACATATTAGTAAGGAGAAAATAAAAAATTTCAAGAATCTGTGAACTCAAAAACCCTTTGTAGACACCATTCTATAGGGAATATACACATGGTCCCTTTGCAAATAAACACCCCACATAGAAAAATTCTATGAGGGAAGAAACCTGCCCCATGTATCCAACCAGTACGAAGAATGAACTCAGTTCTACATTCAAATACACTAATCAAATGGAACCTAGCCATGTGTTGCAACCAGGCACATGGAAAGAACCAAGATCCTAATAACGCAATGCTACATGAATAGTGCCCCACCCATATAGAAACATGCTATGCAGAGGGAACCCCATCCCATGTAAGAACCATTTACACTAAATGGGGCATCCTAGGGCATTATACTATCCATTTCCCATCACTCTAATCCATTCGGTCATTGGCCCCAATGTTGTCCTCACCATGATTCACCAGTTTAATTCTATCAAGACAAGTTCCCTTCCAATGATACCTGACATGTATGAATAGATCATTAGGAATGTCATCATAGCCTCTCAGGTTTACATACTTATGGTTATAGGAGTTTCATGGGTAACCTCCACAGTATGATAGAACCTCTAAATATCCTCATGTTTAAATTCTCATGGTAGTTTGGGTTCCAACCTTGGGGTGGTCACAAGAACCTCAGCATTATTGGGATTGAGGGAAGTTTTTGGCCTTTACCTTTGATGAGTGATAGTTTTGAACTTTACTCTCTCTCTTATAGAACAAATTTTAAGGAAATCCTCGAGAGGTAATCCCCTAGACATTTTTTTAGGAGGCAACACTTTTTCTCCTCTTCGCCACCACCCAAGATATATTCATATCGACAAAAAATGTGACTATTGTGGATATCAAAATAGATGACGAGATAAGAAAACTCAAATCCCTCTCCATATCCCTTAGGGATTCAGTAGCTCATTCATTAGTAGACTGAGTAGATCATGTGATCATAATATCAACTTCTTTCTCTTGTTTCTCATTTCGAACCGGACTCATATAGGTTTACATTTTTATGGTTATCATGACATATTCATGATCTCAAACATAAAATGGTCTTCATGTATGGTATAATTCCCAATCCTATATGCTAATATGGTCCTATAATATGTTTTAAAACTAAGTCACATCTTCTTAAATGGGTATCTCTTATGCGTAATCCCCAATGAAAATACAACTACATTGAATTGATTCCCAGCTAACTAGGATACATAGTAATCCTCCCTATGGTCTAAACCTATCACCAAATTCCATCATAATGTTCTTGGAGACACATCCCTTATAGGGTAATATATGTCCAGGAGACCGTATATCTACTAGGTCCCTTGGACTACCTCGGTATAGGTCTCACGCCAACCTTGACCAATCAGCTTATGCCTGGCTGACCATACCACCTGATGTTAAACTACATGTTAGGGTCCTTCTTGCATAACCTTCAAGGGTGATGTGCCCATTTAAGTGAAATCAAAGTACATGGGATCGGATTCCTCTCACAATGATATCATGGAATACCATATAATGAGTTTGGTCCCGACATCAAAATATCTTCTATCACCATTGATGACAGTGAACTCGACATCACCTCACCAAAAGGAACAAAACCAGAATCATCCTAATTAAGGACCAAAGAATCTATAATACTTACATAAAAGGGTACCATTGATTGAGAACTATCGATAAATATAAATATCCCAATCAATAGGGAACCTCATGTACACACAGATGACTCTGAACCCATGTGTATTTAAGACCAATTGTTACCTATGTGTAATCCATGCATGCAGACTTGGGTCAGAACAAAGGATTCATGAGAATATCATAAATCTATAGGATATTTCCAGAATATGTAATAGATCCCCCTAAAAGGGTGTGAGGAGCCCGAATTTACATCCTCTCAAATAGTGTGAGTTCTTAAGTTTCATTTTCTAAGTAAACAAACGAGCGCCTACCTTTGAAAAGAATGTCCATGAATCATGGATATGAGTTTCATTGGGAATTTATCACTCAACAAAATAAACCCATTAGACAACATTCTAAGGAGTTTTACACGAAATCAACGATTTCATAACATTCATCCCATTTCAATCAATCTCTTGGGTGAAAACAGTTTTTATCGGAATCCAAATGCCAAACCCAACATGAATGAATTAACTTTAGCACATCCTTCACAAGATAAAAAGGATATATTTCCCATTCATCATCAGAACATTTCATTCCTAACACCAAACTAATCTTTTAGGGAAGAAATTGGGGATCCCTAAAAGAATCCTTAACCAATTTTGTATGTTTTAACACGTGTCAGACCCCTTTCACAACCAAAATTTAAATGTATCAAATTAATAAATAAATTATGAAAGTGGTCATGAGATGATAATTTGAAGAGGTTTTTTGTATTTATTTTTTACACATTTTGTAGGAACACATCATTGATCTGTTCAATACAATAGAGTCATTCCATATCTCATCCACTGCATGTGGCTAGTTATCACTAAAGCGAAGGAAGAAATCTCCCACCCAACATCATTAATATATGGTTTCAAAAGAAATGGTTCTAGAGTATCACCAGAAAGGTACTCTCCCCACATTATATGCAGCTAAATAGTCCCTATAGTCCATGAAGCCCCTCCATTAATCATCCTAGTGGTGGTTGGTAGTCCATAACTAGATAACCTCACTATCCGTCTCCATCTGTTTCAAGTGTCTGTCCCAAGAATGTGATAATGAGTTTCACCTATACCATAGGGTGTACGATTAATTCCTCACTAGTTAACCCATCATGGTAGAATATGTGTCTTTCCCAATGTCCCCTAAAAAAACCATCACCACAAAATATGGGTAGAACTGTATCCTCACTATAAAGATGATACCACCCTATGAGACCCCACTTAAGTAAAACGGACCCAGGGCCCTAAAGCATCATACAAATGGAAATGAAAGGACAATCAGAAATAGGTCATCACTTTCATTCCTCTAAAATAATCCCTCTATGAAAATATGATATCCCATTATGGGCAGATGTATCTTCTTGCCCCATCTTATGAATCTTTCCAGTAAAATTCAATGGAAAATTATGAGATGGTAAAAATTTATTATACTACATTTTAAGACCTACATGAAAATATGGTGTAAAACAATTGGTAGGTGGATATCCATGTAGATACAAAAGAATCTCATCAGTCAGATATTATGGAAACCAAATACTTGTATAGACAAATTCCAGTGAATTCATATCAATCCCATAAGTTAAATAAGATGGAAACCATGCATAGAAAATTTTTTATGAATTCATATCTTGTCAGTTAATAAAATAAGAATCCAATCAAGTAGAGGCAAATTCATGTGGATTGATATCAATCCCACATGTAAAATGTGATGTCTACCAATGATCAAACCCAATCCCTTCTTGAATATATGATGTCATCCAATCAAATACATCATCAATTAGAGAAAATTAATGGTGTAACCTGGTTGTAAATCTGGGGAAGACTCGTATCTATGCCCTCGTAAAAAATAATTATCTTTTATTACTAGTAAGAAATAGAAAACCCTAGCAGGATCATATTTTTACTCTAGAAACAGAATTGGAATATATTCCAATTCCCACCAAGGACATCTCCCACACATCTTGCCAACTATAGAGGATTCGATGTCAAATACAACAGACTTGTCAATATGTAATCATGTCCATGAGAATATTAAGGTGATGGGTGTACAACCCTACCTCCCAAAGTGGGATGACTCGTCCACATAATGAGGTGGTCACTAAAAAGTAAAAATGAATCCTTGTACCCATATAAGAGGGTGTTAGAAAAATTTCCATGATAAATGGAAAATAGAATCATGCAAAAATACGTTTTCCAACTGGGAGACACTGGTCCCCTTCAGTGTTTGATCTAGGGAATGCACATATCCCTGCAGGAACTTCAAGAACTCATTGGAATATATCAATAGTACCAAGGGGGGAAAACAAATATGTTCCCATGTATGAATAATTATATCTACAAAAAGTATCCCCAGTCACCCTCAATTGAGAACCCAAAAATAAATTGCACGAAAGGAAATTAGAAAGTGCATAGTAGATCCAGTACCTTACTCTACTGAATGTTGTATTTCTTGATTCCTTCAATCACCTATCAATTATAGATTATGATTATAATTATCTGTTTCCAAATTACGGTAGTGGATGTAGCTATTTGGAATGTCCTCTATAAAAAATTGTTACTAGCAGTTCTGAACATCCTCTATAGTGATTGTACCTTATAGGATTCATTTTTGGGCACAAACTGATCGATCATGAGAGCCTATCTCTCGATAGGCATCTTGGTATCCCTCTACATGCCTATAAGGTCAAACAAAAAGAGGTTACCTAATGAATATAATATTTTATGCATTTTTATATGAATTTTAATTGTTTTAACATTCCAAAGTTATAAATTTGAGCTTATACAGATAAATTTTGGATTTATGATGTGTTTTGAGAGAAATGGCGAAAACTGCTTAATAGTGTATTTTTGATAGATATTTATTTCAAGGGTATTGTAGTCATTTAATGAAAAATATTATTCCAAATTGAGTGATTGTTTATTTTTTATAATCCTTATGTTATTTCCTTCAATGTTTTCATCTAGACACAGGGGATGATTCAATCACCTAGAGGCTGTAAGAAACCAATAAAGTTGAAAAATTTTCTGGGAAGACAGTGCGGACCCTACCATATTAATGATAGCACATCTCAACCTACAATGAATCAATTGTTTCTCCTAACAAATAATGACAGAAGAATACATAGGTTCATTTCTTCATTAAATTCTATGTTGTTTTGAATCCATTAAGGTGTCCATTGAACGGCATTTTTTTGAAGGAAGCTTCCAGGAACCTTCATCTAGAAAAAGGAACCATTAATTAAAAAAATAATAACTCAAACATCCTTGGTCCAAATGAGCTTAATTTTTTAGGGGAAATGTGAAAGAAAAGTTGAAACAAATTTCATGAAGGGGACATGCGTGAAGTCTCTATTTAATGGGTCCAAATTGCATCACCTTTCAGGGGATAGAAATATTCCTATAAAAGGAGAGGAGCTCTTTCCTCTAAAATTATTCCTTCACATCCCATTCCATCTGGTGGATAGAATCCAAGATGAGGAGAACTTCCACATCCATTTTATCCATTAATAATTCATTCTTCTATGTTTTTTTTTGAATTATATGACCCCACCTTTCATGGAGGGGTAGAATCATTAGTGATTACATGAAGGGAATGGGGATCCCATTTTCTAATGTCTGAGTTTATGTAGTTTTATTCAAAGGAATTATTTTCTTTTAAATGAATGGTTTTAAATTTAATATTATTTTTTAATTTATATAAAATAAAATTTTATTTTGATTTATTATTAAGTATTAAATTTCATTGATTTAAATAGTAGTCTACCCTAGCAAGATCTATTCAGTTTTTACACCGATTTGTTAATCTATGATGAAAATATATAAACAGAGGGATTTGGTTATTGCTAAAACACATGGAGAAATTATGATAGATAATTTATTTATTTTGGTAAAATCAATTCCTGATTTGGTATTTATTTATTAATTAATATTAGTCCATTAAAATTTCTACACTTTCATAAATTATTAAATCAATGGTCAAATGAAGGAACAATTTTTATTCAATTAATTTAATTATTTGTTTCTAAAACCAAAAGATTATTTTTTTCAGAAACTATGATGATATCAAAAATGAGAAAAACCAACCTAAATCCAATAACTTCTCTACCATATTTAATTCACAAACCTTCTAAAGAAAACCTTGCATTATTAAATTATTCAAATTTTTTATTTTTATAGTCAGACCAAGATTAAAACACTTGTTTTTGGCGAATGATATTCTGGTTAACATTCATACTACACCCATAGGGAGATTTAATTGTTTTTTCCACACCTCATGACATGTGTGTGTCAAAATTGGCAATGCTACCTGGGAGCAAGTGTAAATCTACATGACAAGGACCTCTAACAAAGAACTACTTGATCACGACCCTGAAATTGAATGAAAATTGTTTTCTAGGAATATGAATCTAAATCATGAAACAAATTTTGAAGAAATAAGTTTGTAAGGTTAAAGTGTCCAATCAGAACCACCAATAATTACATAAAACCCACATCAAACCTTGTGGGACCTGTGTGACCCACAATTGGCTAACCAGCTAAATCTGTTAAACAATCCCAAACAACCAAATGATAATGATTTATGAGTATACATGATTCTCAGGTTACCTAAATTTCATGGCCTTGTAGGTGAGGATCCCAATCGGCACATTCATGAATTCAGCCATGTGTCTTCAAGCTTCAATCCCAGAGGGGTATTGGAGGAGCTAGTGAAATGTAAAGAATTCCATTTTTCACTTGAGGGAGAAGCTAAGGAGTGTATTTATACCTTACAACCTAGATAAATCCATGATTGGGATGATTTCAAACAAATTTTCATTCAATGGTTCATCCCAGCCTCACGGTGTACAACAATCTGAATGGAGTTATATGCCATTCGGCAAGCTACCAGGAAGACTCATTATGAGTATTATTAATAATAAAAGAATCTTAGTGAATGATTCCCACACAAAGTAATAGAGGATCACCACTTCCTAGTATTTTTATACAAATTACTGCTGGAAAAATATAGGAACATTTTGGATGCATCCTTAGGAGGATCCTTTATAGAAAAAATACTTGTAAAAGCCAAGAGCATAATTGAGATGATCACCCAAAATTTTGACCAAACCAGGACAAGAAGTACTGGTATAAGAGGGATACATGATGTAAGAACATATGACTCATCACCTCTTTATTCAATTAAAATTCAAGTCCTATAAATCCTCTTGTGTAAAATGGACATCATGAATGTGAATGAGAAACCATCTTCACCTTAGGTATGTGGGTTATGATCATCACTAAATAATTTCATTGAACAATGTGCTAAGATAAAATATTACAAAAAGTTTTCTAGCTGCATTCTAGCAAAGAAAATTCCAAAAAAAATCAACAATGGAGACAAGGTAAAACCCAACAAGGATGCAAAGGAAAATAGAACCAGGAAATGCCACCATTTCAACAACAATTTTAGAACCAGACACCATACAAACAGCCCTTCCAGCCACAAAAAAACATTCCAACTTCCACCTATCCAACGAAGGAATTTGGAACAGCCTCTAACATGTTTTGATAAGTGCTACCAAGAAACAAATAATGAAGAGCCTATGATGACTATAAAAAATCTGGATAACAAGTTTGATATCCTTATGGATCTTCTGACCATGAATCAAGGTAAAATCCAAGCCCAAACTGTCCCAAATCCAAAGGAGACAGTTAGTGCAATCCGGACTCAAAGCGGTAAGGAGCATTCACCACCTAAGCCAAGTATGCTGGATTATTCAATATAAAAACCTAAAGAGAAACTCATCCAACTAAAAGAGAAGTTAGAAATACAAATGAAAAGGGAAAAAACTAAAAAAGATGAAACGAGGTACCATTCCCTTATGCATTGATTGAATCCTCAAATGATGGAGAAGACAATATTCAAAGATAGATCAATGAAACCATCTGACATTGGAAATCAAAATTCCCATACTGGTGGAAATCCACCAAATACCCAAATATTCCATGTTTCTGAATGAAACATGCACCAAGAAAAAGAAGCATGATGAGGATAAAAAAATCATTTTTGGAAAGAGTTTCTCAATCGGGAATGAAGAATTTTATCAAATTGAAAATATTGATACAAGGGAACTCATACCCAATGCTAAAACAAAAAACATCATTAGCACAAAATTGGTTTTCCAGAATAATATTAATGAAAAAGGTGAAGTTTTAAGAAACAAATCAAGATTGGTTTTCAAAGGGTATTCACATATTGAGGGTATTTATTTTGATGAAACAATTTCTCCAGTAGAAAGACTTCAAACAATCAGAATTTTTATTGCTATTTCCACACAACGAGGCTTCAATTTCATTCAAATGGATGTTAAATTCTCATATACAAATGGTGATCTTGAATATGAGGTTTATGTTGAACAAACTTGTGGAATTGATGTTGGGAAAGATGGATATTATGTATTAATATTGAAGAAAGTTTTTTATGGTCTAAAATAGGATCCTGGGGCATGGTACTACCAATTGAATACATTCATATGAAAGATGAAATTCATGAAATGAATAGTCGAGAGAAATTTTTATATCAAAGAAAGTCACGAGTATTCAATCATTGTGATCATTTATGTTGATGGTATTATCTTTTCTAGGAATAATGAAAGAAGTTGGGAATGATTTGATGATGAAATGATGTAGGTATTTGAAATGTCCATGTTGGGGGAAATTAAATACTTCCTTGGGTTAAAAATTTTTAAAAAGAAAGAATATATTTTTATCTCCCAAGAAAACTATGCTATGAAGCTTCTCAAGAGTTTCGACATTGAAATATCAAAACCCGTTTCTATACCAATTTCACTGGGAACAAAGATGAGTAAAGATAGAGATGGAAAATAAGTGGATCAGAAAGAGTATCTAAAGCTTATTACATGATTGTTGTATTTGACTACCTCAAGATCTAACACTGTGAATGTTTTTACCTTATGTGAGAAATTTCAAGGTTCTCCCAAAGAATCTCATTTTCATTTTTGGAAAAATAATTCTCAGATACATTAAAGGAACAACAAAATTCGGAATCAAATATGATAGCTCAAATTCTATTTAATTGTTTTGGTATTAAGATAATGATTGGGGAGGAAATTTTGATGATAGAAGATCCATATATGGTTGTGTATTCTTTTTGGGAAGGAATTTTGTTAGATGGAATTCAATGAAACAACATTTTGTAACTCTCAAAACGACTAAAGATGAGTATATTTCCACTACTCAAGATGCTACTCAACTTATGTGGACGAGAACACAATTTGAAGGTTGACTTATATAAGTGATGATACCCTTGCTCTTGGGTTGTGACAATCAAAGTATAATAAATCATACCAAAAAACTATTGAAACATTCTCATTCAACATATATTGATATCAAATATCATTTAATCAAAGAGCATGTGGATAAGAATGAATTGAAGCTAGAGTATGTTCCCACATCAAAACAAGTTTCTAATATTTTAAAAAAACATTTATCGAATGAATTATTTTCAAAAATGAGGTTAAACATGGGTGTCCAACCAGTTTCTCATCAAGGATGAGGTATGTATTTCTATCCCCTCTCCCATCTTACCTTTGGATTGTTTTTAAAAGGTGGAGAATTGTTTTTTTCATAAATCTATTGATTAAAAGATAGAGATGTGGGTGAACTGTGAATTCATAATTTTTTTGTGATTGAACTATTATAACTATTTTTTGGAGTGGTTTTAGGAAAATAAGTTGATTTTTTTCCATTAATAATGAAGAAAAGAAATAGGTTTTCATGATCACTATTTTTGGATAGAAATGATTTTCTATTAATTATTCTTGTTTCCAATACTGTGTTAGATCATGTAGGCTTATACTTATTTATATGTAATCCATTTCATGAGGTTATAATTTTTAGTGACTTATGAAACATGGTTGACAACAAAATACAAAGGGACATATTATTGGGACCAAGCGGTGATAAAGGTGATGAAGGTTTCACGATTTTTATTTTGTTTCTAAGGTTGGTTTTGATGAAAATAAATCACATAACATTGTTTTGGAAACATTTTTTTGGGTTTTTGTTTTCAAAATAATTGAACTTGTAGTTTCAAAATAATCGGCCTGACATTTTAAAAGGATCATTTCTATGGTTTTCCAATAATCAGTCCCAATGTTTCATTGTTTTGAAAAGAATCGGACACATGTTTTAAGAATGTTTGTCTTCATGACGAGGAAGAAAGAAAGAAACTAGAATGAATGTAATATTATGATAATTTCCAATGTTAAATGTGATGATGCATTTCTATTTTGGAATTCTCATAAATGATAATTAAAGTGGTAGAACATATGATTCTAGCTTGATGGAAGACAGGGATATGAAAAAGTATTAAATGGTGATGACTATTGATAATATGTGATTGGTGATGACTATTTAAACGTTTTCAATGTTAATGAATATGGAAAATCTGTGAATGGTTATGACAATTGAAAATTTGTGAATGGTGATGACTAATGAAAATCTTTAAATAGTCGTTCTGATGGAAAAGTCATGTCGATGAAAGAAGAAAAGGTCTATCAAGCTGACAAAGTATTCACTTTCTATTGCATCGGACTCAGATTCATGCCAATGGAAAAGTCAGGCTGATAGAATAGTAATACCAATAGAAAGATTCATTCAAATGAAGATGAAATGTTCTATCAAGCCTACACAGAATTCACTTTGTTTTTCATTAGAATCATGAGTTGTGCCAATGGAATTGTCATCGTGATGGAGTAGTCATACAAATGGAATATTCGTTATGAAGGAAAGAGTCTTTCTGATGGAAGAGAAATTGTAATGCTGATTGAAAAGTAATATTAGTGCCGATGGAGCAGTCATGTCGACGGAAATATTCTTTCTAATGGAATATTAATGGTCTTATATATTCAAATGTAATAATCGTGCTGATGGAATAGTCATTCCAAGGGAAAGAGTCGTGGTGATGGAAGAGTAATGGTCATGTAGATTGGAAATTAATTGTCACACAGAAGGAAGAGGAATAGTCATGCCAATGGGAATAGTCATGTCGATGGAATTAGTCATGTGGATGGAAAGAGTCAGAGTAAAGAGTCATGACAATGGAAAAGAGGATAGAGTCCTGCCGATGGAAAGAGAGTGTGAATAGATGATTCTTGTCATGATGATAGGGTAATGAATTTTTTTCATCAGACTCACAGGTGAATGTAAAAAAAGATAGATGGTGTCGATTAAAGACCATTGTACCCTGAAACAATCTTACTAAACAATCGTACCCACATTTCTAGTTTTTAAAAAGGAAATCTATTTTGAATTTTAGGAATAAGAAATGGGAATGGAGATACAAATGAATGATCCAAATATTGAGAAGAATTTTGTAGAATATTAGAGAAGATTTTAGATATTTGATGAAGTGAAAATGTATCCCATAATTTTAGGGAAAAATTCAAATTTCGGAAAATTTGACTGAGCGGGAAAAACATTAGGATTCCCACTAACTATCACCTATAAAAGGAGGACGTACTTTTTACTTTCTAAAAAAGAGCATTGTTTGGAACAGAAGATGGAGAAGCTTTGGGTTTTAGAGAGACAAGAAAAGGTAATGGGTATTTATCTTGACATTGGTTTTAATGTGTTCATCATATCAGGCTGAATTAATCAGTTTTGAGTTTTCTGTACTGGGTGTTTCCATTTTGGGCATCTCAGGATGAGGAAGAATCATAATGAGTCTCTTTATCGGTATCAGGTTTTGAAGTGGCACCGATTCTATTGTTCATAACTATTGTATACATGTAATGAAGATGTGCTGATTCTATTTTTCATGAATATAACCTAAATGTTTTGACGTGGTGCAGATTCTATTTATCTTGACTATTTTATGAATGTATTAGAGTGGTGTTGATTATATTCTGTTGTATGAAATTGAATTAAAATTGGACTAAGATGAATCAGACTGGGAGTATCGTACTCTGGGTAATTGGACATACAATTTTACATATTCCAAGAGGTTATTACCTTTATTCTAGTTAAATAAAAGAAGAAATATTTTACAATTTAATACATTTGGTTAATCTAATGTAAGCGCAGGTAACATGAGTTGTTACAAAAGATATTGTATTTCCCTATTGTACTTGGAGGGTGCACACACACTAGAGGTATTGTATCATATTGCAACATGAGTGTAAGGGTATATCCTACTAATTGAAATCCAGTGATTGATCTCTAATGGATTGTATGGTATTGGATCATTTTCATACCATACCAAGGACGTATTTATTCTTATTGAATAGTGAACCTGGTAAATCAATATGTTCCTCTTGATGTGTGTTGACTTGTTTATCAGTAGGAAATTGAAATCATTAATAGGATGTGAAGGTTGTTTCAATTGAAAAGATACATAAAATAAAAAGAGTATCACTTATTCTCCCCTCCCACTCTCATTGATACAATACTCCAACTGGTCGCTTACAATTAGTATTAGAGGCATGTTCCTTTCGCCATTCCTTACTGATAGAGAATGTGAACTGTGTGAATAATAAAGGTATTCTAGTCTTTAATGAAAAGAACTATCATATTTGGAAAGATAGAATGATTCAATATATTATTTCTATTAGTTATGATGTTCTTGAAGCTACAATAGTTGGTTTTCCTGCCATTAATGATAAAACTCCAATAACAACTGTTGACAAAAGGTTTCATAAGAATGATGGAAAGACAACGAATTATATATTATCATCACTTTCTAAATGTGAATTCTTGGGATTGAAATGTGTTGCAACTACCAAAGGTATATGGGATAAAGTATAAAACATATACGAAGTAAATACAAATGTCAATAAGGAAAAACATTAAATTTAGAGGTTAAGGTATTAATACATGAAGATGAGAGGACATGAATCTGTTGGGTATTTCTCTACTAGAGTAAATAAAATTATAAGAACATTCATATGCCTTGGGGAAAAGATAGATGACACTACATTTGTTGAAAATATTTTGAGAATCCTACCAGAAAATATCAATGAAAAATTTTCCTCATTAGAAGATAGAGACTCAGAGACTCCATCTCATGATGACTTGCATATAACCCTTATCACTAATGAGATGAGAAGAGAGAAAGATATTAAGAGAAAGACAAAATATGAAAGAAAAATGTATTTCAAGGATATGAAGAATGAAAATTTTATTAATATGTTTATCGAAGAATAATATGGTGATCCAGACTCTGAAAATGAGGTATGAAAAAATCCCAATGATATATTATCCTTTTTTTCTAAAAATGTGAACAGAGGTGAAGGGAAATAATAAGGTAATCATCCCATGAAATACTTTTAATTTGGAGGCATTGGTCCCTTTGACACTAATTTCTTTGAAAGGAAGAATGAAGAGGATAGTGATGATGAAGAATGAAGATCAAGGAGATCATGGAAGAAAAAGGGGTACAAGGGAATGGAAAATAAAATCATCATAAAAATAAAGAAGTTTATTAACACATGATAAAGAAGTAGAAAAGAGTGACACTAAATATAAACAATTAGATGAATATGTTAATGAAAATAATTTCATTGAAATATTGAATGATGAAGAATTTGAAAGCAGTTGTTCTAAAGAAGAAGAATCTCAGCATGAAATGCCTTTGAAGGAAGAGTTGAAAGAATTCCTGCTAAATATTAGAAGAAATTAAAATAAAAATTAGTAGGATGATGAATACTCAAACAACCAAGAATTTTTTTTGGTGAAAAATAAAATCTAGTTAAGGATATTTTTGATTTGAATAAGTATTTTTAAGATGGAATGATTTTTACAAGAGGCCAACGTAAGAAATGAATTTTTTTTCAGTTTGATGATTTACAAAACTCTTGTCACATGATTACGGTGGAAGAAAATCACTTGTGGCATAAAAGGCTTCGACACAATGTGTAAAATAAACATGGGAAAGGTATCTAAAAGAGATAGTGTCTGAGACATTTCTATTTTTTCAATATGAAGAGATTGGTGTTCCACTATTTTGCAGAATGGAAGGATTACTAATGTTGTGCATAAAAAGGATGATATTTGTTCAAATCTACACATTGAGATGATCCATTATCATATATGTGGGCCAATGAGCAAACAATGAACACAAGGAGATAAGTACTTCATTACTTACATTGATGATTTTAATCGCATTACTTGTATTATGTATTGGAAACACAAATCATACTCTCTGAAAATGTTTAAAAGTTTCAGAAGAAAAGCTGAGAAATAATGTGAGTATTTTATGAAGTTGTTGAGAAGTGGTAATGGTTTTGAATATAGAATTTAAAAGTTTGATGACTATCTAAAAAGCATGGAATTCCGAAATAGTATATCTCTCCACACACTCCCCAACAAAATGGGGTTTCTGAAATAAAGAATAGAGGTCTAGTGAAAATGGGAAGAACCATGTTACATGGGCTTCACCTATCTCATTAATTTTTGTGGCATGCCAGCAGCACTACTGTTTATATTTAGAATAGTTGATTCTATAGGCCTCAATTAGTTATGACTCCCTTTGAATTTTTTGAAGGAAAAATTCCAATTTTGAACCACTTTAGAGTTTTCGGGAGTCCTTATATTATAAAAAAATAAAGGTGGACACTATGGTAAATTTGAGAGAAATGGTGATGATGGAATCTTTATCCACTACTCTCTAGAAGAAAGAGGATACATATTCTACAAAAAATAAACAAAAATGAATTTTTGATTCATTTTATGGGAATTTTATTTAAGTATATGAGAAGGAGAAACATGTTTAGGTAGACAATGATATTATGAGAGCTAAAGAAAAAACAATTTATAAGGATAAAATCAATTTTATTCCTTCTCATGAAGAATAATAAGACATATCTATTTTAATTGATGAGGATGATACTCAAAAAACTCATCCCATGATGATGAAATAAGTGGAATTTCAAAATAAAATTGGTGATCAACATCAAATGGTTCAAACAAGAAGAACAACCAATTTCTTTACACAAACCTATTTGTATTCAAATGTAGAACCGAATGATGTGAAAGAGGATATTGAGAATCTAGGATGGGTTCAAGACATGAATGATGAATTGGATCAGATTGAAAATAATGATACATGGGAACTCGTACTCAAGCCTGAAACCAAAAACATCATTAGCACAAATGGGTTTTCCAGAGAAAGATAAATGAAAAATGTGAATTTATAAGAAACAAAAAAATATTGGTTTGAAAAGAGTATTAAAATATTTTGGGTATTTATTTTGATAAAACCTTTTCTCCAGTAGAAATACATGTAACAATCAGAATATATCTTTCTATTTCCACACAACGAGGTTACAAGATAGTTCAAATGGATGTTAAATCAGCATTTGTAAATTCTGATCATGAAGAGGAGGTTTATATTTAAAAACATTGTGGATTTATTATTGGGAATTATGATAATTCTGCATTCATATTTAAGATATCCTTTCGTGGTATAAACAAGATAAAAGGGCATGGTATTCAATATCGGATACTTTCTTAAGAAAGATGATCTTCATGGAAGGAAGAGTCGATAAAAATTTGTATATTAGACAAATACAAGAGTATTATCTCATTGTGATCATTTATGTTGATGATATTATCTTTACTGGGAATGATTAAATATGTTTTTAGAAATTTTATGATGAAATGATGAAGGTATTTGAAATGTCTGTGATGGGTGAAATGAAATACTACACTGGGTTAAAAATCACTCAAAAGAAATAATATATTTTTCTCTCCCATGAAAAGTATTCTAAGGAACTTCTCAAGTGGTTCATCATGGAAAAGTCAAAAAATATTTCCACACCCATTTTAGTGGGACCAAAGCAGAGTAAATATGGGGATAAAAAAGAATTGGATCATAAAGTGTATCGAAAGTTGATTAGAAGTATATTTTATTTGACTGCCTCATGACCCAACATTTTGTAAATTGTTACCTTATGTGAATGATTTCAATGTGATCTAAAAGAATCACATTTACTTATTGGAAAAATAATTCTCAGATACATCAAAGGGGAATCAAAATTTGGATTCAAATAAGATATATCAAATTTTATTGAATCGTTTTGGTATTCAGATGCAGATTGGGACATAAATGTTGATTATAGAAGATCCACAGTTGGTGGAAGATTCATTATGGTAAGGAATTGTGTTCGTTAGAATTCAAATAATAAAATCCAATAACATTCAGTATGACTAATTCTAAGTATATTGCTACTAATCAATCCGCAAATCAACTAATGTGGATGAAAACACAATGGTTAGAATTACTTGTAGAAGTGAAGTTATCCATTGTCTTGGGTTGTGGAAATAAAAGTACAATCAATATCACTATGAATCAGGTGCAATATTCTCGCTCAAAACATATTGATATCAAGTATCATTTCATTAAAGATCATGTGGAGAAGAATGAATTGAAGCTGGAGTATATTCCAACATTAGAACAAGTTTCAGATATTGTAAAAAACCTTTATAAAAGAAATTACGTCTAATAATTTAGTTGGAAAACAATGTACAAACTCATTCTCTTCAAGGTTCAGGTATGTATTTATGTCCCCTCTCTCATCTTACTTTTGGATTGTTTTGTCAGGGGTGATAATTGTTTCTTTTCATAAATCTATTGCATAAAATATCAAATTGTGGGTAAGCTCTGAATTCAACATTGTTTTTTGATTGAACAATACTAACTGTTTGTTAGAGTGTTTGTAGTAAAATAAATTGATTAGTTTTATAGAAATAATGACCAAATTAATTAGGTTGTCATGATCACTATTTTTGGACAACATTTTTCTTCTATAAATGATTCTTGTTTCCCACAATGAATTAGCTCACATGGATTAGAATTATTGATATGTAATCCTTTACTTGAGGTTACAATGTCCAGTGACTTATTAAACATGAATGAGAACAAAATCCAAAGGGGGATATTGTTGGGACTAAGCTGATAGTAAAGGTGATAGAGGTTTCAATAGTTTTCTTTTGTTGTCAAGATTGGATTTGATGAAAATAAATCACTTTAATTTATTTTTGCAACAATTGTTTTGAGATTTTTCTTTAAAAAGAATCGGACTTTAGGTTTCAAAAGAATTGGCTGGATGTTTGAAAAGGATCAGATCCATGGTTTTTGGACAATCATTCCAAATGTTTTCTTTTTTTTTTGAAGATAATCAGACATATGTTTTCAGAATGTCTCTCCTCTATAAGTGAAGGAAATAAAGAAACTAGAATGAATTGAATGTTATGATAGTTTCCAATGTTAATTGTGATGATGCTTTATTGTTTTAGAATTCTCATGAATCATACGTAATGTGGTAAAACTTATGATGCATGCTTCACTGAAGAATGGGGAATGTAAAAGCTATTAATGGTGATGACTATTGAAATGTTGTGAATGGTGATGAATATTGAAAAGCTGTGAATGGTGATGACTATTGAAAATATTTGAATGGGGATGACTATTGAAAATCCTAGAATGGTGATGACTATTGTAAAGATTCGAATGGTGATGACTATTGAAATGCTATTAATGGTGATGAATATTGAAAAGATGTAAATAGTCTTACTGACGGAAAAGTCATGCTGACGAAAGAAGAAAACATATGTCATGCCGACACAGTATTAACTTTGTTTTGCACCAGGCATAGAGTTGTGCTGATGGAATAGTCATGCTGATGGAAAAGTCATACCAATTTAAAAATTCTTGCTGATATTATCAAAAAATTTATGTCAAGCCTACATAGAATTAACTTTTCTTTGAATCGGACTCAGTGTTGTGCCAATGGAATAGTCATGTCAATGGAATATTCATACCAATGGAAATATTTGTGCGGATGGAATAGTTGTTCTAATGGAAAGATTCATAAAGATGGAATAGTAATGGTCATGTAGATTGAAAAGTAATAGTCATTCCAATGGAATAGACATGGCGATGGAATAGTTGTGTGATGGAAAGTTTCATGCTGATGGAGAGTAATTTTCATGCAGATTTAAAATTAATGGTCATGTTGATTCAAGAGTAACAGTCGTAACGATGGATATAGTTGTGTTGATGGAAATAGCCTTGTCGATGGAAAGATTCAATGGAAAGAGTTGTCCTAATGGAAAAGAGGAAAGAGTCATGCTTATGAAAAGATAGAGTGAAGAGATGATGATTGTCATGTTGAAATGATAATGAATTGGTTTTACATCAGACTCATAGGTGAAAGTAAAAGAAGAGAGATGGTGATGATTAGAGACCATCATATCTAGAAACAATCTTTCTCAAAAATCGTACCCACATCTCTGGTTTTCAAAAAGAAAAATTATTTTTGATTTCTAGTATATGAAATGGGTATGGAGATACAATGAAAGAGATAAATATTGAGATGAATTTTGGAGAAGATTCGCGAAGATCCTAGAACCATTGGCGAAGTCAAAATGTATCCCATAACATCAAGGGGAATTCAAATTTGGGAAAATTTGAGTTAGTGGGACAAACTATTTGATTCCCGCCAAGTGTAACCTATAATAGGAGAAGGTACTTTTCACATTCTGAAAATGAGAACTATTCACATTTGAGGAGAGATAAGATCTGGGTTTTAGAGAGAGAATAAGAGGTTAAGAGTATTCATATTGACTTTTGTTTTAATCTGTTCATCGTATCAGGCTGGATTAATTGATTTCAAGTTTTCTGTACTAGGTGATTTTGTATTGGGTTTCTCAGGCTGAGCAAAAATCGTACTGAGTCTCTTCATCGGTCTTAGGATTTGATGTGGTGTAGATTCTAATTTTAATTATTATTTCATACATTTTTTTATGTTGTTCCGATTGTATTTCTCTTGACTATTACATATAAGTTTTGAAGTGGTGCCACTTTTATTTTTCTTGACTATTGTATGCAAGTATTACTATGATGTTGGTTCTGTTGTATTATATTCAATTGAATGAAAATTGGACTGAGAAGAATCAGTCTGGGAGCATCGTACTCTGGGTAGTCAGACAAATTATTTTACATAATTCAAGAGGTTCTTACCATTCTTCTGGGTATGGAAAATAGGAGTTGTTTTACAATTTAATACATTTGGTGAATTGAAATTAAGCATGGGTAACATGAGTTTTTACAAGAGAAATCATATTTATCTATTGTGATAGGAGGGTGAACACATAATGGAGGGATTTTTTCACTATGCTACATGTTTGTAAGAGTATGTCCTACTCATTGTAATCTAAGGATTGATTTCTAGTGGATTTTATGGTATTGGATCATTTCCAAACCATAACAAGGATATAACTATTGTTATTGAAAATTGAACCTTGTAAATAATTGTGTTCCTCTAGATGTGTGTTGATTTTATTCTCAGTAGTTAATTGAAATATGAACAGGAGTGAAGGTTGTTTCAAATGAAAATTAACCTAAATGAAAACGAGTATCATTGATTCACCCCCTCTTGGTGGAAAAATACTCCGACTAGGATCTTTTAATTGGTATTAAAGGCAGGTTACCTTCACTATTCTTTGCTGATGATGAACGTGAACTATGTGAATAGTAAAGTTATTTTAGTCATTGATGGATGGAAGTATCATATCTAGATTGATATAATGATGCCATATCCTATGTCTATTAGTTATGATGTTCTTGAAGCTACAATAGTTGGGTATCTTCACATTGATGATAAGACTCCATTGTAATATATTTACAAGAGATTTCATGGGAATTATGGTAGGGATAATAATTATATATTATCATCACTTTCTAAATGAAAATTATTTAGAGTGAAAGGTGTTTCTATAGGAAAATCTATATGGTATAAACTGGAAAACTTATATGACGGAAATACAATAATCAAGAAGGAAAAACATCAAATTTGTAGGTTACGGTATGAAGAATTGAATATGGGTGAATATGAATCAATTGGGTATTTCTTTACAAGGGCAAATGACATTGTAAGAACCATCAGATTCCTTGGGGAATAGCTAGATGAATCTATAGTTGTTGAAAATATTTTGAGAATCCTACCTGAAAAATTTGATGAAAATGATAACTCATTAAATGATAAGAACACAGAGACATTATCATCTCATGACTTACATAACACCCTTATACCTTATGATATGGGAAGAGACAAATATATGAAGATCAAGATAAAATTTGATAGATAAATTCCTTTCAAGGCTCTGAAGAAGGAAAATTCTTTGAGGATGCTTATCGAAGAAGTAGATGGTGATCCTGACTCTCAAAACGAGTTATGAAAAAATCATAATGATATTTTATCCCTGTATTATAAGAATGTGAAAGGAGTTACAGTGAAATAAAAAGGGAAACATTCCATGAAATTCTTCGAATGTGGAGGCATTAGTCACTTTTCAGCTAATTTCCCTCGAAGGAATAGTGAATAAGATAGTGATGAAAAGGAAATAAAATCAAGGAGATCTTGGAGGAAAAGGGAGACAAGGGATAGGAAAATAAATCCTTCAAAATAAAAATAAAAATTTTCTTATCCAAAGATAATTTATAAGAGGAGAGTGATGAGGAATATGAACAATTATATGAGTATGGTAATGAAAATACTTTCATTTCAATAGTGAATAATGAAGAATTTAGAAGCGTTAGTTCCATAGAAGAAGAACCTCAGCTTGGAATGCATTTTCAATAAGTGTTAAAAGAATGTCTGAGGTATAATATAAGACTTGAAAAGAAAAAAAAATGTCGGAATATGAATGATCAAGAAGTTAATAATGTTTTTATAGTGATAAAGAAAAGTTGGTAAAAGAGACTGATGACATAAAGAAGTCTTTTTAAGATGGAAATATTTTTACAAGAGTCCAACGTACAGAAGGTAATTTTCGTCAGGTTGGTGATTCAAGAAACTCTTGTTACCTAAGCACGGTTGAAGAGAATTAGTTATGGAATAAATGTCTTGGAAACATGTGTCAAAGAAACATGGGAAAGTTATCTAAAATAGATATTATCCAATACATTCATTTTTTTCAAGATGAAGAGATTGGTGTTTCACTATTTGCAACAAAGGAAATATTATGAATGATGTGCCTAATAAAGTTGATATTTTTTCAAAACAACCCCTAGAGATTATCCATTACGATATAAGTGGGATAATGAGAAAACAATGAAAACATGTAGAGAAGTACATCATTACATTCATTGATTTTTTTACTCGCATTACTTGGGTTATGTACATGGAACACAAATCAGACTCCTTGAAAATGATTAAAAGCTTCAGAAGAAAAGATGAGAAATAATTTGAGTATTCAATGAAGTAGTTGATAACTGATAATGTTGGTGAATACATAAGAGAAGAGTTTTAATACTATTGTGGGAATCCTGGAATTCGATATGATTATAGCTCCCCATACAATCCCAAAAAATGGGGCTGCTAAATGAAAGAATAGAAGCCTCATGGTATTGGGAAGAACCATGTTAATTGAGCATTGAATTTATCATTAATTTTGGATGAACGAACTGAGTACTTCTGTTTATATTCGAAAGTGTTATTTCTACAGGCCTTAATCAAGTATGATACCCTATGAATTGTTTAATGAAAAAACTCTAAGTTTGAAGTACTTTAGATTTTTCAAGAGATCATTTATTTTAATGATGAATGGTGGAAGCTATAATTAGTTTGAATAAAAAGGTATGGATGGAATCTTTCTCAGATAATCTCTAGAAGGGAGAGGATACAGATTCAAAAAAAATGAAACAAAATGAATTGTTGATTAAGTTTATGTGGCTTTGATTGATGTATATGAGAAAGAGAAATATATTCAGGCAGACAATGTAGTTGAGTAAGCTGGTCAAAATAATGATGATAAGGATATAGACAATTGTATTCCCTCTCAATAATAAGAATAATACTCATCTATTTCAAGTGATGATGATGATAATCAAAAATCTTATCCCAGTCTGAGGAAACATGTGGAATCTTATAATATAATTGGTGATCGACATCAAAAGGCTCAAACAAGAATAACAACGAATTATTTTACACATACTTCTTTGTATTCAAAAGTGGAGCTGTATGATGTGAAATAAGCATTTGAGAATCTGGAATGGGTTCAATCTAGGAATAATGAATTGGATCGAATTGAAAAGATTGATACATGGGAACTCTTACCCATGCCTGAAAACAAAAACATCATTTCTATGGAATGGGTTTTCCAGAACAAGATGAATGATAAAGGTTAAGTTATCATAAACAAAGCAATATCAATTTTCAACGGGTATTCACATATTGAGGGTATTGATTTTGATGAAACCTTTTCTCCAGTAGAAAGACATCAAACAATCAGAATCATTCTTTCTATTTCCAAAACATGAGGCTACCAGATCTATCAAATGGATGTCAAATATTCATTTCTAAATGGTGATCTTGAAGAGGAGGTTTATATTAAACAACCTAGTGGCTTTGTTGTTGGGAAATATGAGAATTATGTATGCAGATTTAAGAATTCCTTGTATGGTCTGAAACAAGCTCTGAGGGAATGGTAGTCCAAATTGGATACTTTCTTAAGAAAGATGAACTTCAAGAAAGGAAGAGTCGATAAAAATTTGTATATCAGATAATTTCAAGATTATTCTCTCATTATGATATTTTATCTTGATGATATTATCTTTCCTTGGAATGATGATAGAATTTGTGAATGATTTTCTAAAGAAATGAATAAGGTACATGAAATATTCATGTTGGGGTAAATGAAATACATCCTTAGGTTAAAATACCTCAAAAGAAAGAATATATTTTTCTCTCACATGAAAATATTACTAAGGAGCTTCTCTAGTGGCTCAACATGGAAAATCAAAAACCTGTTTCCACACCAATTTCAGTGGGAATAAATCTGAGTAAATATTGGGATGAAAAATAAGTGCATCAGAAAGAGTATCGAAAGCTAATTGGATGTCTATTGTATTGGACTACCTCATGACCCGAAATTGTGTATGTTGTTTCCTTATGTGCATGATTTAAAATTGATCCCAAAGAATCACATTTACTTTCTGAAAAACTAAGATTTAGATACATCTATGGAAGAACAAAATTTTGAATCAAATATGATATCTCAAATTATATTGAATAGTTTGGGTACTCATATATAGATTGGGCCTGAAATGTTGATGATATAAGATCCACATCTAGTGGTTTACTCTTTTTGGGATTGAATTGTTGTAGTTGGCATTCATGGAAACAAAATTAAGTAACTCTCAGTACAACTGAAGCTGAGTATATTTCTACTACTCAATCCACTACTCGACTCAAGTTGATGAAAACACAATTGGAAGACTTACATGTAGAAGTGATGTAACTCTTGCCCCTGGGTTGTGACAATCTTTGTACAATCAATATCAATAAGAATCCATTGTAGCATTATCATTCAAAACCTATTTATACCAAACATCATTTCATAAAAGATCATGTGGATAAGAATTAATTGATGTTGGAGTATGTTTCAACATCAAAACAAGTTACTGATAATTTTACAAAACTATTATCAACGGAATTATTTTCAAAAATTCGGTTGAATATGGCTGTTCATGCTCTTTTTCTTCGAGGTTGATGTATATATTTATGTCCCCTCTATCATCTTCCCTATGGATTGTTTTTTCAAGGAGGATAATTTTTTCGTTTCAGAAATCTATTTCTTAAATTAGAGAGTTGTGGGTACGTTGTGAATTCATCATTTTGTTGTGGTTGAACTATGATAACTATTTGTTGGAGTGGTTGAAGGAAAAAAATTGATTTTTTTCAAGAGGAATGAATAGAATAATGAGGTTTTCATGATCACTAATATTGTAAAGTATGGTTTTTCTATTAATAATTCTTGTTTCCTATAATGAGATAGATCATGTAGGCTTGAATTGTTGATATGTAATCCATTGATTGAGGATAAAATGTTAAATTATTTATGAAACTTGGTTGAAAAAAAAATTCAAAGGGGGATATTTTTTGGACAAAGATTTTGATAAAGGAGATGAAGGTTTAAAGAGTGGTCTATTGTTTTTAAGGTTTGTTTTAAAGAAAATAAATCACGTCACTTTGTTTTGGAATCAATTATTTGGGGTTTTTGTGTCCAAAGAATCTAAATTTTAGTTTCAAAATAATTAGCCGGATGATTGAAAAGGATCAGATCCTTGTTTTTTGGACAATCGTTCCTATGGTACCATTGTTTTTAAAATAACTAGACACATCTTTTCAGAAAGTGTGTTCACAGGATAGAAGGAATGAATGAAACTAGAATGAATGAAATGTTATGATACCTTCCAAAGTTAAATGTTATGATTCATTTATATTATGTAATTCTCATAAATCATATGTGATGTGGTAGAACTTATGATGCATGCTTTATTGGAGAAAGGGGTATGTAAAATCTATGAATGGTTATGACAATTGAAAAGCAGTGAATGGTGATAACTGTTAAAAATCTGTGAATGGGGAAGACTATTGAAAAGTTGGGAATGGTTATGACTATTGAAAAGCTTGGAATGGTGATGACTATTGAAAATAAGTGAATGGTGAAGTCTATTTAAAAGATTTCAATGGTGATAACTATTAACAATCTATGAATATTTGTGCTGATGGAAAATTCATGCCGATGAAAGAAGAAAATGTCTATCGAGCCAATATAGTATTCACTTTGTTTTTCATTAGAATAAGAGTTGAGCCGAAGGAATATCCATGTCGATGGAATAGTCATACCGATTGAAAATTCATGTCAATGAAAGAAGAAAATATTTGTCAAGCCTGTATAATAGTCACATTTTTTTGCACCGAACTCTTAGTCGTGCCGGGGGAATAGGCATGCTGATGAAATAGTCATCCCAATGGAAAGAGTCATGTTTATGTAAGGGAAATGGTCATGCATGTTGAAAATGTAGTGGTCATGTTGATGGAATAGTCATGTCGATGGAATAGTTATGCTGATGGAATAGTAATAGTCATGCAGATTGAAAAGTAAGGGTCATGCAGGTGCAATAATAATAGTTGTGCTGATGGAAATAGTTGTGTCAATGGAATGAGTCAGATGAAAGAGTTATGCTGATGAAAATGAGGAAAGAGTTGTGATGATGGAAAGAGATATTTAAGAGATGATGCATGTCATGCCAACAATGTAATGACTTTGTTTCCATCGGACTCACTGGTGAATGTAAAAGAAGAGAGATGGTGTCGATTAAAGGCCATCATACCTAGAAGAAATCGTACTCAACAATCGTACCCAAATTTTTGGATTTCTAAGAGAATTTATTTTTTTGATTTCTAGAATATAAAATGGGAATGGTGATACAAATGGAAGATCCAAAGATTGATATGATGTTTGGAGAAGATTCAATAAGCTTCAAGAAACATTGACGATGTAAAAATGTATCCCATAATATTAGAGGGAAATTCAAATTTGGAAAAATTTGTGTGAGGGGGAAAACATTATGATTCCCTCCATGTGTCACATGTAAAAGGAGGAGGTACTTATTACTTTTTAACAACAAGCACTACTCACAATAGTGGAGAGAGATGCTCTAGGTTTTAGAGCGATAATATGAGGTGAAGAGTGTTCATCTTGACTTTTCTTTAAAGTGTTCATAATATCAGGATGAATTTATTGCTTTCGAGTTTTTTGTACTGCATGTTTCTATATTGGGCTTCCCAAGTTGAGGAATAATCGTACTGGGTCTCTTTATCGGTCTTAGGTTTTGATGTGGTGACAATTCTATTTGTCCTGACTATTGCATATATGGTTTGATGTGGTGCCAATTATATTTATCTTGACTGTTACCTATGTGTTTTGAAGTGGTGTAGATTCTATTTGTCTTGAATGTTGTACAAGATTATTAGAGTAGTGCTAATTCTATTCTATTGTACTCAATTGAATGAAAATTGGACTGAGAATAATCGGACTGGGAGCATCATACCTAGGGTAATCAGACCAATTTTTTTACGTAGTCCAAGAGGTTCTTACCATTCTTCTGGGTATGAAATAAAAGAATTGTTTTATAATTGATTACATTTGGTGAATTGAAAAAAAATCATAGTTAACGTGAGTTGTTACAAAAGAAATTGTATTTCCTTATTGTGGTTGGAGGGTGAAGATGCACTAGGGGGTTTTTTCACAGTGTTACACAGGTTTAAGGGTATATCTTACTCATTGTAATCCAAGGATTTATTTCTAGTGGATTTTATGGTAATTGATCATTTCGAAACCATACCAAGGATGTATATAATTTTATTGAATAGTTAACCTTGTAAATATTTGTTTTACTTTAGATGTGTGTTGATTTGTTCCTCAACAGGGAATTGAAATCTTTAACAGGAGTTGAAGGTTGATTCAATTGAAATTAATAATAAAAGAAAAAGAGTATCATTGATTTACCCCTCCACCTCTTTGTGATACAATACTCTGAATGGGATATTTAAATTGGTATCAGAGGTAGGTTCCCTTCTCTATTATTTACTGATGGATAATGTGAATAGTATGAATAGTAAATGTATTCTAGTATTTGATGGAATGAACTATCATATCTAGAATGTTAGAATGTTTTCATATCTAATTTCTATAAGTTATGATGTTCTTCATTCATAAATAGTTGGGTTTCTACCAATTGATGAAAGAAATCCACTGGTAGATATTGAAAAGAAGTTTCATGAGAATAATGGAAGGTACAAGAATTTTATATTATCATCACCTTCTAAAAGTGAATTCTTGACAGAGAAATTTGTTGTTATATCCAAAAGGTTTGTGAGGAAACCTAGAAAACTTATATGAAGGCAGTTTAAAATTCAAGAAGGAGAAACATCAAATATGTAGGTTAAGGTATGAAGACATGATGATGGGTGAACAAAAATATGTTGAGGATTTCATTACTAGGGTAAATTACATTGTTAGCACTATCAGATGCCTTGGAAAAAAGATGGTTGACTCTACATTTGTTGGAAATATTTTTTGTATCCAACCTAACAAATTTGATGCAATAGATTCCTCATTTGAAGACAGAGACTCGGAGACATTATCCCTTGATGACTTTTATAGCACCCTTATCACTTATGAGATGAGAAGAGAGAATGATATGAAGAGCATCAAAAAATTTTACAAAGAAATCTATTTCAAGTCAATGAAGAATGAAAAATTCTATGATGAAGCTTATTGAAGAAGAAGATGGTGATCCTGAACCAGAAAACCATGTGTGTAAAAATTTTAATGATATTTTATCCTCATTTTCTAAGAATGTGTAAATAGGTACATGGAAATACAAATGGAAACATCCCTTGAAATTCATTGAATGTGTAGGTGTTGGTCACATTTTGGTTAATTTCAATTGAAGGAAGAATGAATAGGATAGTGACGATGAAGAATGAAAATCAAGGAGAACATAGAAGAAAAAGGGAGACAAGGAAAAGAAAAAGAAATTCTTCAAAACAAAAAGAAGATGTTTCTTATCAAAAGATGAAGAAGAATAGGAGAGTGATTATGAATTTGAACAATTAGCTGACTATGGTAATTAAAATAATATCATTAGAATAGTGAATTATTAACAATTCAGAAGTAGTAGTTCTGAAGTTGAAGAAGAAGAAACTCAGCTTGAAATGCATTTGAAAAAAGAGTTGAAAGAATGTCTGAGAAATATTAGAAGACTTGAAAAACAATCAAAAGTTGGAAGATGAATGATCATGTAAAGAAGAATTTTATTCTGGTGAGAATGAAAATATGGTTGAAGATATTGATGATTTAAATAAGCCTTTTGAAGATGTCATCATTGTTACAAGATGCCAACATATGAAAGAAAATTTGTTTCTGGTTGGTGATTCACAAAACACTTGTTACATGTTTATGGTGGAAGAGAATCATTTATGGTAAAAACGGCTTAGAAAAATGTGTCAAAAAAACATGTGGAAGTTATCTAAAAGTGATAGTTTCTAAGACATTCCCATTTTGAAAAAAGGAAGAGATTGTTTTTTCACTATTTTCCAAAATGGAAATATTACAAATTCTATTCATAAAAAGTTTGATATTTGTTCAAAAAACCCCTAATGCTGATCCATTCTGATATATGTGGGTCAATGAGAAATATATCAACACATGGAGATAATTACAACATTACTTTCATTGATTATTTTATTCTCATTTCTTGGCTTATGTACATGAAACAAAAATCAGACTCTTTGAAAATGATTAAAATTTTTAGAAGAAAAGGTGAGGAAGAATGTGAATATTCTGTGAAAAAGTTGAGAACTGATAATGGTGGTGAATACAGAAGTGAAGAATTATAAGACTATCATGAGAATCATGGATTTAGGAATGAGTATAAATATCCATACACTCCCTGAAAAAATGCGGTTGCTGAATGAAATAATAGATAGATACTTGGTGGATTTAGGAATGAGTATAGACCTTTTAGAGGTATGACATGAGTAATGCTATTCATATTCAAAACCATTTTCCATAGGAATCAATGAGGTATGACTCCCTATGAATTCTTTTATGGAATAACTCCATGTTTGAAGAACTTTAGAGTTTTTGGAGTCCTTGTGTTGTAAATTAGAAAGGTGGAACCTATGGTATGTTTGTGCAGAAAGGTGTGGATGTAATCTTTCTTAGCTACCGATTAGAATGAAGAGGATACAGATGCTACAAAAATGAAAAATAATAATTATTTATTCATTTGATGTGAAATTGATTGATGTATCTAAGTAAGAGAAACATGTTCAGACTGACATTATAGTTGAGTATGCTGGTGAAAATCATTCTGATAAGGATACAAACAATTGTATTACCTCTCAATAATAAGAATCATACTCAACTATATCCATTGATGATGATGATACTCAAGAATCTTATCCCAGTCCGAGGAAACATGTGGAATACTATAATATAATTGGTGATCCACATCAAAAGGTTAAAACAACAAGAATAATATATTCCATTACATATACATATTTGTTTTCAAAAGATAAACTGAATGATGTGGAAGGAGATTTTGAGCCTCCAGAATGGGTTCAAGCCATGAATGAAGAATTGTACTAGATTAAAAAGAATCATACATGGGAAGTTATACCCATTATTGAAAACAAAAACTTCATTATCACAATATAGGTTTATCAAAATATGATGAATGAAGACAAGGAAGTTATAAGAAACAAAGAATGATTGGTTAGAAAAGGGTATTCATAGATTGAGGGTATTGATTTTGATGAAACCTTTGATATAGTAGAAATACTTTAAATAATCAAAATATTTCTTACTATTTCCACATAATAAGGCTAGAGGATCATGAAAATCGATGTCCAATCTGCATTTCGAAATGGAGATCTTAAGTAGGAGGTTTATATTGAAATGAATTGTGGCTTTACTGTTTGGAAATATGAGTATTATGCATGCAGATTGAGGAAATCATTGTATGGGCTAAAACATGCTCTAGGGGAATGGTATTCCAAATTGGATACATTCTTATGAATGATGAACTTCTATAAAGGAAGAGTGGATAACAATTTTTATATCCGAGAAAGTCAAGAGAGCTCTATCATTATTATCATTCGTTTTGATGATATTGTCATTACTAGGAATAATTAAGGATGTTGTGAAATATTTTCTAATGAAATTAATAAGGTATTTAATATTTCCATGTTGGGGGAAATGAAATACTTCTCTAGGTTAAAAATAGCTTAAAAGAAAGAATATATTTTTCCCTCCCAAGAAATTTATGGTAAGTATCAACTCAAGAAATAAGGCATGGAAAACTCAGAACCAATTTGCACACCAATTTCAATGGAAACTAATATGACTAAAGATGGATATGGAAATAAAGTAGATCAGAATGTGTATCAAAATATGATTGGACGTCTATTGTATTTGACTGCCTCAAGACCCGACATTGTGTTTGAGGTTACCGTATGTGAAATATTTTAATGTGCTCCAAAATAATCACAATTACTTACTGAAAAATAATTATCTGATACATAAAAGTCACAACAAAACATTATAATAAAATATTATAGATCAAATAGTATTGATTGTTTTGGGTATCCAGATGCAGATCAGGCAGGAAATGTTAATGATAGAAGATCAACATCGGGTGGTGTTATCCTTCTAGAAAAGAATTATGTTAGTTGGAATTTAATGAAACAAAATTCTGTAACACTCAATGTGGTTGAAGTTGAGTATATTTTTTCTACTCATGCCGCTACTCAACTTAAGTGGATGAAACCACAATTGGAATATTTACTTGTAGAAGTGATGTTACCCTTGCTCTTGGGTTGTGACAATCAAAGTACAATAAATCTATCCAGGACTATATTAAAACATTATTGATCAAAATATATTGATATCAAATATAATTTCATCAATCAAAATTTGGAAAAGAATTAATTGAAGTCGAAGAATGTTCAAACATCTGAACAAGTTTTAGATATTTTCACAAAACCTTTATCAATTAATTATTTTAAAAAAATGAGGTTGAAAATGGGTGTCCAACCTATTTTTCTTCAAGTATGATGTGTGTATTCATCTTCCCTCTCTCATATTACCTTTGGATTGTTTTATGAAGGGGGAGAATTTATTTTTCTCATAAATCTATTGCATTAAAGAGAGAGTTTTGGGTAAGCTTTGAATTCATAATTATTTTGTGATTGAACTATTATAACTATTTGTTGGAGTGGTTCTGGAAATGAAATTGATTTGTTTTCCAGGAAGAATGAAGATAAGAAAGAGTTTTTCATTATCACTATTTTGTAAAGCATGGTTTTCCTATTAATGATTCGGGTTTCCTACAATGAGTTAGCTCATTTAGGCTTATAATTGTTGACATGTAATCCATTTCTCGAGGATACAACATTCAACAGTTTAAGAAACTTTGATGAAAACAAAATCCAAAGGGGGAGATTTTTTGGACCAAGCTGATGATGAAGGTGATGAAGGTTAAAAGAGTTGTCTTTTGTTGTCAAGGTTTGTTTGGAAGAAACGAAATAACATCAATTGGTTTTGGAAACAATTTTTTTGGGGTTTTATTTTCAAAAGAATTGGATTTTAGGATTCAAAAGAATTGTCCTGAAATTTGAAAATTATTGGATCCATGGTTTTTGGATAATCGATCCCATGGTGTCTTTGTTTAGAAAAGAATCAGAATCATGTTTTCAGAAAGTTTGTCCTTGGGATGGGAAGGAATGAAATATACAAGAATGAATGTAATTTTATAATACTTTTCAATGATAAATATAATGATTCTTCACTGTTTTGGAATTATCATAAATTTTATGTAATGTGGTAGAATTTATGATGCAATCTTGATGGGTTAAATGGGTTAGTAAAAGCTCTGAATGGTGATGACTATTGAAATATTGTAAATGGCGTTGACTATCAAGAAGATGTGAATGGGGATGACTATTGAAAATATGTGAATGGTTATGGATATTGAAAAGTTGGGAATGGTGACGAATATTGAAAAGCTTCAAGTGGTGGTGACTATTGAAAAGCTGTGAATGGTGATGACTATTTAGAATCTGTGAATATTCGTGCCAATGGAAAATTAAAGGTGGTGAAATAAGAATAGTTTCATGAAGCTGACACAGTATTCACATTGTTTTTCATTGGACTTAGAGTCTTGTCGATGGAGTAGTCGTGATGTTGGAATAGTAGTACCAATTGAAAAAGTCATGCTGATGAAAGAAGAAAATGTCTGTCAAGCCTACTATTTATTCCCATTGTTTTTCATCTGGCTCAGAGTTATGATGATGGAATAGTGATTCTAAGGGAATATTCATGCTGATAGAAAGAGTCATGATAATGTAAGAATAATCAGAATGAATATTGAAAAATAATTTTTGCGCCAATGGAATAGTCGTGCTGATAGAATCATCGTTTCAATGGAAAGAGTGCTGCAGATGGAAGTGTAATGTTCATGCAGATTGAAAAGTAATAGTCATTACAATGGAATAGTTGTTCTGATGGAATAGTCATTCTGATGGAAAGATTCATGATGATGAAAGAGTAATGGTCATGCAGATTGAAAGGTAATGGTCATTAATATGGAAGAGTAATAGTCATGCTGATAGAAATGGTCATGTCGATGAAAATAATCATGTCGATGGAATGTGTTAGAGGAAAGAGTCATGCCAATGAAAAATAGGATTGTGTAGTGCCATTGGAAATAGAGAGTGAATATATGATGCATGTCATGATGACATGGTAATGAATTTTTTACATCAGACTCAAATGTGAATGTAAAAGAAGATAGATGGTGACAATTAAATTAAATCGTACCCAGAAACAATCGTACTCAATAATGATACCCACATTTCTTATTTTGCAAAAGAAATATTGTTTTGGATTTCAAGAATAAGAAATGGTTACGGAAACACAAGTTAAAGAGGTGAATATTGAGATGATGTTTCGAGAGGATTTTAGAATCTACGAGAAACTTTGAAGAAGTCAAAATGTATCCAAAAATATCATGGGAAATTCAGATTTGGGAAAATTTGAGTGGGTGGAAAAAATGTTTGGATTCCTTCCAAGTGTCACCTATAAAAGGAGGAGGTACTTTTTACTTTCTCACAATGAGAACTATTCACAGTAGTATAGAGATAAGCTCAGGGTTTTAGAGTGGGATGAAGAGGTGAAGAGTATTCATCTTGATATTTTTTTAATGTGTTCATCATATTAGGATGAATTAATTAGTTTTGTGTATTCTGTACTAGGTGTTTTTGTATTTTGGATTCTCGGGATGAGGAAGAATCATACTAAGTCTCTTTATCAGACTCAGGTTTTGAAGTGGTTCATATTTTATTTGTTATGAAAATTGAATACTTGTTTTGGAGAGGTGTTGATTATATTTTTCTTGATTATTACATATCATTTATGAAGTTGTGCCGATTATATTTTTCTTCACTATTGTATGTATGTATTATACTGGTGCTGATTCTATTCTATTATTTTGAATTGAAAGAAAATCAGAGAGATAAGAATTATACATGGAGCATCGTACTCAGGGTAATCAGATAGATTGTTTTATATGGTCTAAGAGGTTCTTACCATTCTTCTGGGTAAGGAAAAGTACAATTGTTTTACAATTGAATACATTTGGTGAGTTGAAAAAAATTGAAGTTAAAATGAGTTGTTATAAAATTAATTGTATTAAACTATTGTTCTAAGAGGGTGCACACTCATTGGAGGGATTGTTTCATAGTGCTACACAAGTTTAAGGATATATCCTACTTATTGTAATCTAAGGAATTATTTATCGTGAATTTCATGGTATTGGATAATTTCCAAACCAAACTAAGGATGTGGCTATTCTTATTGAATAGTGAACTCTGTAAATAGTTTTGTTCCTATGGATGTGTGTTGATTAGTTTCTTAGTAAGGAATTGAAATCTTTAACATGAGGTGAATGTTTTTTTAGTTGAAAAGAAACATAAAAGAAAAAAAGAACTGATTCACCCTCTCCTACTCTCAGTGATAAAATACTCCAACTGGGCACTTTTAATGCCAACACATGAATTTATTCCCTACTTGACTGAACTAGGAGACATGAGTTTCTTAGGAAACTAGTAATTTCATGTTTTATATATCAATGTTAATAATACTGAATGATTAAAATGTAAAATTTAATGTCTAATGCGATTCATGAATATTGAAATGATAACTCGTTATTTTAGGGAATTTATTGATTCATGTAAATGAAATTTGTCTATAACTTTTCATGCTTTGAATTTATCAAATTTATGTGAATTGATTTGTTATTATTGATCATGACTTCAGTGATTTGGAAAATACCAAATGTATCATTTCTAAGTGGATTTATAGACCATGTACTTATTATTTATTCTTGAGCATATTTCTTGAGTGATCTTGGAACATATAACCTACCAAAACATGCATTTGAACTTTTCAAAGCTATAACTATACAAAAACACATTTAAAATGATTGAGGCATCTTTTCAAATACCCTTATCCTTCAAAAAAACCTTTACAGAAATCATTTGTATCCCATAGAGACCATGAATGTCTTTTATAGGGATGCGCCATGTTTCAAGACATTTTTATCCATTCTTACCCTAATCTTGGTATTTTCAATGTATTTTAATGTTGAAGTTTGGGGGTAATTAGATTCATTATGGAAGTGATGATTTACATTGTAAGGAAAATTTGTGGGGTGATATTTTGGGAGTTTTAAAATGTTGTGGAATCATTCATTATATTTTATTCTTTCCCCTCTTGAATTAAAAAAATAAATAAAATGAAAAAAAGAACCAAAAAATGAGAAAATAGGTTGTGATTTTGGAAAACCAAAAAATCACAATTTTATAGACTGACGATTCTCTTATTTTATTTGTTTAAGTGATGGATGTCAGGTTTGGTCCAATCATAAAATTTTAAAAAATAAATAAAAATAAATACAAAAAATAAAGAGGGTGCAAAAATAATTCATTATGCTTACATGATGATGACCTTACATTGAGTCTTGGGGGAAGTATGTGTTGCTACATTGAAGAGGAGAACTTTATTACACTTTCAATTTTGATATCATTTGTTGTAATTAAGATATAAACCTCCTCCTTGAGGCATAATTTTTAAAACCATCAAGTCCTACCAAACATAATCCTCTGAGTCATTTGAACCATTACTGAAAAGTCCTCAAGATTTTAGGTGCATTTTTTTCTTTACAAAGTTGAGAGATTAGTTCATTTACAATCTTGTGGATAAAATTCATGTTCCCCTGATATGAGCAAAACTATACATGAATTTTATCATGAGAGATGAGAGGAAAAATTCAATGTTGAGGTAAATCATAAAGTGGCATGCTTAATAATAATGAACTGTGAAGCTTGTAAAAATAAAGAGAAAATTGATTATTTTTTAAAACTGGAAAAGTAATATGCATGATATGATTGTTTCTTTAAAAAACGAAACATTAAATTGATATTTTATATGGATTTGAATTTTTTTTTTGATATTGCAATTTTTTTAATTTATTTACTTTGGAATTTGAATATTGGTAATATTGGTGTCCTCTGAATTCCATGTAGAGATTTTATGCTTGAGGAAAAGCATGGTTTAAGTGTGGTGGAATTGATAGATCAAATATTTTCCATATTTTTTTAGGAATTTTAATTTTTTTAACATTACCAAATTATCAATTTGAGATTATATAGATCAATTTTGGATTTATGATTTGTTTTGAGAAAAAATGGTGAAAAATGCTTAATTCTGTATTTTTAAGAAATTTTTATGTCAAGGGTTTTTTTTCTCATTTATTGAAAAATATAATTCCAAATTTAGTGATTATTATTTTTAGAATACTTATTTTATTTCGTTCAACATTGAATTCTAAACCAGGGGCTGATTCGATCATCTAGAGGCCCTAAAAATCAATGAAGTTGAAGTCTTTTCTGGGCAGATTGTGTGGACCCCCCATAGTAACACAAGGGCATCTCAACCTTCACTTCATAATCCTTAGTGACTCCACCTGTAATGGAACAGAAATACATAGGATTTTTTTCCATTAAATTACATTAATATTTGAATCAATTAAGGTGTCCATTGAGTGACATTGTTTTGAATGAAACTTCTAGGAACCTTTGACTCGAAAAAGGAAATTGTTAATTAAAAATAATAACTCATACATTTGAGGTCCAAATGATCATAAATTTTGAGGAGAAACTCCCAAGAAAACATTTACCATCGTTTATTAAGGGGAACTTATTTTAATTTTCCCTTTAGTGGGTCCAAACAAAATCAACTCTCTAAGGACAGAAACATTCTTATAAAAGGGGATGGGCTCTTAACTATAAAATTATTCCTTCACATCCCATTCCTTCTGATGGAAAGAATCCAAGATAAGGATAACTTTATCCTCCTTGTTCTTTATTCATAATACTTTCTTCCATGTTTATTTTTTATTTGAATTATATGACCTCACCTTGCATGGAGGGGTAAAATCCATAGTGATTGGGTGAAGGGACGAGGGATCCCATTTTCTGATGTTCAAGTTTCTAATGTTTTAATAAATTTAATTATTTTATTTTAAATGAATGGGTTTCAATTTAATATATTTTTAAATATAAATTAAATACAAACGTATTTTGATTTATTACAAAATATTTAATTTCTTTATTTAAATATTTTTCTACCCTTGCTTGATCTATTCATTTTTACACTGATTTGTTAATTTATGATGAAAATAAACTAAGGGAGTGATTTGGTGATTTCTAAAACACGTGGAGAAATTAAGATAGATTAATTTAATTATTTAGGGAAAATAAATACCAGATTTGGTGTTTCCTGATAAATTAATGTTAGTTCATTAAAATTTTTACACATTGATAAATAAATAAATCAATGGTGAAATGAAGAAACAATTATTATTCAATTTATTTACATATTTTTTTTCTAAAAACAAAAGATTCACATTTTCTCAAAGACTATGATGACAAAAAAACTAGAAAAACCCAACCTAAATCCAATCACTTCTCTCTCATATTTAATTCAAAATCGTTCCTCAGAAAACCACTTGCTTTCATAAATCATAATATGTTGTCATTTTTATAGTGACAACAAGATTAAAAAACTACTCCTTAGAGAATGACATTATAGATACCATTCATACAACACCATTAACGGGATTTAATTTTTTTCCACACCTCATGAAAAGTGTGTGTTGAAACTAGCACCGCTACCAGGGATCATGTGAAAATCTGTATGACCAGGACCTCTAATGCGGAACAACTTGATTTTGAACCTGAAATTGAAAGAACATTGTTTTATAGGATTATGAATCTCAATCATTAAATCAATTTTGGATAAATATGTTTAGAAGACTCAAATGTCTAATCATTCAAACAATAATGGGGAAAAGCCCAGAAAACCTTGAGGGACCTTTGTGCCCCTCAATTTGCTAACTAGATGAATCGGATAAACATACCTAAATATATAAGTGATTTTGAGTTACAAGTAAACATGATACTTGTGCTAGCTAAATTTCATTGCATTTTTGGGAAATTTCCGAATCGACACATTCATAAATTGAGCCATTAGTGTTCAAGCTTCAAACCAACATGAGTAATGTAGGAGCAAGTGAAGTGGAAGGAATTCCCTCTTTCACTTGAGGGAGAAGACATGGAGTGGTTCTATACCTTACAACCTAGATAAATCCTTGATTGGGATGATCTACAATAATTTTTCATGCAATGGTTCTTCCCAGCCTCCCGGAGCACAAAAATTAGGAAAACGATATACTCAATTCGATAAGCTATTCGTGAGGATCTTTTTGAGTATAGGGAATGATTCAAGAAGATTAGTTCAATATGCCCACAACAAGAAATATAAGAGCACCACTTACTGGTATTTTACTACCAAGGACTACTGGACACTGATAGTATCCTTTCAGATGCATTCATTGGAGGAGTGTTGATTGAAAAATTACCTGCAGCAGGCCGAAGCTTGATTGAGAAGATCACCCAGAATTCACAAAAATTTAGGCCAAGAAGAACTAGTACAAGAGGGATACATGAGGTAAGAACTTATGACTCATCACCTCTTCTTAAAAAAAATTAAATAACTAACAAGACTTGTGAGGAATGTGGCCATCAAGAATGTGAATGAGCAACCATCCTCACCTCAGGTATGTGGGTTATGTTTTTCACAAAAAAAATCCACTAATCAAAGTGATGATACAATGGATACAAAAAGTTGTGTAGCTACATTCTAGAAAATAAAATTCCCACAAAATCAAAAATGGAGAGAAGGTAAAACCCAAAAAGGATATGGATGACAACAGAACCAGGCCCGACCACCATTTCAACATAAATTTTATACTTAGAAACTATAGAAGAAACCCTTCTAGCCACAAAAAATATTTTAACCACCACCTTTATTTTGAAGTAATTTTGAAGACACTCTAATAAGTTCTAAAAAGTGACACTAAGAAATAGGGATTGAAGAGCTGAATAAGACCCTGATAAATTTGGACAAAAAGCATGATAGCCTTATGGATCTTCTGACCAGGAATCATGGTAGACTCTTGCCCCAAACTATCCCAAATCTAATGGATAATGTTAGAGAACTCATGACTCAAATATTAAAGGATATTTTAACACCTAAGCTATGTTGGTTTCATTATTACAAAGAAAAAACCTGAAGAGAAAATCATCTACCCTAAGAAAAAGGTAAAAACACAAATGTAATGGAAACAACTGTAGAAAAGAGGAAACAAGGTATCATTCCCTTCTACAGTAACTCAATAATCAATGGATGAATAAGTAAAACATCAAATAGATATCCATGAAACATTTTGAAAAGTGGAGATCAATATTCCCTTGCCATAGGATATCCACCAATTACCGAAATAAGCAATGTTTTTGAAGGAAATATGTACCACGAAAATGAAGCATGATGAGGATGAAAAAATAAGTTTTGAAAGGAGTGACTCATCCATTTCCACCACACCATGACCCAAACATTGTCAAGATCTAGGGAAAATCTCTATTCCCTACACAATGAGTTATTTATATATTTATTATGCTTTGTGTGACCTTCATGCATCGATGAATTCAATGTCAAATTCAATCTTCTCATCTTTGAAAATAGGTGAGCTGAATCCCACAAGAGTGGTTATCCAACACGCAAATGGATCCACTAATTATCCAACCGAAGTTGTTGAATATGGGATAGAAAGAGTGAGATAACTCATTTTTTCATTAGACTTTTACGTACAGACAATGGAGGAGGAAAATGCATGGATGCATTCACATATAATTTTGGTAAGACCATTCCATAAAACATAAAAAACAATCATCAATGTACATGAAGGAACCCTGACCATGGAACTAGGAGATAATAAGGTCAGCATTAGTGTCCTTGACTCAAAAAGAAACCCTAAAAATAACCACCCCCTCTTGGCAATCTCCCATGATGAAGGTAATGAAACCATTGAAGATCTAGTTATGATTCATGATTTTTTTCATTAGAAAATAAAAACATGGATTTAGAGAGAGTTTAGAAAGAGATAAAACTATAGTTACATGATCTAGATGAAATCAGAAGTGAATCTTTTGAAAATATTAGGATTGTCAAAGGAAGAACCAGGGTGGAACATGATAGACCGATCTAACCAATGACCTTTCAACTGGGAGACCAAATTATAATATACAATTCAAGATTGAAGTTAATTCTAGGTAAGTTTTATTGCAGGGGGGAAGGTCCTTTTCTTGTTACTAATGTATATCCTCTTGGTTCCATTCCGGTAGAGAAAGAATAAGGTGGAAGAAAATTCACTGTAAATGGGAAAGGCTGAAGAAATTCTATCGAAGTTTGCCTCAAAAAACGGTGGAAGAGGTAAATATTTTTCAACCCATCTACTAATTTCTTCTAATGAGATGAGGTAGAGCCAACGACAATAACCAAAGGTTCTTCAGCCAAGCAACACTAGTTTCACTATTTTCTTTGGATTTAGGACTCATTTACCTCTTAAATCACCCATTTGAGCTATAATGGAATGATTTTACACTTATATCAGTGGTTTTAATTTTTCAAGAACTATCATGGAAGGAAACCACAAGGAAGACCCAGGAAGAATATAAATAGGACCAAAAGATTTATATGAAAAGGGAGGTTAATTTTTATTATTATCATTTAAACTCCATTTTTTTCTAAATCAAAATTTGAGCTTTATAGATAAAATTACATGCCCACACTTGAATTTATGCCCTACTTGACTGAACTAGGAGTCTTGAGTTTTATTGAAATTCAGTGATGCCATGTTTCACATTTCAATGTTAATAATATTGAATGAGTAAAATAGAAAATTGAATGTTTAAAGTGAAGGATGGATATTGAAATGATGACTTATGATTTTAGGGAATGGATTGATTCATGTAAATGCAATTTTTTCTACCATTTTTCATAATTTTTATTTATGAAATTTATGTGAATTTATTTTTTATTATTAATCACGACATGAGTGATTGTACAAATATCATATGTCTCATTACTGAGAGGATTTCTAGACCAAGTACTTCCTATTTATTCTGAAGCATATTTCTAGAGTGTTATGGGGACATGTCACCTACCAAAACTTCCATTTGAAATTGTCAAAGTTATAACTATAAAAAAACACATGTTAAATGACTGAGCCATATTTTGAAAAAGCATTTATCCTTAAATAAAACCTTTATATCAATCCTTATTTTATCACATAGAGGCCATGAATGATGTTTATTGGGATGATCAATGTTGCAATCCATTTTTTATCCATTCCTACCCAAATAATTGTATTTTCATAGAATTTTAATGTTGAAGTGTGGGGGTGAAGAGAGTCATAGTGGATGATATGATTTACATTGTAATGAAAAATTGTGGGGGGGATACTGTGGAAATTTAAAATGTTGTAGAACTGTCAATTTTACTTAATTTTCCCCCACATCAATTAAAAAAATGATGAAAAATTACAAAAAAAAAATAACCGAAAATGGGAAGAATAGTTTTTAAATTGGAAATACCAAAAATCAACAAAAATTCAGACTGATGATCTTCTTATCATATGTGGTTGGATGATTGATGCGATGTTTTATTGAATCATATCTTTATAAAAAAAGAAAATAAGTACATAAAAAATCAGTAGGGTACACAAATCATTCATTATTCTTACATGATCATGAACTTACATTGATTTTTAGGGGAAATAGGTGTTACTAAATTGTAGGGGAGAAATTAATTAAACTTTTAATTTTGATGTCATTAATTTTACATAAGAGATTAACCTACTCCAAGAGACTTAATTTTTAAAAATAAAATCCTACCAACATTAATCTTTAGAGTAATTTGAACCTTTATAGAAATTTCCTCACGATTTTATTGTATTTTGTCTTTAAAATGTGGATAAAGTAGTTACATTATAATATTATAGATAAGGCGAATGTTCTAATGATATGAGCATAACTCTACATGAATCGTTTCATAAGGTACGAGAATAAAAATTCAATGGTGATGTAAATCATGATGTGTCATGCTTAATAATAATGAATTGAAAATAATTAATGTATGAAAGGAGAAGTTTCATCATTCTTCAAAGGGAAAAGTTATATGCATTATATGGTTGTTTCTTTGAAAAATGGGAAATTAAGTTGATATTTTCTATGGATTTTTAATTTTTTTGACATTAAAAATAGTTTAATTTTTTTACATTGGAATTTTAATATTCGTAACATTGGTGTGCTTTGAATTCCTTGTTGAGATTTTATGCTTGAGGACAAGCACTGTTTATATTTGGGGGAATTGATAGAGCGGATATTTTCCACATTTTTCTTATGATATTTAAATTTTTTAACCATCCAAATTTATCAATTTGAGCTTAAATATATCAAATTTTTATTTAGGATGTGTTTTGAGAAAAATGGTGAAATGTCCTTAATTCATTATTTTTGAAAAAATTTTATGTCAATGGAAATTTATTCATTTAATGAAAAATATACTTCCAAATAGAGTGATTTTTTTTCTAAAATCCTTATTTTATTTCCTTCAACTTTTTCTTCTAGAATAGGGCAGATTAGATCATATTGAGGCCACAAAAAATCAAGTAAGTTGAAGAAGTTTCCGTGAAGACAGTGTGTACCCCCAACATAGTAATAGAAGAACATCTCTACCTATAATCCTAAAATTGAGGTGCTTCCACCTGGAATGGAACAAGAATAAAAATTCACATTTATCCATTAAATTTCATCGAGTTTTGAATCCATTAATGTGGAAATTTAATGGCATGGTTTTGAAGGAATATTCCAGGAACCTTCATCCAAAAAAATAAACCGTTAACTAAAAAATCAAATATCATACATGTGGGGTCCAAATGAACTAATCTTTTAAGGGGATACGTGAAAGAAAACTTGTAAAAAAGTTTATGAAGGGTTCATGCATGAATTTTTCATTTATTGGGTCTAAACTGCATCATATTTTGGAGGAAAAAATTCTTCTTATTAAATAATAATAGCTCTTAGTTCTCAAATCATTCCTTTAATTATCATTCCTTTTAGTACCAAGCATCCAAGAGGAGGAGAACTTCCTCCTCCTGGTTATTCATTCATTATTATTTCATCCTCGTTTTTTTATTTTCATTTTATGACCCCACCTAGCATGGAGGGGTAGAATCCTTAGTTATCGGGTGATGGGAAGGGGGATCCCATTTTGTGATTTTTGAGTTTCTAAATTTTTATTCCAGGGAATTCATTACTTAAAAATGATTGGGATTCAATTTAATTTATTTTAAAATTTTAATTAAATATGATTTTATTTGGATTTATTTTTAAATATTAAATTTCATTGATTTAAATATTATTCAACCCTTGCTTGATCTATTCATTTTGTACACCAATTGGTTAATCTGGGATGAAAATCAACTAAGGGAGTGATTTGGAGTTTGTTAAAATACATAAAGAAACAGAGAGAAATTAATTTAATTATTTAGGGAAAATTAATACAAGATTTGTTATTCCATTATTAATTAATATTATTCCATTATGAAATCTACACTTTGATAGATAATTAAGTCAAAGGTGAAACAAAGAAACTATTTTTATTCAAATCATTTAATTATTTTTTTCTAGAATCAAAATATTTATCTTTTCTTAAAAACTATAATGAAAACAAAAATGGGGAAAACCAAGAAAAATCTAATCACTTTTCTCTAATATTTAATTCAAAATCCTTCTTAAAAAAAACCTTTTTTATTATTAAAGCATCCCAACTCATTATTTTAAAATAGAAACCAAGATTAAAACATTGCTCCTTTGAGAACGTAATTTTGGTTACCATTCATAATACACTGTTAGGGGGTGTAATTGTTTTCCCACACCTCACGACAATTGTATGTCAAAACTGGTGCTACTACTGGGGACCAAGTGTACATTTGCATAACCAAGACCTCTAATGAGGAACTACTTGATTTCTACCCAGAGATATAAAGAACATTAGTTTCTAGGTTTAGGAATATCAATCATGAAATAAATTATTAAAAAATATGTTTAGAATACTAAGTGTCTAATCAGAATGAGTAATAATGGCACAAAATCCACAACAAAACTTGAGGGACATCAGTTCCCCGCAATTTTCTAACCATCTTAATCAGTTAAAAATGCCTGATCAAGTATATGATTTTTAGTTACGAGTAAACATGATTCCCATACTACCAAAATTTCATGGCCTTGTAGGTGAGGATACAAATCATCACATTCATGAATTAATCCATGTGTGTTCAAACATCAAACCAATAGGAGTAGTGGAGGAGTAAGTGAAATGTAAATCATTCCCATTTTCACTTGATAGAGATTCTAAGGAGTGGTTGTATACATTACAACCTGGGGAAATCCATGATTGGGATAATATCCCACAATGTTTCATGAAAAGTTTCTTCCCAGCCTCTCTGATCACTACAATTAGGTTAGAGATACACGCCATTCGATAAGCTACTAGTGAGACACATTATGATTATCAGGAACGATTCAATAATCTTAGTGCAATATAAACACACCAACTGATAGAGAAGGACCACATCCTGGTCTTTTTCTACCATTAACTGCTAGAAAATGATATAATCCTTCTAGATGCATCCTTTGAAAGAGAATTTATTAAAAATTTACACACAGAAGCCAGAACCTGATTGATTAGATCGCTCAGAATTCACAACAATCTAGGAAAATAATTAGTGGTACAAGAGGGATACATGAGGTATGAACTTCTGACTCATCACATTATCTTACGACAAAAATTCAACATTTAACTTACATTGTGATGAAATGGCATTGATAAAGTGAATGAGAAACCATATCCCCCTTAGTAATATGGGTTGTGTTCATCAAAAAATCATTACAGACATTAATGTGTTGAGATACAGGATACAAGAAGTTGTGTAGTTGCATTCCAGAAAAGGCAATTCCCAGAAAAAAATAATTGAGAGAAGGTCTAACGCAACAAGAATATGAAGGACAAAAAATCCAGGGCAGGACGCCATTTCAACATTAATTTAATAACTAGAAACTATACTAGCATCCCTTCTAGCCACAACAAACATTTCAACCACCAAAAATCCAATGAATGACTTTTGAATAGCCTCCAACACGTTCTGAGAAGTGACACCAATAAATTTAGATTGAAGAGATGAACAAGACCTTGAAAAATTTGGACAAAAAGTTTGATAGCCTTATGGATATTTTGACCAGAAATCAAGGTAAAATCTCAACCAAAACTATCCCAAATTCAAAGGAGAATGTTATTGAAATCACTACTCGAATCGTCAAAGAGAATTCACCACTTGATCTTAGTAAGTTAGATGATTCCAAAGAAATACAATAAGAAAAACTCATCCACCCCAAGAATAATGTAGAAACAAAAAAAGAAAAAGAAATAATGAGAGAAAAGAGGAATCAATAGACCATTCCCTTCTACACTGACTCGATCAACAATGGTTGAAGAATATCTATTTCAAATAGAGATCCATGAAACCTACCAAAAAGTGGACATCAACATTCCCTTAAAAGAGCAAATACACTAAATACCTGAAGACTCAATGTTTCTATAGGAAATACGCCCCAAGAAAAATAAACATCATGAGGATGAAAAAATTAGTTTTGGAAAGGGTGTCTCAGTTGTTTCCACCCCACCATTACCCAAAAAATGTTAAGATCCAGGTACATTCTTAATTCCCTACACAATAGGTTCATTAGATATTTTTGATTCATTGTATAACATTGGCGCATCCATAATTGTAATGTCTAATTCGGTATTTTTCATATTTGAAAATAAGTGAGCAGATTACCTGAAGTGTGGTCATCCAACTCACAAATGTAGCCACTAGTTATCTAGTCAGAGTGGTGGAATATGTTTTAGTAAGGGTTATAAAACGAATTTTCATCATACTTTTACATACTCATGTTAGAGGAGGAAAATGCACTGAGATATTCACCCATATTTTTGGGAAGACCATTCTTGAAAATAGAAAAAATAGTCATCAATGTACAATGAAAGAACCCTAACCATGGAACTAGGAGATAGTAAGGTCAACATTAGTGTCCTTGACTCAAAAAGAAACTCATCAAAAAACCATCCCCCTCTTTTCAATCTCTCATGAAGAAATAAATGATACCATTGAAGATCTAGGTATGCTTTTAGATTTTCTGTCTTCATGAGAACAAAAAATGGATCTAAAAAATGTTTGTAAAGAGAGAAAACTGTAGTTACATGAGTTAAAAGAAATCAGTAGATAATATTTTCAAAATTTTTGGATTTACCAACGAAGAACTAGGGTGGAACATGATAGACTGATCCAACCAAATACCTTTCATCCGGGAGACTAAATTCTACTCTACAATTATATATTGAAGTTAATTCTAGGTAATATTTGTTCCTGATGTGAGTTAATTTTCTTATTACTAATGTATATCCTTTTGGTTCCATTCAGGTCAATAAGAATGAAAGAGGAAACTCACTCACTATAAATGGGAAATGTTTGAAGTCGTTCTATAGATGTTTACCTCAAGAACCAGTGGAAGAGGTCTATCTTCTTCAACCCATCTATTGATTTCTTCTCATGAGGTGAGGTTGAGATAACAATATTATCCAAAGGATCATCTAGAAGGCAACCCTAGTTTCCTAGTTTTCATAGGATTTAGGACTCAGTTACCTATTACATAACCCATTTAAGCTATAATGGAATATTTCTTACACTGGTATCGGTGGATTTAATTTTTCAAGAACCATCATGGAATGAAACCACAAATCAGACACAAGAAGAAGAGGAAGAGGACCAAAAGATTTATGTTAAAAGGGAGTTCACATTTTATGATTATCATTTAATCTCCCTGTATTTTTTTTTTCTAAATCTTGTTTTCAGATTTAAAGTTGAAATTGCATGCCCATACATGAATTTTTTCCGTAATTGACAGAACTAGTAGACATGATTTTCTTAGGAATCCAATGAGTCAATGTTTTAGATTTCAATGTTAATAATATTGAATTGTATCATGTAAAATTGAATTTTTAATGTGAAGCATGCATATTGAAATGATGACTCGTGATTTGAGGGAACTGGTTGATTCATGTAAAGGATATTTCTCTACTATTTTTCATGTATTGAATTCGTAACATTTATTGAAATTGGTTTATTATTATTGATCATGTCTTGAGTTATTGTCCAAATATCATATGCATCATTCCTAAGAGGATTTCTAGGCCAGGTACTTTCTATTTATTCTTAAGCATATTTCGTGATTGATCATGGAACATGTCACCTTCCAAAACATGAATTTGAACTTGTAAAAGCTATGACTATACGAAAACAAATTTAAAATGTTTGAGCCATCTTTTGAAAATCCCTTATCATTAAATTAAACCTTTACATAAATCCTTCTTTTAGAACATAGAGACCATGAATTTATTTTATAGGGATGATACATGTTTCAATCCATTTTGATCCATTCATAGCCAACTCTTGGTATTTTCATGGTATTTTAATGTTGAAGTATTTGAGTGAAGAGAGTCATGGTGGAAGTGATGATTTACATTGTTAGGAAAAAAAGTGGGGGTGATATGGTGGGAATTTTAAAAGGTTGTTGAATCGTTCATTGTACTTCATTATTTTTACCTCTTGAATTAAAAAAAAGGAAATAATGAAAAAAGAACCCAAAAATGAGAAAAATAGGTTGTGATTTGGAAAACCAAAAATCACCATTTTCCAAACCGATGATCTAATTACCGTATGTGGTTAGGTGATGGATGTAAGGTTTGATCTAATCACATCTCCCAAAAAAATAAAAATAAAAATAAAAAGGGTGCACAAATCATTCATTATGTCTACTTGATCATGACCTAACATTGCATTTTGGGGGAAGTAGGTGTTTCTAAATTGAAGCGGAGAACATAATTATACTTTTACTTTTGATATCAAACATTTTAATAATGAGATAGAACTTATCCTTGAGCATTAATGTTTAAATGAATCAAATCCTACCAACCATATGGCTCAGAGTCATTTGATCCTTTATTGAAAATTCATCATGATTTATGTGACTTTTGTCTTTATAAAGTAGATAAAGTCGTTTCGTTAAAATATTGTGGATAAGGTGTATGTTTTCATGATATTAGTATAACTCTACTTGAATTGTATCATGATATATCATAGAAAAAATTCAAAGGTGATGTAAAACATGATGTGGCATGCATAATAATAATGAATTGAGAAGCCTGAATGAATAAAAGGAGAAGTTTCACCATTCTTCAAAGGGAAAATTAATATGGAAATTCCCCAGAAATTCTGTATAATTTTTTTAATTATATGGAATTATTTTGAGACATCAAAATCTGACGGTGCGCGATTCCGAGGCCCAGATTTCCCAGAATGATCCGTTGTAGTTTGGTTGGGTTTTAATTAGCCCACAGAAGTGGTTTTCCAGAAAAAGGTGAATAACTCTTAAACAGAAACTCAGATCAAAAATATGAAGGCACTGTTGCAATCAGGATGGCGGGTTTACCCTAGGTGCAACTTATGTTTAGTCGGTGCGGGCCTTCTATGAGAAAACCCAAAAATGGCATAACCGTAAATAAAATAATTAAATATTTTTTTTTAATTTTTCAAATGCTTATAACTCACAAATGGTATCTCAGATTGAAAATATGAGACCACCACTGAACTCGTGAGGGAATGCTCTATTTAAGCAGATACTAACTTTGGCCGGTGTGGGCCACTAGTAAAAGTTAGTTTTTGGCCATAAATAAAATAATTGAGTGACAATTATTTTATTTTAAAAACCATAAATTTTAAATAGTAACTTGGATTGGAAATCCGATAGTACCATTGGGTTAGTTGGGGTATCTTTCACTTGAACATAGACTAACCTTGACCAGCGCAGGACGCGAGTGACTGTTAATAATTTTCGGAACTTTTTTTCGGGTACGTTAAGTAAACGCGCGAGCGGTGTTTTGTAACTTTTGAACTATCACTTATAATGGAAATTTTAGGACACCGTTTAACTTACAGCGCCGATATTCTCTTAAGGATACCTTCAACTTTATTACAGTGGGTTGAGGGTGGATGTTAGTTTTTTGGATTTTCATGGGAGAAGAAAAAAAATATAATAAATAACTTTTTAATTATTTTATTTGAAAGCATCATTTTGAATGCTTAGTGGTGGGGACCACCCGAACACCCAATTATTGTGGGAAAAACCCTTGGTTTTCCTCTAGATAATGTGCCAACCTCAATTTACTTAATTATCCAACTTAACTTGTTAATTAATAAACTTAATTTAATAAGTTGGCTCCTCTTTTTCTTGAGTTTGGGGAAAGCATTGGCAAAGGGAGAATCAGGGAGAGCTTTTGGCGGATCATCTTCTCCAATGAAGAATACTCTCCAACGAAGAGAATCCTCCAGTATCGAAGAACAAGGATGACGCTTGAGCCAGGATCAGAAACATCTTGCGGGAGCAACGAACGCCGACATCACCATCTCATCGACTTCATCTTCTTCCTCGCGCCACATCCAACAAACAATATAGGTATGGGTTTTTATATATGTTTTAATTTTTTTTATTGATTCTTCATATCCTAAATTCATGACAACGATTTCCAAACCAACATGTCCATCATCCTGCACATAAACCATGCTCCTCTTTCTTTTTATTCTTTGCGCATTCTCCGTGCCTTCTTCAATGCCTAATATTTATTGGAACTGGAAACATAGAGTTTTGCTGAGCACGATATATGGACGCAAATCCCTAGAGGTAAGGATCAAAAATATGTGATCGTTTAATTTTTTGGGCTTGAAACGAAACTGCAATGGCTCGTGGAAGGAGGTAGCCAAATATTTATTTTCGTTGGAAAAACAATATTCTGTTGAGCGCGACATATAAATTTGGAGCCCTCGACTCAAGGATCATGAATATGTAATCATTTTATTTTTCGGGTTTAGAATGAAGATGCAGTGGGCCATGGAAGGGGAAATGTGGAGGTGCAATTATGGCATGTCTTTAGGGTGCAACTCCAGGTGAGATAGGCTGTGTGATGGCAGTTCGATGCACCTGATGTTGGCGGCGTAGTGGCCAGGAGGACATCGGGGTGCAATTTTTTTCTGTTGCGGTTACAGGGAGGTGTGAGTAGGTCTGTGTTTATCTCAACAGAATCATGATCGGCAGCTGGAGGTTGAGAGTTTACATTGGTGATGGAAGTGGAAAATCGTGAAAGGGGTTAATTGGAGAGAGAAAGGAATTGAAAGAAATTAAATTAAAAGTAAAATGAATAGAAAAATTAAAGGGAGAGGTGATATGTGGAATCCTATGGAGAAAAAGGATACCATGGTTGAATCTTAATTTAGATTATTTTAAAAAGAAAATAAATAAAATAAAATATAAATAATATAAATAATACTATTATTTTTTTGGTTGTAAAACCGATTTTCGTGTGTAACATTTCCATGCGACCTCGGTTTCATGAACCGTCATGGGCAGTATGACCCTAACTTCGAGACGGAAATTATGAGTCCAATATTATATGTCCTTTTCAGGTTTTTGGATCAGGTACCCGAAACACTCCAATAATAATAATATATTATTATTATTAAATATTCAACCCTCCATAACTCCTGCTTGGGAAGTCTGATTGAATTACCGTCTATGGCGACGTGATCCTGTCATTAAGAGAGTTGATTTAAGTCTAATGCTGAATATTGAATTCTGGTTCGTGTCTTGGATTCACTAAACACCCAGTAATATTATTATTATTATTGAGGGATATTGTATTAGACATATCTCCCTAATATGGTGTCGAAATGACGAACCGTCTACGGCACCAGAAACCTAGGATCGATAAGTTCCTTTTGTCATTCCACACTTGGGTTTTCTATAATTTTTGGGTATGGCTGGGTTGGATCGAACACGAATCCAACCGGGCCCTTGTGAGTAAAAGGCTAATAACTTAAAGACCGGGGGTCCGATTGACCCACCGTCTGTTGCATTGAGACCCCTTTTACAAGGAGGTCCTTTGGGATACTTCTTCATGGGTCATCGTGGTAGTTGGAGTATCGACCTATGGCACGAGGGGTGGACGCTCACGGAATCACGCGATCTTAGTGCGGGAACCCTGTAGCTGGATGTAACAATAGAAAGGGATCCTATGTGAGTCTGTGTTTGGGATCCTTTGTGGGTCTGTGTTTGAGAGTCTCACTTGGATCCACTCTAGGAATCCATGTGGGAGTACTCTAGGATCCTATGTGGGTTTGTTGTACTAGGATCCTATGTGGGTCTGACGATGTACTAGGATCCTGTGTGGGTCTGACGATGTATCAGTATCCTGTGTGGGTCGGACGATTTACTAGGATCCTGTGTGGGTCTGACGATGTACTAGGATCCTATGTGCATGTTACGATGTACTAGGATCCTGTGATGTTCTGACGATGTACTAGGATCCTGTGTGGGTCTGAAGATGTACTAGGATCCTGTGTGGGTCTGACGATGTACTAGGATCTAGTGTGGCTCTAACGATGTACTAGGATCAAGTGTTGGTATGAAAATGTACTAGGATCCTATGTGGGTCTGATGATTTACTAAGATCCTATGTGGGTATGATGATTTAGGATCCTACGTGGGTTTTCCTCTTAACTAAGTAAGATGATTCAGTAGTTACATCTATTTATCTCTACTATTTTACCTAAGTTATACCTGGTGTGAGCCGAGTCTTTACCTTTGTGGTATTCTTCTATGTGGCATACCTAGGTTGTACATACCTTGGTGGTGTGGGATTTGTGATATTATTCTATGTGGCGTACCTGTGTGGTACTTACCTTTGTGGTTATCATTCCATCTTGGAACAATTGTACATTGGCTAAAGAGTTGGGCCTTGAGATTCATCTTGAATGAGATGGGAATACTTGATAACTTAGGTATATGTATGGGATATACCTATGTATGGTTGACAGATCTTTTCATGCTTTATGGTTATCATTTTTGGGTTTTGTGAGACCATCGATGGTCTCAAGGTCCCTACTGAGTATTTTTTTACTCATCCCTGCACGGACTATGCCGGCACCTTGTTGTGTTTGGTGCAGACGACCGACAACGCTGACTGAGGACAAGAGTACCAGGACTAGAGGCTGCTCGGAGTTTGACATTTAACGAGGTGTGCCACAAAGATCACCATTTGAGAGTTGTTCCTACCCTTCTGGTAGGGTCCTTGGTGGGAGTTCACATGAGTTTTTCAGTTTACTTCTACATTTCTGTTTTCTTGTACATTGTAGTTGGGATTGTATTCTAACCCCATTTTATTACTGTACACACACTTTTTACTATACAATTTACTTTTGTTCTTATCTTACTATGTTCTTGGTTGCACGTGTTTACATGTTAAAAAGGTGATTCCTTTCCGATTTTTAGGGAATACGCCTTTCGGTGCTTGTCGCCTGCCCCTGGCCTATGTAAGGCGGGCTTGGGGTAGTCATGACATGGGCCCCGGGGAAAGGGTTGTAACAAATTGGTATCAGAGGAGTCAGTTCTACTATAGAACATTGGACTCTTATCTTTTTAACATCAACAATGTTAAGTGTATTGAGTGTGGTTATCATTTTAGGGAATCCAGTATTGGTGCAGCTGCTGATCTATCCATACACCATCACCCTGACTTCTGATTTTTGACTCAGTGCACGAAAACACTGATTGTGTGTGTGTTTTGAGAAGTTTTCTTGTGTTTTCTTAAGTCAACTCACTAGTTATAACGTAATGACCATGGCACACCTGTTCCTTATCAGGATGCCTCTGCGTATACATCCAGCTATGATTCTCTAAATAGTACACAATGACAGCCCACCGAGTGACGAGGCTTTGGTGCAGGGCCCTTTTACTATGTTGGAACCTTTGGGTGGTGTACCCGCAAAACCACCACCGGTTTGGCAGTAGATACCACCAGCCGTACTGGCAGACGGTTCCTGGTGACTGAGCACATTACACGAGTTTAATCAGCAGAGGCCTTTGAGGTTTAGAGGTGAGACAATTTCCCACGCTGCTGAGGACTAGCTAGAGGCTTTGGCTAGAGTTTTTCGCCAAGTTAAGATAGAATTAGAGAAGATGGTGATGTTAGCTTCTAATATTTTCTAGTGAGTGACCATTAGGATGGTCTGCATAGTGATGAGGCTTTGATATGTGGACCATTTCCCGAGATAGTACTTTCAAGTAGGGTGTTAGTTATATCACTGCCCATTGGGAAGCAGTTACAAATGGCAGTACCGGTAGAGGACACATTTAGGCTTAGTGCCTTATGCGAGTTTCAACATCAGATACCCCTCAGGTTCCGAGGTGATCCCGACTCACAGGCAGCTGAGGACTGGCTTGAGGAGGTGGTTGAGAGTTCTCTAGAGCTTCTTCAGCTTCAGCAGGATGACATGTCGGTAGCTGAGTATTCATCGAGGCATACAGACCATTCCTAGTACTTGATTAATATGATACGATCAGTTCTTCAGATCTCAGACTTCCATGCGAGGTGTGTTTAATGATATACAAGCGAGTAATATTCCTATATGAATTCCTACTTATATTAGTGTGCTAGAGAGAACCGTTGTGGTTGAATGTTCTTTGGCTGAGCGGATACAGCCATTGAATGTTAGCAGTGGGAAAGCAGGAAATTGGTGCCAGTTTCAAAGACTTGGGCGTGTAAGATGATTCAAGAAGAGGATGTGACAGTGAAAGATGAATCTATAGGGAAGCTGACATGGAAGTAGAGCTAGGAGAGCAACATGAGGTGGTGTACATTTCTACATGTTACAACCATCAACCATTGATGTCCCCACCAGGCTCAGGGAATTGGAGGATAGGAGAATAGAGAAGCTGCATGCGGTCAATAAGTACGACCCAAGGGATCTAGGAATGATTCGAGGTACGATATGTGTCTACTAACTAGCTTCTGTATGAATAGACATGGGTACCAATCATTCCTTTTTTCTAATAATCTTGGCCAGGACCTAGAGTTTCCGGTTAAACTGTGGACTTGATCCTCATGTCTGGAGATACCATTGAGAGGATACTAGATAGTCACACATATGCCGATAGTGTGATTTGACCCTTGAGGTGAGAGTTTTGGTTTGAACCTATTGGTGGTAGCATCAAGGCCTTACGACATTGGTTTGGGTATGACTGGACATCCAAAATTCATACTCAGAATGACTATATTAGGAAAAAAGGTTGTGGTTTATCTATAATGGTGGGATGAGGTTTTCCTTAGTCGATGAAAAAGAAAACCCATACATCACATGATAAACTTCTGCATAGGAGGGTGCGACTGATCACTCGTGAGTCAGCCAACATCACCCTCATGGTAGCAGAAGTTTTGAGTTTTCATTTCCCAACATGAGTGGCAAGAGTTACTCCAGGACTATGACTTTGAGATAGTATATACTCATGGGAAGGGGAACATGGTAGCAAACACACTCAGTAAGAGGTCTGGCCTACAACTGCTGAGTGAGGTGACAGAGCAGCTAGCCACTTTGTAGATATCCTTTGTGGATCCAGATGTAGCAGCTTTTCTTCAATATTGTCCAGTCACTCCCCCACTTTTTCAGTGAGTCAAGGAGGCACATCGTGGGGACGCTGACTGCGAGGCTTGATGTGATTAGATATCCTCAGGGTAGGCACCTGATGGTTTTTTTGAAGTTGGGGAGCACTTTATCCTCTTGAGAGGACGTACCACGATACCCATAGTTCTATAGAAGGAGGTATTGAGGGAGTTTTATATGTCCCCTATGGCGGTACATCTTGGTTTGGTGAAGATGTACCAGGACCTTCAACGTTAGTACTGGTAGCAAGGGATGAAGAAATCAGTGGAAACTTTTGCAACACGATGCTTCACTTGTTAGAAAGTGAAAAATGATCAGATCCATAAGAAGTATTATGCTAACAGGAGGAGGGAGATCATGTCTTCCTATGGGTCACACCTCGATGAGGTTTGCAGAGATATGGGAGAGGGGGCCAGTTATCACCGAGGTATATCAGTCCTTTTCTGATCCTTCAGTGTGTAGGCGAGGTGGCACACCTCTTGGCTATTCCACTGTAGTTAGATAGGGTGCACAATGTCTTCCATGTATCCCAGCTGAGGGGATATGTGCACGACCCATCTCACATCATCGACCACATCGAGCTGGACTTAGACGATGGGGCAACGTTTACAAAGGTTCCAAGGGAGATTGAGGATCGACATGAGAGAGTCCTTCATGGGAGATCGATACCATTGGTGCGTGTATGTTGCAAGCACAGGAACCTCCAGGAGAACACATGGGATTGGGAGGCTCAGATTCATGCTCAATACCCTCTTTGGGTTGTTTTGCCTTTGTTGTGGCTTTCGGGGAAGTAAAGCCCAAAGGTGGAGAGAATGTAATGTCCCAAAAATTCTGTATAATTATTTAATTATATGGAATTATTTCGAGACCGAAAAATTAGACGGTGTGAGATTTCGAGGCCCAGAGTGCCCAGAATGATCCGTCATAGTTTGGTTGAGTTTTAATTAGCGTGCGTAAGCAGTTTTCAAGAAAAATTGAAATAAATCTTAAACGGGAACTTGGATCAGAAATCCTAGGGAACCATCGCGTTTAGGATGGAGGGTTTACCCTAGGCGTGACATAATTATAGTCGGTGCGGGCCTCCTATGAGAAAACCAAGAAATGGAATAACCGTAAATAAAACAATTATATAAATTAATGTTATTTTTCAAATCCTTATAACTCAAAAACGGCAGATCAGATTGAAAATCTGAGACCACTTATGAACATGTGGGGGAATGCTTTATTTATGGAGATACTAACGTTGGCTGGAACGATCAACCCGTAAAAGTTAGTTATTGGCCGTAAATAAAATAATTATGTGACAATTATTTTAATATAAAATACATAACTTTTAAACGGTAACATGGATTGGAAATACGAGAGTACCATTGGTTTTTTTGGGGTGTCTTTCAATTGGGAAGAGCCTAACCTCGACCGTCGTGGGTTGAGGGTTACTATTAATAATTTTCCGAAAAATTTTCGGGTACGTTCCGTAAACGCATGAGCTGTGTTTTTCAAATTTTGAACTGGTACTCGAAATTGAAATATGAGGACATAATTGAACTCACAGTGCCAATATTAACTTAAGGAGACCTTCACCTTGACCTCAGTGGGTCGAGGGTGGATGTTAGATTTTTATATTTTTGTGGGAGAAGAAAAAAAATAAAAAAATAACTTTCTATTTATTTTATTTGAAACCACCATTTTGAATGCTTGGTGGTGGGGACCACCTGAACACCCAATTAATGCGGGGGAAACCCTTGGTTTTCCCCTAGATAATGTTCCAACAACAATTTACATAATTGGACAACTTAACTTGTTAAATTAATAATCCTAATTTAATAATTTGGATCCTCTTTTTTCTTGAGTTTGGGGAAAGCGTTGGCAATGTAAGAATTGGGTAGACCATTTGGAGGATCATATTCTCAAACGACGTCCACTCTCTAATGAAGATAATCCTCGGAAATCAGAGAAAAAGGATGACTCTTTGGCATGGATCGAAAACATATTGCGGGAGAAACGATATATGGACGTGAATCCCTAGATGCAAGGATCGCAAATATGTGATTGTTTAATTTTTCGGACTTGGAACGAACCTGAAATGGCACACGGAAGGAGAAATGCGGAGGTGCAATTTCGGTGTGTCTTTGGGGTGCAGCTCCGGGTGAGATAGGCAGTGCGATGGCGGTCTAGTGTTGCTAGTTTAGGCGGCGTAGCGGCCAGGTGGACAGCGGGGTGCAGTTTTTTTCCAGTGTGGTTACAGGGAGGTGCAAGTAGGTCCGTGTTCATTTCAGCGGAAGCATGATTTGCGGGTGGAGGTTGAGTGTTTACATTGGTGATGGAACTGGAAAGTAATTAAGGGGGTTAAGTGGAGAGATAAGGGAATTGAAACAAAATAAATTAAAAGTAAAATGAATAGAAAAATTAAAGGGGGAGGCGCTATGTGGAATCACATGGAGCAAGGGATACTATGTGTGAATCTCAATTGAGATTTGTTAAAGAATAAAAAAAAAACAAAATAATAATATTATAAATAATGTTATTATTATTTTTGTTTGTAAAACCATTTTTCATGTGTAACTTATCTGTGCGACCACAGTTTCAGGAACCGTCAGTGGTAGTACGACCCTGACATTGAGACAGAAATTATGAGTCCAATATTGGATTTCTTTTTCAGGTTTTTTAATCGGGTACCTAAAACGCTCAAATAATAATAATATATTACTATTATTAAATCTTCGACCCTCCATAACTCATGTGTGTGACATCCAATTGACTTACTATCTGTGGCGATGTGGTACTATCATTAATACAGTCGATTTATGTCTAAGGTTGAACATTGAATTTTGGTTCGTGGCTTGGATTCACGAAACACCCAATAATATTATTATTATTATTGCGGGATTTTTTTATTCGACATATCTCCCTCACACGGTGTTGAAATGATGAACCGTCTGCAGTACTAGAAACCTTGGATCGAAGTGGTCCTTTTGGTATTCCTCACATGGGTTTTCGATAAAGTTGGCGTATGGCCAGGTTGGATGGAACATGAATCCAACCAGGCCCTTGGGACTAAAAGGCTAATAACTTACAGACCAGACATCTGATTGACCCACCATCTATTGCATTAAGATCCATTTTACATAGAGTTCCTTTGGGATAATTTTTCATGGGACTTCGTGGTAGTTGGAGTATTGACTTATTCCTTGAGGAGTGGACCCTCTTGGAATCAAGCGAGCTTAGTGCGGGAACCCTGTAGCTGGCTGTAACATGAGAAAGGGATCTTTTGTGGGTCTATGCTTGGGATCCTTTGTGGGTCTGTGTTTGAGAGTATCACTTGGATCATCTCTATTAATCCACATGGGACTACTCTAGGATCCTATGTGGGTTTGATGTACTAAGATTATATGTAGGTCTGACGATTTACTAGGATCATGTGTCGGTCTGATGATGTACTATGATCATGTCTGTGTGTGACGATGTACTAGGATACTGTGAGGGTCTGATGATGTACTAGGATCATGTGTTTATGTGATGATGTACTAGGATCTTGTGTGGGTCTGACGATGTACTATGATCATGTGTGTTTCTGACTATGCACTAGGATCTTGTGTGAGTCTGATGATGTACTAGGTTCTTGTGTAGGTCTGACGATGTATTTGGATCATGTGTGGGTCTAATGATGTATGAGGATCCTTTGTGGGTCTAATGATGTTCTAGGATCCTATGTGCGTCTGATGATTAAGGATACAACATGGGTCTCCCTCTTAACAGAGTAAGATGATTTAGTAGTTACATTTAATCATCTCTACTGTTGAACCTAAGTTATACCTGGTGTGAGATGAGTCTTTACCTTTGTGATATTTTTCTGTGTGGCATACCTGTGTGTTACTTACCTTCTTGGTGTTACCATTGTGATATTATTTTGTTTGGAGTACCTATGTGGTACTTACCTTCGTGGTAATCTTTTCTTCGTGGAACAGTTGTAATTTGGCTAAGGAGTTGGGCCTTGAGTTTCCTCTTGAATGAGATGGGTATACTTTATAACTTAGGTATATTTACGGGCATATACCTATGTAGGATTTTCATATGTTTTCATACTTTTTAGTTATCCTTTTTGGGTTTTTTGAGACCATTGAGGGTATCAGGGTCCCTATTAAGTATTCTTATACTCAACCCTGCATGGGCTATGCCCAGACCATGTTGTGTTTGGTGCAGACGACGAACAATGCTGACCTAGGATGAGACTACCAGGACCTGAGGTAGCTTGATGGTGGACATTTGACGAGGCGTGCCATAGATATGACCGTTCGAGATCTCTACCTACCCTTTAGGTACGGTCTTTGGTGGGAGTTCACATGATTTGTTCATTTTACCTTTACTTTTCAATTTTCATGTACTTTCTAGTTGGGCTTGTATTCTGGCCCCTTTTTCTTAATACACACAATTTTTTTACTATACAGTTTACTTTTGTTCATATCATATTATGTGCTTGGTGGCATGTGTTTATAGGTTAAAAAGGCAATGGCTTCCCGGTTTTTAGGGAATACACCTTTTGGTGCTAGTCGCCAGCGCCTGGCCTATGGAAGGTGGGCTTGGGGTAGTCATGGCATGGGCCCTGGGGGACGGGTCGTGAAAAATATGCATGAAAAGACTTTTTATTTGAAAATTTCTAAATTAAATTGATATTTTATGGTGTTTTTTAATGTTTTTTTCATTGAAATTTTTAAATTTTTTTACTTTTGAATTTGAATATTGGTTTCTTTTGAATTCCAAGTTGAGATTTAATGCTTGAGGACAAGCATAGTTTATGTTTGGGGGAATTGATAGAGATAATATTTTCCAGATTTTTTATATGAAATTTAATTGTTTAAACAATCCCAAATTATCAATTTTAGCTTATATGGATCAATTTAGGATTTTTGATGTGTTTTCTGCAAATTGGTGAAAAGTGATCAATCTATTTTTTTGATATATTTTTATGTCAGGGGTATTTTATTTATTTATTGAAACATATAATTCCATATTGAGTGATTATTTTTTTAGAATAATAATTTTATTTGCTTCAACTTTTTCTTCTAGACCAGTGTCTCATTCGATCATCTAAAGGCCGTATAAAATTCAATGAAACAGAAGACTTTTCCGGGCGGACAATGTGGACCCCACCATAGTAACAAAATCCCATCCCAGAAAAACTCCTTAAATTGATGTAATTCCACCACGAATGGAACAAGAATATATAGGCTCGTTTCTCCAATAAATTCCATTTATTCTTGAATTCATTAAGGTGGTTATTGAATGACATAGTTTTGTAGAAAGCTTCCAGGAACCTACCTCCAAAAAAAGTATCTATTAATTAAAAAATAAATGATCATACATCTGAGTTGAAAATGAGCTACAATTTTGTGAGAAAACATGCAAGAAAACCGGTAAAAACATTAATGAAGGGGACCAATTGTGAATTTTCCATTTAATGGGTCCAAACCGCATCAACATTCCGAGGATAGAAATTTACCTATAAAAGGAGAAGAGCTCATACCTATCAAATCATTCATTCAGATCCGATTCTATTTTGTGGAATGCATCCAATATTATGATAACTTCATCCTCCTTGTTCTTCATTCATAATTCTTTATTCATGTTTATTTCCTATTTGAATTCCTTGACCCGACCTTGCATGGAAGGGTAGAATCCTTAGTTATTGGGTGAAGGGAAGGGGGATCCCATTTTTTGATGTTTGAGTTTCTGATGTTTTATTCAACAGAATTATATTCTTTTAAATTAATTTTTTTCAATTTAATTTATTTATGATTTTAAATTAAATTTGATTTTATTTTCATTTATTCATAAATATAAAATTTCTTTGATTTAAATTTCCTTATACCCATGCCTGATCTATTCATTTTTTACACTGATTAGTTAATCTATGAAGAAAATCAATTATGGGAGTGATTTGGTGATTGCTAATTCACATTGTGATATTAAGATAGATTAATTTAATTAATCATGGGAAATTAATACCATATTTTTTTGTTTTGTAAATAATTAATATTAATCTATTAAAACTTCTACACTTTGATAATAAATAAAATCAAAGGTGATGTGAAGAAAGAATAATTATTCAATACATTTAATTATTTTTTCTAAAAAAAAATGATTGAACTTTTCTCAAAAACTATGATGACATAAAAAATGATGAAACCCAACATAAATCCAATCAATTATCTCTCTTATTAAATTCACAAACCTTCTTAATAAAACATCTTGATTTCATAAATTATTCAAAGTTGTTATTTTTAAAAGTGACAACAATATTAAATCACTACTCCTTGGAGAATGACATTCTGGGTACCATTCATACTACACATGTAGGTAGATTTAATTGTTTTTTCCCACCTCACGATAAGTTTGTGTCAAAACTGGAGCCGCTACTAGGGAGTAAGTGTAAATCAGTATGACCATTAGCTCTAACGGGGAACTACTTGATTTCAACCATGAGCTAGAAAGAAAATTGTTTGCTAGGATTAGGAATCTCAGTTATGAAATATATTTTGATGAAATAAGTTTAAAAGACTAAAGTGTTCAATCAGAACCACTAATAATGACACAAAACCCATAAAAATTCATCAGGGCACTCCATGCCCCACAATTCTCTAACCAGTTGAATAGGTTAAACAAGCCTGAACAACAAAATGATTTTGATTTATGAGTAAACATGATTCCCACCCTACCTAAATTTCATGGCCTTGCAAGTGAGGATCCCAATGAGAACATTCAATAATTGATCCATGTGTATTTAATCTTCAAACCAAGAGGAGTAGTAGAGGATCAAGGGAAGTAAAAAATCATTCCCTTTTTAACTTTACGGAGTAGAAAAGGTGTGGTTGTATACCTTACAGCCCAGAGAAATACTTGATTGGGATGATCTCCAAAAATGATTCATGCAAAGGTTATTCCCAGCCTCCCAGGTCACAGTAATGAGAATGAGATATAAGATATTCAACAGGCTACTAGTGAGACTCTTAATGTGTATTGGGAACAATTCAAGAATCTTAGTGCAAGATTCCCACACCAACCAATAGAGGAGCACTACTTCCTAGTATTTTTATTCCAAGGAATGAGGTACAATGATGGTAACATTTTGGATGCATCCATCAGAGGATATTTTATTGAAAAATTACCTACATAATTCAAGATCCTGGTTGAGAAGATAACCCAAAATTCAGAAAAATCCGAGACAAGAAGTACTGGTAAAAGAGGGATATATGAGGTAAGAAATTATGACTCATCACCACTTCTTATAATGAAAATTCAAGATCTAACCGGCCTTTTGAGGAAAATGTCCATGAAGAAAGTGAATGAGAAACCATATCTACCTCAGGTCTGTGGGTTACGTTCATCACCAATTCCTTACACTAATCAATGTGATGAGATACATGATACATATATTTGTCCAACTGCATTATAGTAAAGGCAATTCCCAAAAAATCAATAATGAAGAGGAGGTCAAACCCAATAAGGATACAAAGGAAAACAGAACTAGGCCAAGACACCATTTCAATAGCTGTTTTAGAACCAGAAAACATACAATAAACTCTTCTAGAAACAAGAAACATTGCAACCGCCAACTTTCCAATGAAGGAATTTTGAACAGCCTCCAAACAGTACTTAGAAGTTCCACCAAGAAACAAAGATTGATGAGATGAATAAGACTGTGAAAATTTGGACAACATGATTGATATATTTATGGATCTTCTGCCTAGAAATCATGGTAAACTATTTCCCAATCAATCCCAATTCTAAAGGATAAATTTAGTGAAATCATGACTCAAAGAGGTAAGGAGATTTCACCACCTAATACATGTAAGTTGGATGATTCTGAATAAAAACCTAATGAGAAAATCATCCACCGAATGAAGAAGGTAGAAACACAAATTCAAAGGAAGAAAAAGATAAAATAAGAAACAAAGAACCATTACCTTCTACACTAACTCGATCATCAAAGGATTAATAAGAAAAACGTCAAAAATAAATCCTTGAAACTTTCTAAAAATTGGAAATCAACATTCCCTTTCTGGAGGGAATTGGCCAAACACACAAATATGTAATGTTTCTGAATGACATATGCACCATAAAAAAGAAGCGTGATGAGGATGGAAAAAATCAGTTTTGGAAAAAGTGTCTCAACCATTTCCACCACATATTTACTAAAAAAATTTCAAGATTGAGGGAAATTATCTATTCCTTGCACAAAGGGTTCATTTGATATTTTTGATGATTTGTGTGACCTTGGAGCATCCATAAATGTAATGTCTAATTTTGTATTATCCTCTTCAAAAATAGGTGTACTGAAGCCTAGAAGAGTGATTATCCCACTCAAAAAATGGATCCACTATTTATCTATCTGGAGCAATGGAAGATGTGCTAGTAATAGTTATAGAAATCATTTTCCTGCAGGTTTTTATGTACACACCATAGAGGAGGAAAATGCACTAAGATATTTACCCACAATTTAGGGAATACAATTCCTAAAAATGGAAAAAACAATCATCAATGTAAATGAAGGAACCCTTACCATGGAACTAGGATATAGCATGGTCAACATCAGTTTCATTGAGTAAAAAAACCCATCAAACAACCACCCCTCATTGCAATCACCCATGAAGAAGGTAATGATACCGTTGATGATCTAGGTATTCCTCATGATTTTTTATCATTAAGAGATCAAACCTGGGATTTTGAGAGTGTTTGGAAAGATTGAAAACTATAGGTACCAGAGACAGATGAAATCAGAAGAGAATATATAGTAAATTTGATGATGTAGAAAGGAAGAACCAGGGTGGGACATGATAGAATAATCCAAAAAAATACCTTTCAACTGGGAGACCAAATTCTACTCTACAATTCCAGATTGATGTTTATGCTAGATAATTTTCATTCAAGTTGGAAAGCTCATTTTATTGTTAATAATGTATATACGTTTAGTTCCATTCAGATCAAGAAAAAAGTAGTAGGAAACCCATTCATTGTAAAGGGGAAAAGGGTGAAGATATTCTATGTATGTTTTCCTCAAGAACTGGTGGAAGAGGTCAATCTTATCAAATCCATCTCCAAATTTATTCTCTTAAGGTATGGTCGGTCTAACGAAATTAACCAAAGGTGACTCTAGGAGGAAACCTTAGATTCACTATTTTTTAGGATTTAGGACTCAGTTTCCTCTTTAATAACCCATTTTAGATATAATGGAATGGTTCTTACACTAGTATTAGTGGTTTTAAATTTTCAATAACCATCATGGAAGGAATACTCAAGGCAGACCCAAGAAGAAGAAGAAGAGGACCAAAAGATTTATATCAAATGCGAGTTTTCATTTTATGATTATCAATTAAACTCCATGAATTTATTGTCTATATTGTATTTGGATATTGAAGGTTTAAAGTTCATTCCCATACAAGAATTTATGACCTACTTGACTAAACTAAGAGACATGAGTTTCTAAGGAATCTAGTGATTCCATGTTTTATATTTCAATATTAATTGTATTGAATGAGTGAAATAGAAAATTGAATATTTAATTTGAAGGATGGATATTTAAATGATTACTGATTATTTTAGGTAATTTATTGAATCATGTAAATTAAATTTCTCTTCCATTTTTCGTGCATTGAATTTTTGAAATTTACATGAATTGTTTTGTTATTATTGATCATGCCTTGAGTGATTGTCCAAATATCATATGTCTCTTTCTTGAAATGATTTATAGACCATGTAATTCCTATTTATTCTTTATCATAATTCTTGTGTGATCTTGGGATATTTCACCTGCTATAACATGCTTTTGAACTTGTCAAATACATCACTGTACAAAAACACAATTAAAATGATTGAGTAATATTTTGAAATTCTTGTATCCATAAATAACACCTTCACATGAATAATAATTTTATCCCATAGAGACCATGAATGACCTTTAAAGGAATGAGTCATGTTTCAATCCGCGTTTATCCATTCCTACCCTACTGTTGGTATTTTCATGGTATTTTAAAGTTGAAGTGTGGGGTTAAGATAGTCATTATGGTAGGGATGATTTAAATTGTGATGAAAAAGTGTTTGGTTCTATTGTTAGAGTTTTAAAAGGTTGTGGAATCATTCATTGTACTTAATTGTTTTCCCCCCCATGAAATAAAAAAATTAAACAAAATGAAAAAAATAACCGAAAAATGAAAAAGTATAAGTTGTAATTTTGGAAAAAATCGCCATTTTCTAGACCGACGATCCACTTATCAAATGTGGTTAAGTGATGGATTTAAGTTTTTATCTAATTGTAACATTAAAAAAAATAAAGATAATAAAAAATAAACAAATTTAATGAGGGTGTACAAATCATTCATTATGCTTACTTGATCATTACCTTACATTGAGTTTTCTGGGATGTAGGTGTTGCTATAGTGATGAGGATAACTCTATTACACTTTTAATATTGATATCATGCATTGTAACTAAGAGATTGACCTCCTCCTTGAGCCTTAATTTTTAAATGAATAAAATACCTTCAACCTTAGGCCTTATATACATTTGAAAATTTGTGGAAATTCCCTCATGATTTTATGTGCCTTTGTCCTTACAAATTGGATAATGTTGTTCCTTTACAAGCTTGTGAATAAGGTGCATGTCATAATCATAAGATAATAACTATACATAAATTTTATAATGAGAGATGAGAGGAAAAATATAATGGTGAGGCAAATAATGATGTAGCGTGCATAATAATAATGAATTGAGAATATTGAATAAATGAAAGGACAATATTCTTTATTATTCAAAAGGGAAATGTGATATACATGATATGATATTTTCTTGGAAAAAAGGGAAATTAAATTGATATTTTATGTGGATATTTTAATGTATTTTTTACTTTGAAAATTGTTAAATTCTATAACTTTGGAATTTCAATATTGGTAACATTGGTTTCCTCTGAAGTCCATGTTGATATTTTATGCTTGAGGACAACAACAGTTTATATGTGAGGTAATTGATGGAGCTAATATTTTACACATTTTTTATATTAATTTTAATTTTTTTTACTTTTCTTAATTATAAATTTGATCTTATATGGATAAATTTTTGGATTTATGATGTGTTTTCAGAAAAATTGTGAAAAGTGATTAGTTCTATATTTTTGACAGATTTTAATGTCATGAGTATTATAGTCATTTATTGAAAAATATATTCCCAATTGAGTGATTTTTTTTAAATCCTTATTTTATTTCCTTTAATTTTTTTTCTAGACCAAGGGTCCATTTAATCATCTAGATGCCATAAAAATCATTGAAGTTGAAGTCATTTCCTAGCGGACTATGTGGACCCCACCATAGTAACAGAAGTACATCTCAACCTAATATCTTTAAATTGAGGTAATTCCACGTCGAATAGAACATGAATAAATATGAGTGTGTCTACATTATAATTCATATTGTTTTGAATCCATTAATGTGGTCATTGAATAATTTAGTTTTGAAGGAAGATTCCTAGAACTTTTGTCCAAAAAAAGAAATCTTTAATTAAAAAATCACAACTCATAAATCAAGGTTTCAAATGAGTTGAAGGAATGAGGGAGAACATATAAGAAAACGTGTAATAACATTAATGAAGGGGAAAACATGGGAATTATCCATATATTGGGTCCAAACTGCATCAACATTCGGAGGAATGAAATCTACCAATAAAAGGAGAGGATCTCCTACCTCTCAAATCATTCCTTCACAACCCATTCCATCTGGTGTTAAGAATCCAAGAGGAGGAGAACTTCCTACTCATTGTTCTTAATTCATAATTATTTATTCCATGTTTATTTTTTATTTTAATTCAGTGACCCCTCCTTTCATGGAGGGGTATAATCCTTACGGATTTGGTGAAGGGAAGGGGATACCATTTTGTGATGTTTTAGTTTCTGATGTTTTACTCAATGGAATTATTTTCTTTTAAATAAATGGTTTTAAATATAATTTCTTATTGAATATAAATTAAATACTATATATTTTGCTTTAATCATAAATATTAAATTTCTTTTATTTTAATGTTATTCTACCATTGCTTGATCTATTCATTTTTACACCGATTGGTTAATCTTTTAAGAAAATAAACAAAGTGAGTGATTTGGTGAATGGTAAGACAAGTGGATTAATTAAAAAAATTATTTAATTATTTTTGGAAAATTGATACCAAATTTGGTATTTCTAGATTAATTAATATAATTATGTTAATATTTCAACACATTGATAAATAATTAAGTCAAAGGTGAAACTAAGAAACAATTGTTATTCAATTAATTAAATTTTTTTTTTCTAAAAAAAAATATTCATATTTTCTCAAAAATTATGATGAAATCAAAAAAGAAGAAACCCAACCAAAATCATTCTCTTATCTCTCATATTTAATTCAAAAACATTCTTAAGAAAACCTCTTTCTTTTTTAAATCATCAAAACTTGTTATTTTTAATGTTACACCATGATTAAAAAACTTCTCCTTGGAGAACGACATTCTGGTTACCGTTCACACTACACCCTTAGGGGGATTTAATTGTTTTTTCCACACCTCACGACATGTGTGTGTCAGTCCCCCACTTGTGGAATTCTCCCTCGAGTTCCTCCCCAGGTTATACACTGCATAAAATCTCCTTGCAATCAGGCATCAACATATGATGGTAGTCCTCCCCATTTTGGCATGTGCTATGAAGGTCCTCCCTGTAGTGACATGTGATTCAAACAAGAAGGTCCACAACTTACCAGAATCCACCCTAAAGTTACTCCCCAAGTTATATGAGGAAGAAATTATTCCAATAGGAATGAATAAATATATGATGGTATTCCTCGCAGTTATGGCATGCTCTGCGATGGTCCGACCCTTAGTGACATCCCATTTCAGAAAAAGTTCCTAACCATGCTAGTTACTTCCTTAATGTTGCTCCCGATGGTATACACTTTTGAAATTTTCGATGTGGTTTGGCATCAATTTATTATAGAATTCATCGCTATTGTGGTATGATCTATGATTCTCCTCCCCATAGAAAAATCTCATTTCATCAAGAACATCCTCCCCTTACAGTGTTGAATACATGAAAACCCTCATATTTTTAGGTTCTTGGAAAGACACATTCAGATATGGTAAATTAATTATCAATAAAAAGAGACATCCATTCTCAACTAGGAGATAACCTGGGTCAATGATCATCCTCTGATCCACCCCTTTACCATTCACATTCCAATGAGACCCTTAATATCCCTTATCTATACAACAAGACAATTAAGAAGTATCCATGTTGGGAAGATCAGGTAGAGGATACTATATAGGATGAACAAAAGGTGATGTTTCTCTTGAGAAGAAAGTTTTTCATGGATTATATATCCATTATCATTTTCCCCTCATCCACTTCACAGTTTTACATAGCATTGTAATTTTCAGAAGAATGCATACATAACACCCATCACAGTCTCTAGAAAACTATCTTCCACTTGATAAAAAATTCATACCTTGTGTTGGGTATGCCAACCCTGTAAAAATATTGGGGGGGGGGGGGGTTGGGAAGGATTCATCATCAAAACAAATTAGAACCCATTCTATCTTCATGGAGACCAAAATTAGAGTATCAGAAGAATGATATCCAACTGACCTACCACATTGTTGTGTATAAACTGGATTGTCTAATTGTCGACAACCCACCTAGAATTCATATTCGATGGTGGGGGACCATGGATATTTACATATCACCTCACACCTCATCCTGTACAAACCATTGAAAATTAAATCATGTAATATCATTATCCCATGTAGGCCATCCACCTGTGAACATTCTAAGTAAAGGAGGCAGATTCAATAAGAAATGTCCCTGAATAAGTACAAAATGAATCAGGCCTAATGAGAGAAAACCATAAAAAAAATTGTTGAACCAAAAAACCAAGAACATTTAATAGGTTTCCTACCTATGTGAATCCAATCTTTAGGCACATCAAAATTTAAATAAGTGAATAGTTCATGTGTTGTTCCGGAATCATATCTAACTGACACTTGAATAGGGGTTTGAGACATCAAGAGAAATATGAGAACAAAACAAGTTGTTGAATTATAGTATCATATTTAGCCGACTGGGAGGGAGGAATTCATAAGACAAAATTCCCCCGTGAGACAAAAATATCCAGGCCAAGGCACGCTATCAGGAGAATGGGATCAACCATATCCCATAGGGTTGGGGCATTTTGACCTGAACCACACTCTAAATAAACCATTTTTTTCCATTAAGGGGTGACAATAAAGAAGGAGGTCTCACATTCCATACCATATCATGAAACATTTCCCCCCAAAAGAGATTTGTATGACAAGGATTTATAACGGTTCCCTCCCATTCACCCTTCATTAAGATTCATGAAGAGGATCCTCGGAAGGAAGGGAGAGGACACATAAAATGAGAAAATAACCCTCCTATCAATTAGTAGATTGTATGATTCCCACAATACATTACATATAAGAGAACATTGTGAAAATAAATCCTACAAACATGACTAAAAATAAAGAAAATTATAAATAATAAGAAGAGGATGGTTACATCAGTGATATGGTCTACATTGATAATAAATGTGTGTGCACACAACAGTAGGGGATCAACCAGAATTTTTATACTCCCTCGATCATTCCTATTCTACCTCCTCAGCAACCCTCTACCATATAGAATAATAAAATCAATATTATATAAGTCCCACTTACTCCTCCCAATTATAAATAGATCCCTACCCTCAAAGAATGATTCTCTTATTAAGAGGAATTAATGAAATAATTCTGCTGAATCAATGTAGAGTTACTCTGAGGTAGCATTCATATCATATATTCTCTTTGAGAAAAGCCTCAACATACTCTGCCAATAGGTGAACATTATCCCAAAGTTTAAATCATTGAAATTGATGAAATTTTAGTACATCCTCCCCACACATTACATCTACCATTATTATACCTAGACACAATCATGGAACAATACTAGTATTTTCCTCTATTAAATAGAAAACCAGAACAGGTTCTTCAAAATCATAATTTTTTTCCCCAAATGGATATCTTCCTTTAATAGTGACAGAAGCGATGCATTAGAATAGTCCCATTCTGCACCTTCCCAAGATCAATTTCAACAAAACACTCATCAAGTACTTATCAACACCATCAAGGTAATGAAGTCTTTATTAGAATGTTTTGGGGAATGTTGTGAACCAGTGTAGTTAGAACAGAACCCTTACCCTAATTAGGTAAATAAAAAACATCCACCACCAATGTTTAGAAGTCCTATGTTTCCAATATTCAATGGATCAAGTGATATGGAAAAAAATTTGATGAACTATGCATCCCATTCTGATCTCATGATTGGAACTACATATCCACAAGAATTATTGTAACTCATATGAATTATGCAAACTCAAGAAGAACAATTGTTTATAAGGTATACCAGTTTTCCTTCTCAGGCTATCACAAGATTGGAATACCTCCATCGTCATTTCCACTTCCATTTCAATATAACATTGTAGACGACAACACATATTGACCTCTTGAACTGAAAATAGTGAGAGAAAGGGACAGTCATGGACTTCATCTCCCAATCGATAGGGTTGACCTATTCCCCAAACCAGCCACTTCCCCAGAAATATATGATTTCTATGTGCATTGATAACCTTCATGATTATCATTGAACCTTCATCATACTGATTAAATATACAAGTGGTTTCTAGGATTTATTCCACATTTTATAAAGAATGGAAGACTTCATATGAAAGACTAATATTAATTTTGGATAACCACAATGATCTTAGGGAAAAGGGAAATAAAGGTGGAGGCCGCATCAGTCACACTTAAGCCACCCCTCATACCTAATGAAGGTTCCGGGCATAGTGGAAGTGCGTGGGTGGATGTGCCCACTTTTCCTTTTGTCATTAACAATGATCAATTCGGGATCAATACGATGATAAACGCCATTCTTCATGGATCAAATCACAGAAGTAGACAAAGAAGAAGATATGTCCAGGAACCACAAACAAGGATCGTTACAAGTTTATTATAATTAATTTAATTAATTTCCAAGAAGTACCTTTTTGGGTGTTCTTTCTTCGTTGATGTTCTTGATCACATTCTGATGTGATATGTCGTTGCGTCATAGAAGCCAAGGGTAGACTTCTTCTAGCGGTGATCCACAATTGGACCTTGTATCTCTGGACGTCGCCAAAGGAGTCTCTATGTGCTAGCATGGACAAACCTTTGCTTGCATTGTCTATGTTAGATCGTCTTGATCGGATGGAAGAGGATCTATCTCGGTCTTGAGAGCATTATTGGAGGAAGAGGTTCTTTCATCCTTGAATGTATTCTCCGAAATTGTTGTGCACAATGATTTTCTTGGGTTGGAAAAGAGTTGGTTTGTGAGGATATTTATAATCGAGTTTGAGGTTATAGAGTTTTGAAAATAAATAAACGTGTTACACATTTCATTTATTTCATTAACTCTCATTGAAAACTCCCATGTCGAATAATTAATTCCTTGACATGTGCTCATACTGATTATAATAAATATCATTTAATAAAATAATATTATATCCTCAAAATCCCGACTGGAAAAACTACACGGCGTGTACTAGTTTTTCATTGAAAACTACACGGCATGTACATTAAATGTACACGGTGTGTATATCTTGTTTTCATTTATTCACTTCCTTTCCAAAATGAAAACTAAATGGCGTGTACAATTAATAATACACGGTGTGTACCTATTTTCAAGATAAAAACTACACGGAGTGTAATAATTAATACACGGTGTGTACTTGTTTTCATTTTATTCTTCATACAACATTAAAATGATTTAGGATTCCTTGAATAATTATTAAACTACATATGGGAATAATCTTTATTCTACTTGAGATACTTGAATACACTTTGTGTGTGACCCTCTAGGCCTCTTTCTCATTGGTATTAGGTGGGCTTTCCTAATGTCCAAGATTACTTTCTAGAAATGGGTCAAGGCACCCAAGAAAAAGAAGTTGACCCCACATTGATGTATCACCTCATACGAATGATTACTATGTAATTTAATCCCATTGTCTCGATATCTGATCATGTAGGTTTCATAGTAGTGTCATAAACCAAAATTCTTGATCCATCATTCTTTGACTACCTGAATTAAACTCGTCGTTTACACCATGGCCATAGAATTTAATGCGACGGTTCTATTTCAATCAAAGGTCCGAGATATCAACTTCCATAAATGGAAGGGAAAATCCTTCCTTGACTTATCCATTAAAAACATGTCACTCGTGACACAGCCAACGTACCCTACTTCCTACCAACTATCTGTGTGACGGTTTTCGACAGTATATCTAAGTGCACGTGTCATTACATGAGTTAATGATAATCTTCTAGTATAAGGACCATTACACACCTTCATAGATAGCAATGTATGATGACACCAAGACATGCAGAATTACTATTGGTGGGTCTGTTCTCATAATCTCCCATCTTGGAGATTACCAAGTGAGAACTCCATGAGAGAGCATCTCGTCTTCTTACGAGTACTCACACATGACGGTCTGTATACTATGTGTTCTATCATAGTATTTTATCCAACTATAAAACTTTATTTAAGAATATTGTTATATCATTTCAAGGTTCTCATCATAGCAGGGATCTTCCATGACCTTATCAATGCAAAAATATTCCGAGACATTATTATATTATAGTTATTCAGAACAATGAACAATATATAATAAGTGAGCATTCATGTAATCAAATTAAAAAATAGTTGGTTCTCAGGACACCAACCCTTACAAACTCCTACTTGGACTAGATCCAACTTCCTACGACTTTTAGTCCACTAGACCTCACCTGATGATCATGTTTCTGCTGAGTCAAGGATTTAGTCAAGGGGTCCACCACATTGTCTTCCGTGGAAATACTGCTCACTGTAACTTCACCTCTTTGAGAAAAATCCCTCAAGAGATGATACTTCCGAAGAATGTTCTTTGTCCGCTGATGTGACCTTGGCTATTTTTCAAGTGCCACCGCTGTAGTATTATCACAATAGAGTGTGATAGGATCTTTACTGCTCGGTAATACATCCAACTCTTGGACGAATCTTTGCATCCATACTACTTCTTTAGCTGCCTCAGAAGCTGCGATATACTCAGACTCCACTGTAGAATATGCCACCACACTTTTCTTGGAGCTCTTCCAGCTCACTGCACCTCCATTCAAACTGAAGATGTATCCATTTTGCGACTTTATGTCATCATGATCAGTCTGGAAACTAGAATCTACATGTCCTCTGATGACTAGTTTCTCATCTCCTCCATAAACCATGAACATATCCTTAGTAAGCCTCATATACTTACGGATAGTCTTGACTACCATTCAATGGCAGTCTCCTGGATCAGATTGATATCTGCCTACCACACTTAATACGTAAGCAACCTCTAGCCTCGTACAAAGCATAGAATACATGAATGTCCCAATCACGGATGGGTAAGTGATCCTTGCCATTTTTTTTATTTCCTCATGTGTCTGGGGACACATTTTCCTAGAAAGATGAATGCCATGTGATAATGGAAACAATCCCCTCTTGGACTGTTCCATACTGAACCTCTTCAGTGTCTTGTCAATGTATGTACTTTGACTCAGGCCCAGCATTCTCCTGGATCTATCATGATGGATCATGATCCCATGAATATATGATGCCTCGCCCAATTCATTCATTGAGAAGAATTTATGTAACCATGCCTTAACTGACTGTAAGACAGGTACTTCATTTCCAATTAGTAATATGTCATCAACATATACTATTAGGAAAATGATTTCACTTCCACTAAACATTTTGTAGACACAAGGCTCACATTAATTCTTAACAAATCCAAATTCCATTACAGCTTCATCAAAATGAATGTTTCATGAACTTGATGCTTGCTTTAATCTATAAATGGATTTCTGTAACTTGCATACCTTGTTGGCATCCTTTAGAGTCACAAACCCTTCAAGTTGTGTCATGTAGACATCTTCCTGGAGGTTTCCGTTAAGGAAAGTTGTTTTGACATCCATTTTCCAAATTTCATAGTCATGGTAAGAAGAAATGGGAAATATGATTCTGATGGATTTCAGCATCACAACCGCTGAAAATGTTTCATCATAGTCAATTCCATGACGCTGTCTAAAACCTTTTTCAACTAGTCGTGCCTTGTAGGTGCTTAATTTCCCCTCCATGTCCAGTTTTTTCTTGAATACCCATTTATTACCAATAGGCTTTACATCAACTGGAGGATTTACCAAAATCCAGACTTGGTTTTGGTACATGGAATCCATTTCAGAATTCATGGCTTCTTGCCACTTGGAAATGACTGTGCCTTTAACTCTTTACTTGTAGGTAAGTGGATCATCATTGTCAACCAATAATGATTCACCGTCCTCGGTGATAAGAAAACCATATCGTTCTGGTTTTCTCACCTCTCTCGTGCTCCTACCTAGTTCCTGTGTCTCAAGAACTGATTTTTCTTCCACAGGGTTTTTTGGAATCTATTCTTGTACCAACTCTTGTGTATCTTGTGCCTCGACTTCATCAAAGTCTATCTCGCTCCAACTATCTCTTTTAGAGATGTGCTCCCTCTCAAGGAATATGGTGTGTCTTTCCACTGTAACCTTTTTGTATGAGGGGTTGTATAGGTAATATCCCCGAGATTCCTTGGGATATCATATAAAGATACACTTTGTGCCACGAGATGCAGGTTTGTTACCTGAAGAGGCCTTAACAAATGCTCTGCTACCCCACACATGTAAATTTGATAACATGGCCTTGCATCCACTCCATAACTCGTATGGAACACAATTTATCGATTTAGTTGGTACATGGTTTTGTATGTGTGCTGCTGTTTGTAATGTATATAACCAAAAGGATAATGTAAGTCTCGCATGACTCATCATTGATCTCACCATGTCCAATAGGGTGCGGTTCCTCCTTTTTCTTACACCATTCCATTGTGGCATATAAGGATGAGTGAGTTGAGATAGAATCCCAAACTCCCGTAAGAAATCAATGAAGTCCTAATTAACATATTCTCCTCCTCTATCTGAGCGGAGTTTCTTAGTCTTCTTACCAAGCTGGTTCTCAACTTCATTCTTGTATTCTTTGAACTGGTCAAAAGAATCTGACTTATTCCTCATTAAGTAGATATATCCATATATTCTAAAATCACCAGTAAATGTTTTGAAGTATGAGAACCCACCCCTTGCCTAAACTGGAAATGGCCCACACACATCTGTGTGAACTAATTCTAGAAGCTCTTTAGCTCTTTCAACTTTCCCACTAAATGGGGATTTGGTTATTTTTCCTTGTAGACATGCATGACATACACCAAGTGGTTTTAGTTAGAAAAAATCTGAATACCCATCTTGATGTAATTTTGTCAAACTTTCTCATTGACATGACCTAGCTGGTGATGCCAAAGTTTGGTGTGGTATGATTCATGTGAATTAACTTTGTCATCGTTTTCCATTACTTCAATACCTCTCGAGTAAGGGTATATTTAAATGATATAAAATCAAATTCCTACTATTTAATTTTCCTTCTTATCACATCAAATGGATAAATACCCAATCATATTTTCCCATTCCCCATCCACCACCAACCATATGAAAACTGGTGTCACTCACCCTAATAACTAATCCCCAACAAGAAGTTTCATTTTACAACATGTTCACAATTCATAAAATTGACATCATTATACATTCATCAAAAACCCATCAATAATTTGTTTTCTACATCCAACGGGTCGATGGTGCAGTCCTCATAATAAGAATACCTTTATACCATACATACCATAACAATCCCACTGGATTAGAAAATCACCATAGGTGTTCCACTGATCCTAACTCATTCTCCTCTGATTCCTATGACGATAAGACTATAATATACTCTAAATACCCCATAATTACTTGAAGTAGTCACATCTACCATTGATTCCAATCCCAACTAACCCCACATGTAAATATTGAGGGTTACCTCAATCTAGTTGAAACCCATGTGTCACATAGTCCTTCTATGACCAATAATAATAACCTAACATACAGTTATAGGTGTTTCATATAAAAAAATAAGTTTACAATAATAAACCTCTTACCATCCTACCCATGTATATCAGTCCCTTCGGGAAAAGGATCCCTCAAAAATCTTCTTAAGAATTTTAACCTCCCTAGTTCCATTACCCAACTCTTGCTCACTCACTACTCGAGAAATGTTCCAAAAATGTAGTGTCCACTAATACTATAACAGTGGTCAAATTTCATCATAAACCAAGATCTCAAGGCCTCCAGGTTCTTTTCCTAAAACTATTATTAGGTTATTATAATTATTATTGAATCTCATTCATGATCCAAACAGATCCCACCAGACTACACCACCTAAAAAAATTCCCAAGGTACATTCATTCTCGAAACAAATATCCCCCAATTCCCCCATGTATGGGTCTTAAACACGAGCATCATTCCAACATTTATTCCTATTATTAACTCACAATCTAAATATAAACCCTTTATAGAAAAAATATAAAACAACTCACCCAATCATAGAGTCACATCCCATGGTAAATAGTTCCACCAAATAATCCCATAAACTAAAGATCACATGGTTTACAACTCATGTGATGTTCTATATTATCTAATCTAAAATCCACATGGCATAACAAAAGATAAAATATCAAATCTAGGGTCTTGAAAGAAAATATATATAACTCCATGACAACACCCTCAGTCTACATTATACCAATTTGTAGGAGAATCTACACATGTTACTACACCCACAAAAATCACTCATTAAAAATCATACAACTTCCATTTCCCTATAATAATTTAAATCCAAAAAATCATTTTTAATGGTTCATTGAAGTATAATTACCTTCTATTATATATGTTAAAAAACTATATATGTTGTTATCAACACATATTGAAACTTAAAATATAGAGAAATCACCTGAAGTAGATTATTAGTGATAAAGATAATGAAGGGGAAATACTAGTATGTTCATCAAAAATACGTTTCATATGGTAATACATAATCCCCGTCATATACATAAAAATGTGTTTATAAATATATCCACATGACCATCCATAAATAGAATATTCACATACACACAATGTGGTCAATAAATGTAGAATAACACCATTATATTACGCTAAAAATATCCATATAATCTGTTGTTAAAACATTACACAAAAATGGCCTCTTTCATCAAGGATAAAAAATCACAAATAGTCCTAAATTTATTTTTAGTCACTCATACATATTCATCATTAAAGACACACATATTTCCTTTTTTATAAAATATCATAATTCCAATAACAAGCATCATTCTAACCAGCTAAGTGGAAAATGTCTATTACAAAATCAATAATATTAATTATCATGTGTGTCACATGAGGTGGAGTTATTGAATTGTAATATTCAAAATCCATAACATCAATCCCAACCCTAGTGACATGAAATTCCCATTGAACATCGTGTTCATCATGTATTACACCTCAATAAAACACATGCCTCGAAAAAATCAAATTTCAGATGTTTACCATTCCACAAATAACCAGAAAAATAACCACAAAACCATTAATACAACCTTATTACATCCACAATAGTAACATTATAAAAAATATCCATAATAGTGGTTTCATTTAACCATATTCATGCTTCTGTATATTCCATAGCCTATTGACTGACATCGTGAATCAATGGTGGTTCTATAAGGATATTATACACTCTATATCAATGTTTCAATAATAGTTGAAATAACCTTGTGTTATTAACATCTATCAAATTAGAGTATTCATGAAATAATAATTAAACAGTTCATGCTATAATGAAATTAAATAAACTCATATAGTTTTACTGAACTAACAAGACACCAGGAAAATAATAGATAATAGAATATAAATAAAAATATACTTAAGGATTCCATAAATTCCACAAGCCTCGCCTAATCCATATCTCAAAATTCCTATATGATATAATCTAGATCTATCAATCAATACTCAAGGATCTTACCAACATGATTCTTGAGTGTGTGAGGATTTTTTAAGATACCTAAGTGAAATAGCCACCCATGCATGTAGTGAGTAAATAAGAGTAGGGAATAACCAATGTAATTCCATACATAAAAATAAATGTAATGATATGTGGTTTGATATAATCTAAATAATTTAATAAATGTTTCAATTTAAATAAAAAATAAATTATTTTCAATCATTTTTTATACACCATAAATCAACCATACTTTCATCTTCTATATACAATGTTTCTATAAGCATGTCATGGTGAGTTTTCCCACCAAAAAAACGATCTGGTGGTATTGCACCCCACTATGCAGTGATAATGATCATTTTTTTTAATCAGTATTATATAATTCAATAAGACAAAGGGAATACTATACCCTATTATCACATCCACGGAATACTCCATCCTTGTATATAATGGTTCCCATCAGCTAACTCCCTAACGTATAGAAGACTAGACCACCACAAACTAAAAACCCATAATCCTATGTATGTGACACATGAAAGGACATATCTTATACTTTGAACCAATATAATTTGTTCTATAAATCCAAAATATCTTCACTTTTTGTATTACATTCCTCCCTACTATTGGTTTTTTTACTATCACAATCCTCCTTACGATGAGACCTTTTTTAGTATAACAAAACTCCCTTATATATTTGTTTTCATTTTAAAACAAATTACCACCACAAGGGTGTATACCATATCATGTGTCAATGTATAAAATCACAAGAAAATAGTTTCCATCTACACAAACAATCATAAAAAACTCTATCAGGTTCCAAGGGGCCCACCCCAAATCATCATAAGTGTAATAATCTTGGTTCATTGAACACGGTTCTATAGTCACACCCATGATCATCACTCCCAATTAATTAGTAAACTCTCACAATTGGGCCAACACATCATTTAGGAACCCTCTATTGCTCTCAAAGTCTCACCAGGGCTAGGAAAACTCATAATTGTTTTTCAATTGTAACTCATATCACTAATCAATACATGTCTCAGTGAGGTATTTTCATCTCCTTGAATCATTAAGATCTAATTGAGGCCTCACTATCCTTCTTTGAAGTTATAATAAGGCCCATGGTCTCAGGAGAATACTATATTCTAGTTAATTCATTTCAATTTAAAAATTATAACACATTTTAAAATCATTTCTTATTTATTTAAAAAAGGTAAACACCATTGGTGAATATTCAACCAATCACAAGAAATTTAAAAAATTCGTAAAACCATATGGATTGTATGTCTACCACCTACCTCATTAAATGATCTTTGTCATTTAGTTTCACATCCCAACAACTCTTCCTTTTATCCACAATTATATTCAATCCATTCATCAATCGTCGATCCATGTAAGGCCAACCCTCATTCCAAGTGTCACTACAAGATTAATTACAAAAATATATAATTAATTTAATGAAATAATGTTTTAATTTTAGTTATTATCCAAAATGGGAATAATCATAAAATTTCATAGAGTTCACTCTAAAGACACCTAAACAATGAGTATCCATCTGTAATAGGTGCATTCCATGCTCCTAACACTAATCAGGGAATGGTAGCTTTTAATCAGATCTTTTAAACTTTTCAATAATTAATTAATTTAATTAAAAAAATCTATGATGATACACTATAATGAAATGGTTCATGTTGATAAAAATATATTTTCATAGGATACAGTCAATATAGTTTACATGAAATCACCAAAAAATTTACATGATATCACCATTATTTAGTGGATCCTATAAAGAAACCTGGCCTGGAGACAAAAAAATAGAGGTATTATGTGAGGGGAGGAAAAAAGATTTTCAAAGTGGGAGACTTATGATGAATCAGTGAAAAATTTAAATAAGTGCACACAAAAATTAATGGGTAGAATAGGTTATATTCAAATGGATAAGAATACCAATAAAGAATTATCCTCTCATAAAATATGTAGTGTAGAATTTTGGTAATTTTTCCCCTTGACAACCCCCATCGTCTAGTCAGGGAACCTCAATTACAGGGTAGTGGAAAAATATCTAGCTGGTCAACCAAGTTGTAGAACAAAGACACATTTCAAGATAACGACATATTCGTGGTCGGACCATAGCATGTTATTTTTTTTTGAGGTGATTAACAATAGTCACTCTTCCACATGATAGTTCCCCTATTGCTCAACCAATACTCCCGACCAAATTCTAACATCCATTATGTGCATATAAAGTCCTATTCGAGTTGTTCAAACTCTAAAAATTAAATTTCAAATCCTAATTCAACTTCTAACACCTCAAACAATAGAATATTGAATTTTAATTAGAAATTACATTTCTATGTTGTAATACCCTGATATTTTATCATATATATTTTTAAAATTAATATAATATGTTCAATAATTATGATACACACAACTACAAGTCTAAAAAAACAACAATATAATATATCTATTTAACCTAACCATTAAACTGGTGGGTATGAATATGAATGATTGGATTATAAATGTCATATGTATTACACATTTATAAAATAAATTCATTGGTTATCAACTGATTTCAATTGAAAATAATAATAACTTTAAAGTTAAATAAATGGGTTTCTTTTAAACTCTTTTTAAACATGTACTTTATCTTTATCATAATAAATTATATTAATAATTATAAGATATTTATTTTAATGAAATATATATATTATATATTCAATAAAATTTTATATCCTTAATCTATCATGTTTTTCTCATCTTGTGATAAAAATATCACCAATTTTATTCTTAAAACTATATTTATCTAAGATGTGAATTCGTCTCATTTTATATAGTTATATTAAAATTAATTTTTCACACATTATGAAAATTTATATCACTAAATGAACAAATTTATTTAAATAATTACTTCAAAATTCTTCTTCAATTAATTTTCTATAATTTTATATGGATTTGTTTAGGGAATCGTGAAAAATATTAATATTAATTTATATTTTCTTCATTCAAATCATTTATAATGTATAATTTTTTAAAATGGGCTTTAAAGTCCAATTACTTCATTTATATTACTATCAAACAAATTTATACAATTGTAATCAATTTTATATTTAATTTTGGTATAAATACTCTTTATACATAAGAATAGGAAATATGGAAAAACATCTTTTTTTCGCATTTATGGGGTTTATTTTAAATTAAATTTGGATGGATCTATGAATATAATTTTTTAAAATGGATTAAATAATTGTAATAATAAAAATTCATATTATTAAATAATTTTATTTTTATTTTTGGACATAATAAATAATTAAATCATGAAAAGTTTGTTGTTATAGTTAATGGTAAAATTGGTTTATTGTGGGTTTAAACTGAAGAGTTAATAGTAACAATTATATAAAAGAATATTCATATTATATTTATGTTAATATTTAGACCATATATCATATTATATTTGGTACTATACTATTTAGAACCCATTTTCTGTGAATAAAGACTGTAATATATTTTAGTATTTTAAAAAATTTGATGTGGGTCTCCTCCTACAGTTATAATAAAATAATCGCTCTCCTATTCTATGAACAATTCAATAATAATATGGTTAATTAAATAATTTACTTAAACCCTTCCTTGCATATATATTCCTAAACTAGATTAAATAGTTTTATCATAAAAAAATCTTAGGGGGTATATGTATTTAACTAATGAGGATTCCTGAAGAAGTGGTATAGATCGTAAACATGTTTTTCATTTTATTTCTTCTTCTTCCTCCATCAAATTTCCTTAAAATATGATAATATAATAAAACTATTATATTATAAATAATCAGATAGTATTATGTTCGAATAATAACCTACATTCGTCTCGACATTCATCCAATAGGAAACTTAACATTTGATCATGTGTTCCATGGGATACCACTTACATGAAGTGAAGTGATTCATTTATCATTTCTATTTTATATGGATGATAATAGGGATATATTTAATGAATATATATGATATATATGACAAAATAATTATTATAAAAATTTTATTTATTATTTTGTATTCTTTTTTTCACTATACGTTAAAAATTCACAATAGTGTTCTTGTGTACATAAGTCATACAATTTTCATTAATAGTGAAAACAACTTTTTTATAAACATTTTATTGTAGATTTTATATACATATATAATTAAAATATATTATATTTATATCTTGATTAATTTTTTATAGGTTCTTGGACCACAATATATGTACAAGGAACAAATCTACTGAAACAAGATATACATTAAAACAATGTAGTTTTCAAATATAATAGTGACTTTAATATAGCATTGTTCATAAGCAGGTGACTAATGTTTTTAAGTAAATATTATATTGTATAATATATAGTATTATGGTTCCTGAATTGATATTAAATAATTATATATTTATTATAATAGAGGTTTGAACACAAATGAAGGATGTCATACCTGAGGTAATGTTTTTATATTGTAATCTCACTATTTATTGGGATTGTTTATGAGTACATTTTCTGATGATAAAATTCCAAGATATACCACTCATAAAACTCTTGAATTTTATTTTTGCCTTGATATTTTTTATTCATATTTTCTTATAATTTTACTCTCTTTAAATACCCATGACAAAAAAAAATATTTAAGGAAAAATGACAACATATCATTCTTCTATAGAAAACCCCTTTTCTTCCATCTCCATGTTTTATATAAATTTTATAATGATTTTTGTAAATATTATAATATGATTGATTGAATACATTTTTATGAATTATTTAATTTTATAAAAACAGTTTAAAACATAATCTCCTTTTCCTTTTAAGAATGAGGTGCTATTTACTCTTAACAAAAGTGTGCATAAAATGTTTTATAGAAACATATATGGTATGAACTTAATTTCCCACAATTAAGACCACTCAATGAATTGAATAATCGTTTAAAAGATTCCATGTTTATTTTTAAGGAATGTTTAGACATGAATATTTTATAAATTTATAGATTTTAAATAATTTATTTCCAAATTAAAAGAGTATTTCCTTAACAAAATGTTTCAAATTATATTTACAATGTAGTTTCCTTGAAGTTGACATTATTTTATGTTTATTAATACTTACTAGAGATATAAATAAATGGTATTATCCTTATTCTTCATCTATATGGTTTTTATTATGATGATATGTTTTCTAAAAAACCATTTCTTTTTTCATGATCAATGATTGGATGAATTGATTAAATGATTAGGAAACCTATTCCTTTTACAGGGGTTATTCCATAAATAAATTATTTTGAAAATAAGTTCTTTTCAATGGTTATGATGTTATGATTATTTTATTATATTATGGAACACATCTATATGATTATTATTATGTGAATGCAGTTCTTGGAATTATATATCCCTATAATAAATTTGATAAAAATGGATATCTCTTGAGAGAAACCATAATTGTATGTAGTGTGGACCCCATTCGTTAAGGGACTATGTCTAATATGATATTATATGGAGTTGACCATAAAAAATATGATTGTTTGGGGAGTGAGTCTAATAAATAATGATAGAAATTTAAATAAACCATTACTAATACGGAAATTAATTTCTATGATTATGTGCATGCAAGAAATTTATATATCGTGATGGTGTTATGACCACATGAATTATGTAAATTGATTACTTTTGGATTCATGTTTTATAATTGGTCATGATTTATTCCAAAAATCATAACTATGATATAGATATGTATGATATGGTTTTGAAATGTTATGATTATATTCTTATTCCATTTTCTCATGTAAAATTTTAGTGATCATTGATATCTCCTTTTATTACCCTTACTGAGCATCAGATCCCACCATTTCTTATACATTCCTTTGATATGCTATGTTGAATAGAATTAGGTATGATATTTATAACAAGGAATTATTTATCAATAACATAATTAGAGATGATTTAGTTTATTTATGAACCATTTTCTAGGTATCAATGTTTATAAAGGTGCTATAACTATTTGATTCTGGTGAGTATTTATATGTATTTTTAATGAATATTTGTATATTATGATGAGATATCTATTTATGAAAAGCTTTTCATTTTATAAATATGGTCACAAGATGTTATAATTATGGGTAATAATTTATTATTCATGTGGTGTGGTATAGAAAACAATATAAATCGTATAATAGATAAAATATTGTGAGTACACATCATAAATGTCTATGTGGATTTTTTGGGTAAGGTTACTTATTATATTCATGAATAACGCATGAGGGGGAGATGCTTGATTGATGTCTATTCACCTGAAGATATACTTAGGTAAATGAATGTTTTTGAATTAATATTGAATATCCATAACTGATTCACCATCTATTTAGTGTAACTAAAAGATATTGTAAGAACATGATCATATATATTTATTAATAAAAATTAGTTGTAAATAAAACAATTGATGATTAGATAAAATACCATATGAGTCATGTATCCCCCAGAAATATAGTTCATCATTTTCCTAAATATCTTTCTTAACTTATATTATATAAAACACCAAAATAGAATTAATATTTTCCTATTTTACCTAGGAATAATATTTAAATAAAAAAGTAAATAATCAATGATATATTTTAATTAAATACCATTAGGAAAATTACCAAATGAATCCAAAAAAATTCTATTTAGTGATAAGAAATGATTGAAATCATTCTCATCTGGATATTCCATGATGGTCATATTGTAAATAATAAGTATATAATTAATAAAGGACATTAGAATTAAGAAAAACATATATAGGATTGAAATTAGAAAATATAGTGAATGATTTTGATCTGGTTGTTATGGTTATATATATAAATTAAAATAATTTATATATATACTCATTGGGATATTCTAGATATTGGTTTTGGGTGATCATTGGGATTATATGACAACTGATATCAGTATTAGATAAAAAATGATTTAGTTAGATAAAAAATAAGTATATTAGAATTTTTATATGATTAAAATGTGAATGTTAAAACATAAACATGAAATTGGTAGATAAAAATAGAAGGAAACTAATTATAAAATATATATTGAATTGATAATAAATTATACCATGTAATATAAGTCTACATAATGATCCTCAGTTTTGTAAAAAAATGAAAGGATGTAGAATAACAAATGTTTTCACTATACTAGGCACTAAAATAACATTAATATGTGTGGTTTGAGACAAATCGTATGTAGGAGAGTTGAAGACTAGTACAATTCACTATGATTTCAATGTTAGTTGAATCCCTACTATCAACTACCTTAATTCCATATTTCATTCTTATCAATTATGTTGATGTCTTAAGCGGTTTCTATAGAGGAATTTTGGGTGAAATGAAAATATAATTAATAATATAATAAATAGTATTTAAATAAATATATATATATATATTATGTGTCTTTTTATATTTTATATTTTATAAAATTTAGTTTAATGAATGATGTTGGTAAAATTATAAAGTGTTTATTAATAAAAAATTATTTATAAAATTATATGAATGTTATGTAAATAGGTAAAAAAATTAAAAAATAAAAAAATAAACTTTTATAGTTTTTAATGTCAGATTTATCAAAGTATTAATTTTTTGAATTACTGAATAATTTATATAATATAATGATATTTATCACTTCCAAATAATAATTTTAATCTAATTTTCAGATAATATATAATATAATTTAATGTTTTCCTTTTATTTATTAAATGTAATAGAATAAGAATAAAATAAATCTTATTTTTAAGAAGAAATTTTTTTTCAAAAAATTTCATTTTTGGTTTTCCATTAAGATAAAAAAATTGTTATTATCACTTTTTGAAATTTAATCCAAAAAAATGGATTTCATGTTTACTATTAGTAAGTCCAAATCATGTATCAAATTTAATATCATTTTTTCCATAAATATATGTTTTCCTATAAATGATTATGTCACAATGGTAAAGGTATTATTGGGTAAAAGGAGAAAATTATGGGGAAAAATTATAAATTATCAATATCATTATCTCTATATAATTTGGATGAGTGAATTCATATCCAATTCAATTTATTTTACACTATGGATGTAATTTCTCTATGAAATTCCATTCCTTAGTCCTTATGAAATGCATATTTGAACAAATGCTACTCAAGATCACCTAGAATAGGAAATACATCGACCCACCTAAAACACAAAAGTCCATCATTTTCCTCATGAAACCCTTCCAAAAATCCATCTTAGATAATCCTATACAGTGTTTTGGAACATAATACCATAATAATGGGTCTAAAACCCATCATTTTTAGATGTTATTGAAGGGAACACTGAATCCATAAATGTTAGATTTATATTAACCTTAAATTTTTTATATCATTCTCCTAAACAATTTCATGAATTTTTGTTAACCAAATTAATAATAGTATTTTTAAATAAATATTTTTTATAAAATTTTTATAAATTATATATGATAATGTTTTAAAATTAATACATTTTTTTATAACACATTTATTTTTAGGTGGCTTCTACTACCTAAACAAATGATGCAATAATATTTGTATCATAATTAGTCATGAAATGATAAATAAGGGAAAAATGTTGTAATAAATATGAATAAAATATGATTTCATTATTCTAAAATAATAACAATATATATATATATATATTCAAAGAATCATTTATTTTTATGAAATCAAAACGCATAATAAAATTAGATGACCACCTCTCGTTAAAAAAAATCACTATAACCTATTTAAAATGGTCATTATACTCCGAAACTATATTAGACTCACCAATTTAATAACCAATATAAATCATGATTTAAATACCACATGTCTAAGTCTAGAGGATATGAACCCCCATATCAAATAATTGATAGAACACACTGTTGAATTAACACCATAAAATTAACTATAATAATCCCGAACCAATACATATGTTATGAGAAATTATAAAATTTTCATGTTAAGTAAAATAAATTAAAACAAGGTAATGATATAGATGAATAATAAAACTAATCTAGTTATAAAAGGTGTAATCATGCATTTGACTGATTTAGAATGCAAGGTAAGGTTTTTTCATCACACAAACTATATTCAATGAATCATAATACTTTTTTTCACCATTTTTTCTTGGTTAATTATATTCTACCCATCTCAATTAGAATATCATTTTTATCTTGTTTTAAATCTAAATTTTATTATCATAATAAAAAAAAAATTTTATTTCACTCATCATAATAAAAATTCCTTTTTATGTATAATTATCATGAATTATATTTTAACTTTCTCTACTACATCTATATTATTTACTACAAAAAATGTTCCAATTATTATTTAGAAAACCAATTACATACTATGTTTTTTAGAATAAAAATTTATTTTTCTGTCTATAGAAAAATTACTTTTTATAATATTTCATCGATGAGGGTATAATTAAGACTAATTAAAAAACGTTAAAAAGCTATTTTTCCTCATATTCATAAGTTTTTTATCATTTGAACCACATTTATTCTCTTGTAAATTAATTTTATTTAAACGTTTCATTACATAGACGTATTTTATGATTATCAATGTCATCAAGAAACCAATCTTGGAGAAAATTACTTTGAATGTGACTTGAAAATAATTTTTTTAGAAAATTTTAAATGAATATATAATTAAAAATATTTTCAGTATTTATCTTCTTAATTAACCATGAATTATTATAAAATCACTCTAATAAGGGTTTTGTGTTTATTATACCCTAATATTTTATTATAGATTTCACTTTAAATAAATTTTAAATTATTGGAAGTTTTCATTACATGATACAATGAATTTTTTTGAATAATATTTATCTGTTATAAAAGAATAACTTTATTTGGTATTTAAATATTTTTACTTATTGTAAATAATTTTTAATTAAATTAGATATTACTATTGATCATAAAAGGGCTATTTTGAAATATTTGGATTATTATTATTATTTTACAATGCATGAATTATTATATTTAAATTTTTTATTTAATAAAAATTCATTATTTAAAATTAATTAAATTAAAAAAAATTACAAATTGTGTTTATTGGCCATTAATTATTTATAAATGAAAATAAAATAATTCAAAGGTAAATTTGATTTCTTTCTGAAAAAATGGGTTTTATACACGAAATGTGATTCTATATTAACAAATTAAATTAGTCACTATTTATGAATTATTTTTAAAAACATAGATATTATATATATAATTTAATGTATTAACATTACTATAATATTTTATATTAGGAAATTAATGATCATAAATTTGTTTTTTCAAATACAAATGAATTTTAAAAAAGGTTTTTCATTTATTTTTTCATGATAATATTAATTTAAATTATTTCCACTTATATAAAATAATTTTTATAAATTGGATTATATATTTGGAATCAAAATGTCTAATGTTTTTCAATTAGTTAGTTTTGTTTTTTATAATGAATAGAATAAATATTAAAAAGAGTGGTACGGTGGTTATGGTTAAAGGGGGATTATTTTTTGTGTAACTAAATGATAAGGGTATAAATGACACCTTATATTCCAAAAATAATATTCAATGAGTATATATAGATCATATATTAACATAGAAATTTTTAGTTGGAAATTTGTAGCCACATCAAAAATATTGTGACTTGATATTATTTAAAACATTTAAATAATTCAGTCTGTGTCCCTACCCAAACCTAGAAATGGGAACCTCTTTCTCTCTCATCATAATAACAATTGATAAGTATAGATTGAAAAATCCCAAAAAAACCATTATATGTAAATTCTACTAATGTTGAGCATCTTTTATTATTCAAATTCCATTATGATGGCATATGGTTTTTTTAAAATAGTTGTCATTTAAAGAGGTGATAATGATCTTACCCAACATATTCAAAGTTTATTTCTATTTTTTTCATGTTAATATTTTGTATTCATCATTAAATTAAGACTACAATATCATAAATATAATGATATTTTGTTATCATTATTCGAAAACCAATTTTCATCTCCTTTATCATCTAATTTTAATTGAAAATAATGTTTGTTCATATATATGGACAACCATCTCCACAAAGAAATGAATTTAAGTATCCATAACCACATTCCATGGTGGGATATTATGAATAATTTAATTTTTTATATTATATTTAATAAAAAAATTACTTATATATTTATAAAATCTTATCTCAATTTTTACCATCCCATATGTAGGGAAAATATAATTTCTCTCATCCCTAGATGTAGACTACCACATCCATGAAGTGATGTGAGGCGTTTTTATCTCTACTATAAATGGTTAGAAAAAAATATTTTTTAATGAATGTATGTGATATTTTCGTTATCATAATGATTAAATAATGGTTTGTTATTATATACTTTTATTTAATTCCATCCATCGAAATGTGGAAGCATCAGTAGTGGGTATGTACATATTACAATCACCCAGATGTGATGTATGTAATATTTTTCAATTCCTTTTTATGAATGGTTTTAAAAAGATATAAAATGAATAAATAATTTTTTTGTAGTATTTTAGACTATGTATATGATTAAACCATGACCAATGTATAAGAACCTCGACAATCAAACTGGATTATGTATGGAAATCGGTTTACGTTTCACCAGAATCATTATTTTATTGAAGAATTATTAATTAATGGATAATTTTATTTTATAAGGGAATTATATATTGTAATATATAAATGAATATGTTTCTTGTATATATTCAAAAAAAATTATTTATTTTGGATGTTTGAATATATATGATGTAAGGAGATACTAGTTTTAAGAGATTAAAGATGCAATATAATTTCTTTTAGGGTTTCAATCTAAAATTTCAATTAAGGGAAATTACATAAACCTTATCATTTAATTTAGTTATATTTTATTATACTTTTCATACATCTATGGTTTTTATTTTCTCCTGCCATTCTCATCTCTTTGATACATAAAATAATCCATAATCTATTTTTTAGAAATGTCAATTTTATTTCCACTTTTGGGAATGAACATTTTATTTCATATCCTTATTATTAAAAAGAACATCATGAACATTTTCATAAATTATAAAATAATAAAAATTTGTTATTTTGAATAGTATCTGGAATCATTTTCAATGTTGTAAAAGGATTCTTCTTCTTGATTGCTAAACGAGACACTCATGGAGTTTTTTTCAATTATATGAGGGAATATTTGTTTTAACGTTTACCACCTTAATGGATTTTTCTACTATCAATATATTTTTTATCATTTAATAATCTCACACAATTTTACATAGTTATTTTAAATGAAAATAATTTTATCATTATATTTAAATTTATAGTTTTAACGATTCATTTGGAAATTTATATGTTACCAATAAAGAAAGAGATTTTGAAACACTATTTTAATGACCTTTTATCTATATCTACATAAATTAATGTTTACTAATATTCATGGGGGTTATTATCTAATGAATTTTTTTTATTTTTATGTATGGATTATGATTATATGATGATGAAATTTTTATTAAACCAAATTATTTTCCCTGGGTAATGCTATTATGAAAGAATTAACATTTTTATGATCTCGAATAACACATAGGTATGGTTTTCATTATGTGATGATTTGTTAAATGAAATCCAAAATATTAATTGGGTTTTGTGATATAGATATCTAATTACATAATTATGATAATCATATACATTATTTCTAGGATCTATTATTACATTTTGATGTGTGAGTTTTATTACATCAACTTATACTTGTAATAGTATTTGTGGACATGATTGATAATAGCTATGTTAGTTTTATGCATGGGTATGACTTATTTTTTCTATTGTCATAGTATAATTCATTGAAATGATTTTTAATAGATATTCATAAATTATTCTTATTTTCCTTTCTTATAATTTAATGTGGCTATGTAATAATTCAGGAATGATAATTTTTTATTTGAATCCGTTATTTTTCATGTTTCTCGATATGATATGATTTTTGAGTTTATTATATATGTTCTTATAGGAATGACAATTTAACATTTAGAACTTTCACATGAATATTTTATCATCTCCTTATGATCATCCAATGAACACTAATTATTTATATCTCCCTTATTTACCTTTACGTGGAAATTGAGCTCACCCTCTCTTAGGTTATCCATCACCATGTTTTAATAAATGATTCAATGTATGATATGGATATATGGATACTGATATGATGAAATATTTGGGAGATATTGATGATATTTTAGTAAATATAATGATTATATATCCAGTTTTGAAACAAACTAATCCATCATTTTACATGAGAATATATAATTGAGACGTGTAATGAATATTCATCTAAAATTGATTAATATATATGTTTTTATGCATGAGTCACCATTGATATTCTCAGATAAGTGTTTAGTTATTTTTGAGAATATGTCATAATGAATATGAGGATTGAACCTATGAAAACCTAGGGTTATCCAAATGTAATATAGTATTAACCTAATGTTTTATAGTTAAATAATTATTTTTCATAATTTAGGGAATGTAAGGAATGATTTTCTTATTATTACATAATACATTTATTGTTTCTCATTACTTATCTTAGAAATTGTTTGTTTTAATTAAGGGATATAACATGAATTAATCATAATAATGATGAATGTGATGAAAAATAGAATGATAATTCTTATGTGAGAGTAAATGGATTTTGAGATGGGATGTAATATTTTTGGTATATACTCTGTAAACTCCCCCAATCTTTGAGTAATAACATGACCATGTTAAGCTTCAAAATAAATAAATGAAGGATCAAAATTCCATTCAATATTTCATGAAATAATATCCTAACTACTAATATAGGACATCTGATCAACTAGTTATTGAGAAATGGAAAAATAGTATTGAAAAAATATTTGTCCTTTCTTCATTACTCAGACCATGGGAATGTTTTATTAGAATTATATTAGGTGGATGGTGATGCTAATCAATTCTGGTATTTCATTAGGAACATATGGAAGTAAGATGAAATAAAATTCTTGGAATGGGATAAGCTTAAGAAGATATTTATCAATACATACACTAGTGTAACTTATTATATTATGATGTAATGGGACATTATAGAACTAAAACAGAAGGATAATGAATCCATTTGTACCTAAAAGACAAAATATATAAGACATTTATTGTATAATTCATGATTTATCGTTGACTATATAGTAATAATTGATTTATTATTTAGAATATTGAATTGAAAACAAAAAAATCATTACATATAAGAGAAATTTTATAACATCCATGTACCTGCACTTCTGGGTCATATGCTAAAGTCATGAAATTTTCATTTTCAAAATTAATGGAGATAATTATGAATTAATTTTTTTATTTTATACATCACAAGAATGTAAAGAAATATTGGGTTACTTATTACTTCTTTGACCTTGTAATATAATGTTTTAGAGAATTGGTAAAAAAATCCTACATAAAAAATAACATGATATTAAAAGAGTATTCTCTCAATTAACCTATATTTTATTTTTCATATTAATATATAACTATCATCAATATGAAATCCCATATGAACATAACTCATTCAAAATCATTATTTGAAACGTGGTGGAAAGGAAACATATGAAGGGCGATCTAATATGCTCATTAAGGGTAAAATTATGAATTTACAAATGAATTTAATCAGTGGGAATAATAAGTTAATAAGGGTTTGATGACATAATTGTAGTGATGATTATAACATAAAAATATTCATAGAAATCAATACCCGGATCAGAATACATGAAAAAAAGTAATAAGGCATTGAAAATGAATAATTCAAAAGAATAAATAATCATCTAGAATGTGATATCAATATTTATCAAATAAAACATCCTAAACCCATAAAAATATTACATAAAACATATTGGTATCTTGGAACATGATTTAATTGAAGTCTTATAGAACCCTTATCAACAATAATAACCATACTTATAACATCCAATATAATTCTCTGATGAACATTAAAATTAACCAATTCATTATATTGTTATCTAGGAGCACCCAATACTTAACCTGAAACATGCTCACCCAGTACTATCTAGGAACACCGATTAAATATAGTTTCCTAAAACCAAAACTTGAATAAAATACATATCTATTTAATCACAGAACACATAGAAAAAAATAATTAATTTTTTACAATAAAATCAATCCATTTAAAATAAATGTGTTTCATATTAATCTCTTTGAATCATGATTAACCAGTGAAAAAAAAGTTCCAAAACTATCTCTTTGAATCATAGTTAACCTGGGGAAAAGAAATAATTTCAATAAAAATATATTTAGAAATGATTTATTCCACCTAGATAAACTAAGTGTATAGTATCATTAAATAACATCCCAATTTAATAATAAGTAATATCAACGTATTTTTACATTTATGAATATTAATACCATTAAAATATAATTATAATCATTTTGAGGAAAATAACCTTTTCATTTTGAAAATCACTATTAAAAACATAAAGTTTCTTGAAAATCCTTTTATTTTAAAATAACCTTAGAAGGTTATAATAGAGGATCTTTAATATCATTAAAAACACTTAATGAAGAAAATATCAATTTCTATTTCAAAAAATAATTTTAAAAAAATAATACATTTTTTATATCCAAATTTTGGAATAAAAAATATTTTATGATTGAAAGGATTATTTTTTATAAAAACATTCCTAGGAACATTTAGTACTTAAATAGAGAAAAATTAAGGGATAAAATGTATTATCACGAATTAAATAGTGGATAGTAAATTTCATCATAATTATTTAATTATAATTCATGATATTTCTATATTGGTTACATAATCACAATCAATCTCGATAATCAATGAGTTTACAACATAATACTCTCACCACATCGATGACATTGAATCATATTTCTCACTAAAGAGTAATGATAAATAAAAATTATAATACCATGAATGTAAGGATATAAATGATATTACAAGAAAAATGAATTTATATATATACATCATAAAAGATGGTAGGTGTATAACATTTGGAACGTCTCAATGATTGAAAATTGACATAAAAATACATTACCACTTAGGTAACATTGAAACCACAAAACCCATGAAATAGATATCCTAAAATGTATATGTAAATAAACCTAAATTTATTCATGAAATGCATTCATGGGTAGTATATTAAACCAAAAAATTATTTACTACGGCTTGTATTTAATAGAAATAAAAGTAAGAAGAAAAAAACACTTACCCCACACATCCTTTTGAACGAATGTGCTTTAACCTCCTATATAGTGGTTTTAAATTTTTTATTAATTTATTACATGACCATATAATTGTTTTTAATCTCATATATGATTTATATGACCGTTTATTACCTATTTATTAGAAAATCCATGTTTAAGTTATATTTCACGTAATAACTACTTTGTTTTTCGTAAATATTCTGACGTGATATTTTTTTCATATTCATTCCATAATTGTTTTGTAATATCAATAATATAAACAATTACATAAATATTATATATATTTATTATATATATTTTTATATAAATTCATCATATTTAGTGAATGGAAATGAAATATATCGTTCATGGATACAACATGTCATACGAATGGGTGAACATTGTTTCGTATTTCATATTGTATTGAAAGAAGTAGAAATAAATGAAATATATATATATATATAATTATAATATAATTTTATTTCATATATATCACAAATATTTACTAAACCATTCCCAAATACATTCTATTTTAAGCATGAACGAATTATATCGCGTCGTGAGGTGGTAGTCTATTGTACATACGAACGATTTTATCATATTCCAACAAAATAAAAAGAACAATTTATGTGTGATATAACAATTAAAAAATCACAATTAGTTCATAAATATAATATATATATATATAATATATATAAATCCTATTTTCATATTTATTCCCATATATTAAATGTGATAATTTAAAAATGAAGGACATAGGTTCGCGAGGTGGTAGTCCTCCGTACACATTAATGTAGATTTGCTAACACATTTGATTAAAGTGTGTTTGTATGTAGGTAATAACCTTAAAATTAAAAAATACTAGTATATTGTCAATAAATTGGTTATTAAATAATCAAGTTAAAATATGATTTTTTGTGGTTGAATAAAGAAATATAAAACTGCACGTTGATGAATGCTACATATTTGTCATGTAACTCTCTTTGGTTTGAACAAATGCCTTCCTTAGATTTATTTCTAACAAAATTTGGTATTATAGCTGGAGATTAGGGAATTTGTGAATATATATATATATATATTCTTTTAGAAAAATGGATTGATATGTGTGGATAAGTGAGGGGAGTGAGTTCCCCTGTATAGTTTATGATTAGTGGGGTTCTTATAAATACTCCAATGTATTGACTATTTGGATATCTCCATTTCCTCATGTTCTAGAAAATTTGAATATTATTTTTGGGTAAGTATTATTTGGTCTAGAAACAACTAAAACACACAAAATAAAAAAAGTACCATTTTCTCATTAATTCTCTATGTTTACAAAATTTACCTTTTTGTTTTTTATCAAAGTAATATTTTTCAATAATAGGTTATTTATTCTATAAGATTAAATTAAAGTGATAACTGTTAAAAAATTTAAAACCACTAAAAATAAACATGAAATCTAATTTATAAAAAATACACATTTTTGGAAATTAATTTAAAAAAGAAACACATTTAATGAGAAAAAACACTTCTTTAACCCCAACAATGCCAACAAAATTTTAACTATTTAGTGGTTAATATATTAAATATGAAATATAGGTGCATTAATGGAATATATTTTATATTTATTATTATTTAAAATTCACTTTACATAAGTAATAATTTTTGGTAATTTAAAATTACATAATAAAAAATCATTTATTATAAAATAGATTTACATTAAATTTTGACATCATAAATTTAATTTGAATTAGAAAAATCCAAGACAATAATGGAATTACAAGAAGTTAAGATAAATTATATTTATAGTTATATGTTAATCTCCAAGAAAACATGACTCAACTGTTTCATTCTATTTACTTGTCTTTTAATGTAGTTAGTAACAACTATTTTATTGACTTATTAGTGAAATTATCCATAAATTGACATTTCGTAAGAATTTAATGTAATAATATCATCACTAAAAATTATAAATAAATAATTAAGATAGAAATAATATATTTATATTCCAAAATATTATTTATAATGGAACATAGTTTGTTTATGACCTATCCTGAATAATTTATAGAAATTAAAAGAGATAATAGTTCACTTTTTGTCTTTTTCATTCTTTAACTTATTATATGGGTAACATTCATTCAAAAGTGTCCCAAAAACTCAGGAATATATTGAATAGGGTTATAAATGTCAAATGATATCTATAAAATAGGGGTTTCACAAGTTTTGGGACATTTACATACCTTATATTCTATTTTTAACCACAAAGAAAATTTATTTTTGCATTAATCACTCTAATTAACATTAATTGGGTTCACTGATCACATTGGTAAAAAAATAATTTTAACATATTATTTAATATAAATGATTCTAATTAAAATTATGGAATAAATTTTACTGAAAAAACCCACATTTTTGGAAGGATTTAATTAAAAATTAATATCCCACACATGACAAGTGATAAAATTTTTATGTGATAATGTTAAAAAGTTTACAATGTTTTAATATTTAAATATAATATCAAAAAGTTTACTATAGTAGTCATTGGATTAATATATATTAAATTGACTTAATTTTACTTAAAAACTAATTCAAAATATAATTTAAAATTGTATGTAATTTAGGTGAAAAGATAGTTTTAAATTAAAATTTTGTATTTTTCACTGTTCATCAAAAATTGAAACATTTAAAAAATCACCAAAAATGTCACCATATGTTAATTTTGGTCATATTATGTGAAAAATTTAATTTCATGTTTTAAATAAAAAAATTTATAATTTTCATAAATTAGTTATAAAATAAGTGAACCATAAAAAGGCTAAAAACTGCTATTGTTTTAAAAAATATAGTTTTTTTAGCGTAAAATTTCAATTAATTTTATGTAATTTCCAAAAACACATAAGATGAATATAAAAAATAATATTGAATATTTTAAATATATATTTCATTAATTTAATTCAAGGAAAATTATTTTTTTAATTTATTGTAATAAAATACATTTTTGGGCAACTAAATTGTTTTTTTGGGAAAAAATTCCTTTTATTTTCAAAAGGGTTTTATTTTCATTTCTAATTAATATTTCAATAAATAATTAATTATATACAAATATGTAAAAAATATTTTCATAATTCAGTTAATCACTTACATACCGTCCATTTATGATGAATGTTTATATCTATCAAGTAAAATAATAATATTAATATTGTATTATTTTTTGGAAAAACAAAGTCTTGTGGATAATAAAATATATTGAGGAAATTAATTATTATGTTTAAATTAATATAAATTTATTGTTTCATTTCATTCAATTTAAAATCATTATTTCATTTCCATTACTCTATCAAATATAATTTTCTTCTTTTAAAATCTTTGGTTGTTATGTCCTCCCCTTTAAATAATTTTGTCCTTTCAATTTGAACATTATCTCAGTAATCAATGGCTGGCCATTTAAAAATCATATTGTTATAAAACCACAACATAAATTCATACCTAAAAAATATTCTTTATTGAATTCAAATTTATATATTAGGGCAAAATGGAATAAAACATAAATAAGTCTCTATATTAGAGAGAATTGGTTGTATATGGAGATTATAGCATTAAAGAAAAATGTAAATATCAAAGAATGATTTAGAGAGACCTAGATTACTGTTAAATATAAAGTTACAGGTCAATATTATTTTAATAATATAATAACTATATCATAGTGAGGGATGAAAAGGTCAATGATATCATCAAAGATGATGGAAACATGATAGCATTATGAAAAACAAAGGAATCTTTTTCTATAGTTGAGGAATTATGTTACCATCTAGACAAGGATAATATGGAAATATACATATATTATTAGTATTACATCACTCTTTATTCAATTTAGACCGAAATCCCATATTTATCTCTAAATGATGTGTATTCATGATGAATAGTTCATGCCCAAAATAGTAAAATCAAAATTTAAAGACAAAATGACAATAAAAGTGATAATAACCTATTCCTCCAATATGTAATCATTAACCAATACCCAAATTGTTTTCACATTGTAATTTAATAACCAAAATTAATTGACCATCATATGTTACATTAATAATTAAATTTCAATATTAATACCAAAAGTTAAAACTAAATCATTCCATAAATATATATCCTGATAATTATTCAAAAATTTCCTCAATATGTATAAATCCAATGATTAAATGTATTTGATCATATTTTACTCCAAGATAATTCAACCATTAATCCTCATATAAAATACCATATTCTATGAAATAAATATAATTTTTAACTATAATAATTTCATGCTAACAAGAAAGTTTTCTAGTCTAGTGGTAGGTGTTAAGCCCGTATCATTCATTAATCATGGGATCATGCCCCACTGCCTTACCAGATGTGATAATTTGTCACCTAGAATTTGGTTTTTCACATTTTTATAGACATGAAAAATAATTCCTACTTAAATATTACTCCTTATTGATATTAGTTGTTATAAATAACCCATCCCAGAAGAATGTCTCAAAAATTATATTTTAGAATCTCGAAAAAATTACTACCTAAACCCCTAAAATGGGTTGTATAAGACAATGAACTTATGATCAAAATTAATATTATAGACCCATAATGGTATCCATAACTCATAAGATAACCTCCCATGAATACATCATAATATTCAGGGTTATCTAAACCAACTTTGATATTAACTATAACATCTGAGGACCAAAACTCATGTCTCATGTGCTAAAATCATGAACATTGTATTTATAGATTTGAGGCTGATAAATGTGACCATATTTTATCATATAAACCTTATATCATCAAAAATAAAAATTATATAACTTGAAACCTTGAGTAAATTTTATTTTTTTTGTTTTAGCTAATATGAGCAGAATCTTATATACACAATTTAGGTGACATGATAAGATAATTTATCCCAATTAACCCATATTTTCATTTTCAAATTGATACATCATCATCATCCATATAGAATATATTATATACCTTACTCATTAGATATCATACATTAAAACCTAGGGGAAAGGAAACATAAAATATTGAAATAGAATTCATAGTATGGGTAAACAAAATAATTTACAAAAGTCTTTTATCATTGAGAATAAGTAGACAATATGTAACACCCTAACCCCAGTTACTCAGAATCAGTGTATTATTACCTAACATTATCATGATACAAGGAATCATATCCTGAAATATGACCAGTTTAGTAACCATGGATGTACTAGATACATATATAATTTTTTCATTACATCATGAAATAAAAAAAAACATTGTGCCCCCTTTGTACACTCTTATATCCGGTAGACTATTCTTGCCTGTAAATCCTAATATACTTCTTTTCATCCTGGGAAAAATAAACACAAGCAACGGGTGATATCAGACGCTCAGTAAGGATAACAATATAGCATAAATTTCCATAAATTAGAATAAATATTTAAGACAATGTATAAGACTAGAACACAAGCCATTTAAATTTAATCTTCAGCATAATATGGAAAAGATACGTAAAATAATTCTATTTACTTATTAACATGGATATTATACTAGTCAAATAATCACATATAAAATCAATTACCAATTTCATAATGATATAATGCATAATTTCATACATCATAACCACATAGTCAAGGCCACGTGCTAAGACTAAAAATAATATTTTTTCAAGGCCTTGTGCCAGGATAGTAGTTTGTCTCATGAGACATACCGATGTATCATGGAGCTATATCAGTCTCCCCCCGTCACTTACTAAGTCCAATACATTCCTCATATGAATGGGTGAAACAAAATCTAAACATTTATATTAAAACTAGCATACGAAATGTCAATATTTTAACCACAAACCTTGAATTGCATAAAAATTGCACATACACAGTCAAACATAACTCATTCAATACAATATGGTTGATTGTACTATGATAAATCAACCTCAATCAAGAAAAGAATACACTAAAGGATATTGACATAGATGAAAATAGTCATTAATGTTTTTTTGAGAGAAATATCCCTTTTGTTATGAAAACATTTAAATGTCACAGTATTTATCAAATAAGTCATTTCAAATTGATTTTGGAATCAAAGTGTCCCATACCACATTGAAAAATTTAAAAAGAATTTTTTTTTCAAAACATTTATTTCCAAATTAATAAATATTGAAAACCATTTTTAAAACATGGACCTTTATGAGAATGATTTAGAAGAATAAATATTTAAAACATTTAATACTATATTTTAGTTATAGAGTTACTATCCAAATAAGAGACTCTTGAATACATGTTATTAAGGAATAAAATTAATAAAAAAATTATAATATCCTGAGAATAAATGGATTCATGATATAATATGTCAAGGATAGTATATACACCATATAAAATTGAATTGGTGCATAACGACAAAGAGGTCTCAAAGGAATGTAAATTGAGAAAAAATACCTTATAAAGACAGTATCCTTAGATTAAGGATGAATCAATGAGATAATTATGTGTGAAAAATATAAATACTTTCAATATAATTGTATATTCATTATAAATCAATCTGATTACATTCACACATATTCTTGTAAAAACAAAACCATTGACATGGATGTTTACCTCAATGAATGGTAATTGAGTTAAGATTTCCCTTAAAAAGTTCATATCATTGGAATGTGAATTTATAAATGGATTGATTATGTGTATCAAAGGTATATCCACAGATAGGGGAGTGGAAATTACTATATAATTACAAAATAGAGATTCTATACATAATCTTGGAGTAAAATAATCAATCAAGTATGCGTAAAGCCCAATGAGTGGAAATTGAATTATGAAATTCCCTTAATGATTTGGTGACATACAAAACATACACCCGGTGAAATAAGTATCATAAAATGAAGACGTATATAATCATAAATTAAATTATATTAAAAAAATACAATAATGTGTAGTTTATACACCACACAAAAGGAAACTGTGGTAATATAGCAAGAAGCTCATAGGAATAAGAAGTGAGATGAAAACCAACTTACCACATTGTAATCAATCGAGTCATAGGACCAAAAGATAATAACCACAAAATGAATCAAATAATACCATGAATATAAATTGAATGATGTTAATATATATCCAATTATTGTACACTATAAACCACATGCAATTAATATGTGGCGAACAATGGAAATCTCACGGAATAAAAAGTGAGATAAGAAACCCCTTACCCTATACTTTTACTCAGTCAAGGGTACGTTAACCTCGAGTATAATAGTTAAATAAATCTTATTAAATTATACAAGAACCACATACATTAATATGTTATCATATATGATATTCTAATATTGTGTTGTTAATAATATTTTAGTAGTATCATTGTTTCGGGTGTTAACTAATTTATTTTTCATTATATGTTTTGTTATGTAAGTCATGTTTGTTATGGATAGGATGTATTTTATTGATATCCTAAATGATATAGATTATTTAGACATTATTCTTAATCATAAAATAAAAATTAGTCTTGAATGGTTACGATGGGGAATGACATCTCATCGCGTCGTGGAGATGGTAAGCTGCATGTACGCACAAGAAACAATATGATTCTTTTGATGGTGAAATAATATATAATTAGACGGTATAACATATATAAAGAATTATTAACATGAAATATTTATTATTTACATCAGTAATAATAATTATTATACCCATCCAAATAGTGAATTTTTTGAATAACAAACTACACCACGACGTGGATACAGTATGGCGTACGTACGCACGTATGGTGACTTTGTCATTTATAGGATGGATAGAATAACTAATATGGTAGTACCATATTTATAATAACATCACAATATTTAGTAGGTATTGTATTTATTATTTTGGTATGGAATAAAAAAAGAAATAGGAAGTGGATGAAGAAAATAACTTGAAAAAGGGTGGTGAAATTATTTCATCTTTTTCAGGTGCTTCCATTTGATTTGATCAAAAGGGATCATTAGGTTGGATTTCTGATCAAAGGAAGGTCTCTAAGATGTAGTTAATGTAGTTGGGAGGATATTTGGGCAGAAGTTGGCTGAGCCAAATGGCTTTGGAGGTGTGGAATTAAGAGAAGGGGTAGTACTCTTTTATAAGAGAGGTGAGGGTCACATTAGGAAAACCTTGAAATATTATTTTATTACAAATAATTTTTGGTTTATAATGGATAAAAATAAATTTATTTCGTTTATAAGGTTGTTATAGGTTGAAATAAAGTCACCCAATAGTTTTTAGACAAGTTTATGTTACCATATTTACCTTATCTTTTAGAATAAACTATTAGTTAAATAGTTTAACTTTTACCGTGTCTTCTTGTATTCTAACACTATATGGTTAATAAACATACTCTAAACATCCAACAGAACCTAAAGTGGTTCATTAATGACATATATAATATCATTTAATCCTTTTGGATGATACTTATATTTTTTGGAATATTATATCAACTAATAATATAGTATTTGTTTAAAAACCCATTTAGGGAAATTTTGACACAATTTAGTATTTTGTTTTTGTTAAAATCATAACAACATGATTACTTAGAAAAAAATATTAAATCAATCATAAAATGTCATATTAACCTATAAGATTAGTGGAATTCATCAAAAGTGTCAAATTACATTTATTTGGTTATTTATAATATCAATTATTTTAATCATTCATTAATAAGGTAATTACTGCATCATTATTATTTCATAAATACATTTAATTATTTAATCACTAAAAATTATAAATAAAATACCATTATGTAGGAAATATTTTTATCTTTATAATTAATATTTATATTCTAATTTATCTTATTTATAACCATATATTAAAAATATAATTGATTATAATCATTGAAATTATCACTTTTAACTCTTCTTTAAATAAAATAATAATAAATATCCTAATCAAATCCAAGTGGACCTAAAGGATCATATTTTGTTAATAAGGTTGTTTTTGGTCGAATTAAACTTAATAAATATAATTAATACATGTGTTAGGGTAATTATAATATCATTTTTTACCTTTAATTAACCTTTTTTACTTTTAACCATGATAAATAAAAGTCAAAAGTTACTATTTACCAAAAAATATTTTTATCTTATTGAACCGCATTTTGTGTACTGATATTAACCACGTCTCTTGGATTTTTCAAATTCAAATCACAGAAGCGGTAGAATTATGTTTTATGCAAATTTTCAAAATCTTCTAGAAGATTGGTAAAAGATGGTAAACAGTTCAATAAAATTTTATACATATAATTTTATTATAAAAATGACTCCAATGAATCACATTGAACTAACACAGGTATTATTGATCTATATAGACATAAAAATAATAAATAATTATTTAAATTAAAAGCCAGTTTTTAAATAATAACACTGTGTTTTTCACTATTCATCAAAAATTGAATGTTTTCAGAAAAATACTAATGATTCACCCAAAGATAATTTTGATATTTAAAATTAAAAAATGAATTATTTTTTACCAAATTCATAACATAGAAGTAACATTATTTAATTTAAAACTAATTCCCGTTGTCAAAACCAAAACGTGGGTTTTTAAGAAGTAAAAACTATCAAAAGATTGATATTTTTTTTGTCAGATTTAAATGTGAAATTACTTATAGTGAAATAAATTGTATTAAATGATAAAAATATAATTTTATTATACTTCCAAACCATTAAAATTCATAATTTAACACTATAAATTATTTCGATTAAAAAAAGTTATTTTAAATTAAAATTTATTATTTTTTCTTATTCATCAAAATATGGATGTTATTAGAAATGTACCGAAAATTTATCCAAATTATAATTTTATATCTACATTTTAAAGAAGAATTTAATTTCATTATATTTAATATATAAAAGTTTCAAATATTGGTTTTTAAAAGGGTTCCCCATTAAAAGGTAGTAAAATTGCATTTTTTTAAATACTCATTTTATCTGAAAAAATGAATTTTTTCTTATATTATGTATAAGAAACCCATAATATGGATTATAAAATTATATGGTGTATATAAAATTCAAAATTCATTTAGTACTATTCATAAATGCTTTTTGAATGTCTAGTTTGGTAAGTCATGGTTCACTCAAACTCAGTGTTGCGTGTAGCGCAAGATATTGAATTACTTTAATGAAAATAACTTACTATGAAATCTTGGGGTGTTAAATTATTCCCCACTTTTGATATTGAATAATCTAAATTTTAAAAATGGTCTTGGGATCTTCATTTAAAGTCCCACATCAGAAAAAGAGTCTATAAAACAATCAATTTAAAATAATGAAAGAGAAGTACAAAGGTCACCTGAGATAACCCATACGAGGATTCCTTGTACCAAAATAAGGATATGTAAGATAAACTAAGTGTCATGTTCTGATGGAGAATGATATAAAACATGATTAGGAAAATGTTAATAATAAGAAAACCACAAACTTGTGATGGGATATACGGTCATTAGTTTCCCAGTAGTAAAAATAAACGGACAACGTTTTTTGTTTTAAATTCCATTTCATAAAGTTAAGGAATTTATTTATGTGATTGACTCGGAAAATAAATAGATATACTTTCATTTTCAGTAGAGTTTCATCCTTTAATAAATTTTTACCACTAACTCATCTTTTTTTCAAATGATGAGTATTCAAGATGACTTGGTCACACTTAAAGCGATATTATGAACATCTAGAGAATTACATGATCCACAAAGGATAATCTATATATTTTCCTTGTCTTTAAAGATTAACCAAAACCAAAATGGTTAGTACAAAATCAGATGATCCCCAGAAAGAATAGTTCTTTAGAGAATGAAATACCAATCTTAATTTCTAAAATTAAACTGAAAATACCCAATGTTCAATAAATACCATTCAATAAACAATTTTCCAAAAAATCCTTCAATATAATACAAACCAATATTGAAACCCACAACATAGAAGAATTTGATTACATAGTCTTCCATGTTAGATTATATCTCCAAATAACATCAACTACTCTTTTAGTCACATACTTAAAAGTAATTATCCTAATAACATATTCAATATGACAGGATAATCATTTACATGAATAATCAAAATCTTTATAAATCAAAAATAGACATAGATAAAAATCCACCACTAATCCTCAAATAAATTCCCATAGTATTCTATTTTGCTTAGGCATATAGTGTTCCCAATAGAGAAAATGTCTTCCAAAATAACATTTATCACTGAATCACCAAATCATTTTTTATACTAAGGATATCCATTTGATAAGATGCATGATCTCAAATAAACTTATTATTGATCAATAAAATCATTTAACTAAAAATAATTAGTCACACTAACAAGGGACTTCACATAGTCCATTGGTAGGTGATAAATCCCAATCACACTCTGGTTGTGGGTATGATTCCCGCATCTTTTTCCGATGTGATGTGTTGTCACACGGTCAGCATGTTCTCCTTTGTCAAAAACTATATTTTATAACATTCCCAAATTGAGATAAATTCTTCAAAATAACTATAAAATAATTTAACCAAAAATGTTATCTCATTCCTCACATTTTTCATCCCAAAAATTAATAACCTATAATTGCCTCAAATTCAAGGATCATATAAACCAAAATTGTTCTTTATAACTATATCCAAAAAAGAAAAGATAATTCTTCCTCAAATAGAATTTTCACATAACAAACTACATGGTTACACATGCAATAGAATAGTATTCCAAAGTAATTCAATACTTTTAAACATTTCTCCATCAATTTATTTCCAAATAGGTTCATCCTTGACATAGAGGTTATCCTATAGAATATGGAATTGAATCAAGTAATTCCATGATCCCTTACATTATGTCAAATGACTGTAATTGTATTCTCATGATCATTTTTATTTTCGTCCATAGTACTCTTCATTTTTCCTCATCAATTCATTACATTATGTCCTTCTTTCCCACACATAAAGAATTTCATTATTCCATTGAGACACGTTCTTAGGTGTCTCCTTCCTCATTTCCTGCATGACGGAAATTCATCTTTATTTTCTCCATGGTCTACACTGTTGGAGCTCTTATCATTCACCACCTTTCTCTTTTTTGGTGAGTCTGAGAGTTGGTTAATATATATGTTGTTTATCATATTTTTTGAAAAATAATTCGGCATGAACATGATATCTTTTACACCTATCAACATTCCATTTCATTGCTCATTTCCACCACCGTTCCCACCTTGTACATCATCTTAAATGTTACTATGAATTACTTGTAATCCAGCCATTGAATAACCAAAGAAAGCATAGTGTGAGTCATAAAATCTGTAAGAGAATATCATAACATCTTATTTTCAAGGTAAAACACCTTAGGATTAACCAAAGTTATTTATTCTCATCCTATATTAAAATAATTTAAATTGGTTTGTAAAGAAAATGTTAATTGTCCTAAGCATATCCCCCGGAGTTTCGTAACCAAGAGTGCATCAGGGCTCGTTGTCATGTACCAGGATACCCCGGGTCAAGGCCAAAACTCCATGTTGGAGTTTTCACTCCTAGTTACATCTGTGGTAGAGCCGCCTCTACATGCTCATATCCAGACAATGATTTATTTATTGGAAAACCCACATAATATTTACATTACACAATTTTTTGGATGTTCTTCTATACTAATCTTCAATATCTATGATAGGGCAGTGTTTTGTAATTCGAGTTTTTCAAAATCTAGCTCCCAAGGTTTATAATAAACTTCCTCTAATACCAAATGTAACGACCCGACCCCAGTTACCCAGAATCGGTGGATTATTACATAAAATTGAATGATACAAGGAATCATGTCCCAAAATTCCGATCGGATTAGTATCCTTGGAAGTACTAGATATATACATAAGTTTTACATTACATCATGAAAAAAACAACATTGTGTACCCTTTGAACACTCTTTTATCCATTATCCTATTCATGCATTTTAATCGTAATATACTTCTTTGAATCCATGGAAAAATAAAACATAAGAAAGGGGTGTTATAATATGCTCAGTAATGAAAAAAGTTAGTTGAAACAATCATAAATAATAATAATAAATATTTATGGCATTGTATAAGACTGGAACACAAGCCTTTTAAACTTAAACTTCAGTATAATAAGACAATGATAAATCAAATTAATCCATTTACTTATTCACAAGGATATTCTACTAGTTGAATAATAACATGTAATATCAATATCCAATTTCATAATGATGGAATGCATAATTCTTGACATCATAACCTCATAGTCAATGCCTTGTCCCAAGACTACAAATAAGATATTTTCAAGGCCTTGTGCCAAAAACTAGTTTTTCTAATGAGACCTACGGATGAATCGAGGAGATATAGCGGGATCCACCCATCACTTACTAAGTTTACTGAATTCCTCATATGAATGGGTGAATAATAATCTAAACATTCATAATAAATCTAGAATACAAAATTTCATTATTTTAACCACAACCCATGAACAACATAAAAATTGCACATCCACAGTCAAACATAACTCATTCAATACAATTTGGATGATTGTATTATGATAAATCAACCTCAATCAAGAAAACATATGCTGAAGGATATTGGTATAGATTAAAATAGTCATTAAAACTATTTGAGAAAAAAATCCCCTTATTAATGAAAACATTTAAATACTGCACTATTTATCAAAGAAGTCATTTAAAAGTTATTTTTGAATAAATGTGTCCCATACCACTTTGATACATTTAAAAGGAATTTTAATTTCAAAAATTTTTTTCCATATAAATAAATACTTAAACCCATTTTTAAAACATGGACATTAATGAGAAATATTTAAAAGAAAAATATTTAAAACATTTAAAAGAATATTTTAGTTAAAAAGTTACGAACCAAATAAGAGACACATAAATACATGTAATTGAGGAAAAACATTAATCGAAACATTATAATATCATGAGAATAAAGGTATTCATGATATAATATGTCAAACGACAGTATATACACCATATACAATTGAATTGGTGCATGACAACAAAGAGGTCTCAAAGGAATGTAAATTTAGACGAAATCCCTTATAAAGACCGTATCCTTAGATTAAGGATGAATAAATGAAATAAATATGTGTGAAAAATATAAATACACTCAATAAAATTGGATATTCATTGTAAATAAATCATATTACTTTCACACATATTCTTTTATAAACAAAACCAATGACATGGTTGTTTAACTCAATGAATGGAAATTGAGTTAAGATTTCCCTTAAAAAGTTCATATCAATGGAATATGACTTTATCAATGGACTATTTATGTGTATAAAAGGTATATCCACAAAAGGGGAGTGTAAATTACTACATAAATAATAAATAGTGATTCCACCAATATTCTTTGTTGTAAAATAATCAATGTAGTATGTGTAAAGCCCAATGAGTGGAAATTGAAACTTGAAATTGCCTTACCAATTTGTTATCATACAAATCATACACCCCATGAAAGATGTATCATACAATGAAGATTTAAATACACATAAAATAAGTTATATTACACAATGAATAAAATCATGAGAATTACATACACCATTCAAAAGGAAATAGTGCCAATATAGCATGAATCTCACAGGAATAAGAAGTGACATGAAAACCCCCTTACAACGTTGTAATCAATCGGGTCATATGAAAAAAAGTTAATAACCACCAAATGAATCAAAAGATAAAATTAATATCAATATAATCATGATAATATATATCAAATGGAAGTACACAATAGACCACATGCAATAAATAAGTGGCGAACAATGGATATCTCATAGAATTAAAACTGAGATAAGAAACCACTTACCATATACTTTTCCAAAGTCGAGGGTACATTAATCTCCTATATAATAGTTAAATAATTGTTATTAAATTATAGAAGATCCACATACATAAATATGATATCATATAGGATCTTCTAATTTTGCATTGTTAATAATATATTAGTAGTATCGTTGTTTTGGGTGTTTTCTGATTCATTTTCCTTTATATGTTTTGTTACGTAATTCAGGTTGGTTATGGATAGATATATTTGATTCATATCCAGAATGATATCATGTCTTTAAAAAATATTTTTAATCTTCAAATGAAATTTATTCTTTAATGGTTACGATGGGGAATGACATCTCATCGCGTCGTGGAGACAGTAAGCCGTACGTACACACAAGTGACAATATCATTCTTTTGATGGTGAAATAATATATGATTGGATGGTATATCATATATAAATAATCATTAAAATGTTATTTTTATTTTTAAAATCAGTTATACTCATTATTATACCCATCCAAATAATGATGTTTTTGAATCACAAACTACACCACGATGTGGTGATGGTAAGCCGTACGTACGCACGTATGGTGACTTTGTCATTTATAGGATGGATAGAATAAAAAATATGGTTATACAATATTTATACTAACATCACAGTATGTAAGAGGTACTAGAGTTATTATTTTGGTATTGAAACAATGAATAAATAGGAAGCGGAAGATGAAAAGAACTTGAAAGAGGGTGGTGAAATTGTTCCCTCTTCTTGGGGTGCTTCCTATTGATTTGATAAAAAGGTCTCCTTAGGATGGATTTAAGATCAAAGGAATGAATCTATGAGGTAGTGAAAGTAGTTGGGAGGATATTTGGGTAGGTATTGAATGATACAAATGGATTTGGAGGTGTGGAATTAAGAGAAGGGAAAGTACCCATTTATAAGAGAGGTGAGGGTCACTTTAGGAAAACCTTGAAATATTATTTTATTATAAATCATTTTCAGTTTCTAATAGATCACAATTGATTTATTCAGAATATAAGGTGGGTATGGGTCTAAATACTTTGAACCAATAATTTTTAGACATGTTTAGGTCACCATATTAACATTATATTTTAGATTTAACTATTAGTTAAATAGTTTAACTTTTACTGTGTCTTCTTGTATTCTTACACTATTTGGTTAATAAACACACTCTAAACTTCCAAGAGAACATCATGTGGTAAATTAATAACATATATAATATCATTTAATTCCATTTTACAGACTATAGAATTTAAGGAATATTATATCAACCAATAATATTGTATTTTTTAAAAACTCATTTAGGTCAATTTTGACACTATTTAGTATTTGGTTTTTTGAAAATCATAACACCATGACTAATTCGAAAAAAATTATTTAATCAATACTTAAATGTCATATTAACCTAGAAAATTAGTTTAATTCATCAAAAGTGTAAAATTAAATTTATTTGGTTGTCAATAATATCAATTATTTTAATCTTTCATTAAAAAGGGAATTATAACATAATTATTGTGTCATAAATAGATTTAATTATTTAATGTCTAAAAATTATAAATAAAATACAAATATGTAGGAAATTTTTTTATATTTGTAATTAATTTTTATAGTCTAATTTATCTTATGTATAACCCTATATTAAAAATACTTTCATTAATTAACTTTGAATTTAACACTTTATTCTCTTCTTTAAATAAAATAATAAGAAATTCCCTAATCTAATCCAAGTGAACCTAAAGGATCTTATTTTATTCCTAATGTTGTTTTTCATCGAATTTAACTTATCCAATAGAATTAGTACATGTGTTATGGTAATTATAATATCATTTTTACCTTTAATTACCCTATTTAATTTTAACCATGTTAAATAAAAGGAAAAAGTTACTATTCACTAAAAATTATTTTCATCTTATTGAACCAAATTTTACTTAATTATATTAACTGTGTCTCTCTAATTTTTTAAATTCAATTCACAGAAGCGGTAAAACTATGTTTTATGAAAATTTGTAAACGCTCCTAGAAGATGGGTAAAAGACAGTAAAAAGTTTAATAAAATATTATACATCGAATTTTAATAGAAAAATGACTCCAATAAATCCCATTTAACTAATATAGGTATTATGTATCTATATTGACTTAAATAAATAATGTAAATAATTATTTAAATTAAAAGTCATTTTTTAAATAATAATGCAGTGTTTTTCACTATTCATCAAAATTTGAATGTTATCAGAAAAATACCAAAAAAATCACCCTAAGCTAATTTTCATATTTCAAATTAAGAAATGAATTATATTTTACCAAATTCAAAACACAAAAGTATTATTAATTAATTTAAAACTAATTCTTGTTGCCAAAACCAAAATGTGGGGTTTTAAGAAGTAAAAACTATCAGAAGATTGATATGTGTTTATATCATATTTAAATGTCAAATTACTTATAATGACCTACATTGTATTAAATTATAAAAATATAATCTTATTATACATCAAAACCTTTCAAATTCATAACATAACAAGATAAATTATTTCGATTAAAAAATTTGTTTTCAATTAAAATTTTTTATTTTATCTATTCATCAAAATGTTAATTTTATCAGAAATGTAGCAAACAATTTATCCAAAATATATTTTTATGTCCCAATTCTAAAGAAGAATTTAATTAAATTAAATTGAATATATAAAAGTGTAAAATATTTTTTCTGAAAAGGGTTCTCCATTAAAAGGTGGTAAAATTGAATTTTTTAAAAATACTTCTTTTATCTGAAAAATTGAATTTGTTCTTATATTATGTCTAATAAACACATAATATGGATTCTAAAATTATATGGAGTATATAAAATTCAAAATTCTGTTAATACTATTCATAACCTCTTTTTTAACAGCTAGTTTGGTAAGTCATGGTGCGCTCGATCTCGGTGTTGCGTGTAGCACAATCTATTGAATTACATTTAAAAAAATAACTTACTATGAATTCTTGAGGTGTTACACAATAAGAGTATGATTGCATAATTATAGAGCATGAGTCTAACAAACGAATATTTATACCCATCAATACTTGGGTCATCAAACATGAAAACATGGAATAATTAATTAAGATAAAAATTCATAATAATCGATTATTATTTTCCATTTCATATCTATATTAATCAAATGAAACTTCATACACCCTTATAAATCACATATAAAACATATTTGTTTCATGAAACATAATCATAGAATTCTTTAGAAACCCTTACAGATCTCCTACAAATATTAAAATCAATATGGCTGACATATAGTATAATTATCTAGAGAACATAATCATTACACAATTCATTAGATCTCTTTCTAAGGGAACACATCATTTTAGCTATAAAAGGATCAAACAGTGCAATCTGGGCTCACCCATCATATATATTTTCCTATAACCACAAAAATAAAAAAAAGTACATGGGGAATTCATCATAAAACTCATATAAACAATCATTAATTTATATCTTGATCAACCCATGTATGCGAAATTGGTTTAATTCAATCTTTTTGAGAAACAAGTAACCCTTGGAAAAGAAATAGGTTCTATAAAAATCTCTTCGAAACATGATTATCCCATGGAAAATCAATAGTTTCAATAACAATCTCGGTGAAAAAAATATTAATCGACCTAGAGAATGAAATTAAAAGGGTAAAATTAAAAAAATCACCATTGGATAATAAGTTAAAATTAGTTTTTTTGAAGTCAATGAAAAGAAATACAATTAAAAATATTTGGGGAAATTATTTTATTAATTTTTAAAATCACTTTTCAAAACATAACAAATTATGAAAATATTATTAGTTAAAAATAACATTTAAAGAATAAAAATGGTTATTTTAAAAATGAATTGAAAAATTTATTGAGGAAAATGTACTTTCAACTTTTAATAAACATATTAAACATTTTTGAAACCATTTATAGATAACATGGTTTTGGATGAGAATGAGTTATCAATAAAAAAGATGACTTTTTAAAAGAGCATTCTTACGAACTATTGAGTACATAATGAAAATAAAATAAATTTAAAACATGTTTTATATTTATATAAATATAATATAGTAATATTTTTGATAATTCATAAGAGGTTGATCATAATATTTAAATAGTTTATTCTTAATCGTAAATAATCAGTATAAATCATGAATTTGTAACACAAAACTCATACCACTTTGGTGACATTGAATCATAATCCCCATTGAAGAGTAACATAAAATGCTACATGTAATATCATTAAAATATAAATATAAATAATATAAATTTATCAAGTGGATATATATATATACATTTCTTAAACGAATATATGTGTACAACATAACAAACATCTCAATGATGGGAAATTTTGACAAAAATTGTCTTACCATTTTGATAACATTGAAACTGAAAACCACATTAATGGGAGATCCTAAAATGGGTATTTAAATCTCCATAAATGTATGTAAAATAATCATAACAGACTTTCATAGGATTTTTATACACGACACAAAAAAATAAGTGGTTAATATGACATTCATCTCATTGAAATACAAGTGGGATGAGAAAAACCCTTACCCCACACTTCCTTTTGGTCGAATGTGAATTAACATCAAATATAGTTCTTTTAAAGATGTTTTTAAATTTATTAAAAAAACATATTTATATTTATAATATAATATAATATTTTCATTGTGACCATTTATTTCCCGTTTATTAACAATTCCATGTTGAGGTTATGTTTTAGTTAATAATCGCTTTTTCGTATATGTTTTGCCTTGGTATTTTTGGTATTCTTAATGAAATATTTATTTAATAATATAATTTTTTTAAAATATATATATAAATATAATATTTATATATTATATATGTAATTATATTTTTTATAATATTTATTGATATAAAATTTAATACACCATTCCTAGAGACAGAATGACGTATGTACGCATAAACGATGTTTACATTTTCATGACACATTGAAATAAGGAGAAGTAAATGATATATATAAATATAACATGATCCCTTTATCATTTTTATTTCATAAATATCACATTTTTATATTAATGAAATCCCTAATACAATCCATTTTATGTGTTAAAGATGGTCATCGCTTTACGAGGTAGTTGTTCTTCATACACACAAACGATGATTTCGTATTCCAAAAAAATAAAATTCTTGGATTTATGCGTGACATAAAAATTATAGAATATTTATAAAATAAAAAATATCAAAAATATCATATAAATATCGTATTTATATCATTATTACAATCCATGAATGGTGGTAATGGAAAAATAAAAGACATCAGTTCGTGAGAAGGTAGTCTTTCGTAAACATGAATGATGACTTCGTAACCCATTTGATCGAATTGTGTGTGGGTTTTTCTATTAAACATAAAATAAAAAAAATGAATAATATTTATGATATAGATTATATTATATAATTTTGGAATAATAATAATGGAATTTTGTTCAAAATGAAATAAAAAAAAGTCTGTTGATGAACCTTACCTCTTCTTCGGGTAACTCTTTTGGATTAAACTAAAGGCTTTACTAAGATTGAATTTTCCCAATTTTTGGTTATAATATGATATCACGTAATATGGAATGTTATATGGGATGAATTTCTATAATAAAATTGTTTTATAGTTGTGAACAAATAAGGGCAGTGAGTGCCCTTTAATATTAAAGGTTGAGAGGTATTCTTGTAAATACTCAAAAGTATTTACTATAAAGAGGCCTACCCTAAATCAGGTTACACAAAAATTAAATAGTAATGAATTTAATGGATTATGTTATTTAATAACACCTCGAAAACATATAATACAATCATTTTATTATATTATTCTTTAGTCATTATGTTTACCCAATTTTACCTTTTTTTATTTTACCATGGTAACTTGTTTTCTAACCTAGGTCATTAATACATTAAGACTAAAATAAAGTGATAATTGTTATAAAATACAAACCCAATGACTATAAATATTATATCAAATTTATAAAATAAAATGTCCCATATTGTTTGTAATTTTATTTTAATTGAAGTGCATGGAACGTGAAAAAACAACTTTAACCCCAACCGTGCTAGCAATGTTTATACTACTTATGGGCAAATATATTCATTATGAGATAAAATTGGTACATTAATGGAACAAAAATTATATTTATTAATATTTAAAAATTAAATTATAGATGATATCATTTTTTAAATTAATTAATAAAATATCATTTATTATAAAATCACATTAATGTCAATTTTCACATTGTTCATTTATTTTAAATTTTCAAAATGTTAAGAAAATAATGGATTTAAAATATATAATTTTTGTAACTATTTATCAGGGTATATTTATCTAAAAAGATAATGGAACAATTAATTAATTCTATTTAGATCACTTTTAATATATTTTAAAACATTTGTTTTATTTAATTACTAACTAAATAATCCATGCGTATGTATTTCTTAATCATTTAATGAAATTATATCATATCTTAATATTAAAAGATAAATTATTATGATAACATTAAATAATTTATCTTCTAAAGTAATATTTATAACTGAACCTATGTTATTTTTTCTATGTCCTCAATGTTTTCTAGAAATTAAAAAAGAGAAAGAAATATTAATTTTTTCATTTTCTTTATTTAAATTTCTATATGGGACAAATTTATTGAAAAGAGTCCAAAAAACTAATTAAATTATATGATATGGTTATAATGGTCTAAATATTTACATAAAATAGGTTTTGAACATGTTTTGGGTCATTTGTTTACAATAACCTTTTGGTATAGAGAATTACAAATTAGAAAAAATAAAAAACAAAAAGATCTCATTTAGTTAAGAACATATTGATTATTGAAATGAATTTTTTTTATATGAAATTTGGATCCAAAGATAGAAAATTTATTAATAAATTATCCTTTTAATGATTTTAAATTACAGTAAATGAAAATCCACATTAAAAAATTGTAATGAAACATTATTTGTATTAAAACTTCATTTTACCAAAGTGAATTATAGAATACCATATAATAAAATATTTGGGTCTGAAAACCCATGAACGGACGAAAACTAACCATGATAGAAAATTATAAATCATATAATGTATTTTATGTAATTCATATACAATACATGTAATAGACTCTATGAATCATTAAATATTTAAAAACATGTTTATGTGAAAAAATATAATCACTATTAGAATTACAAATAATAAAATAAAATATAATAATGTACCCAAATTATAAGAAATATGTTTAAGAGAACAATCATATCTTAATTAAAAAAAATTGAGTTACCAAAAACACATTCTACATGGATAAAATATTAGATAAAAGTTATTTCTTGAAAATAAATTAATTTGTATTAGTTTATACTAAGAATGAAAATGTAATAATGTGTCAAATATGTAGGGTTTAGTTATGAAATAATACACCATAGAGGTTAAACATTGTGCATAATATGTAATATTTTACAAATAATTAGAATTGAGACTAAATAAAAAACCAAGAAACTTAGAAACATTCAAGTAAGATATTCATGATGCTTATGATTCCAAATGATACATAATGTGACATGAAAAATGATGGAATAATTATAAATAAAATTAAGTGGATATTATATACACTATTTTGATGAAATGATATTGTATAATAAGTCATATTTCCCAAAGGAATTGAAAATTGTGACAAGGAACCATTACCTCTTTTCCTGACATCCAAAAAAGTACTTAAACTCTTAAATAATTGACATAAAGATCAGAATAACTAAATTAAGATACATAATCATATACATATTCATTTAAAATTAATAATATATTTTAATTCTCTAAATGAAATCAAGATAGTTTTACATTTTTCCAATAATGGATCTAGGTAATCTTAACCATTTAGAACTAATTTTTCCCAAATGGCGTTCATATTCATTATTTAGAAAATTTTCATTTTTAAAATATCATTAATGGTATTTTAATAGATGTTATTTTATTTTTACAAAATTTATAATTTCATTCCATGTTATTTTTTATTACTAATTGTAAATATCAAATATATGATGAACATATTTCAATGATTCCTAACGAATGAAATGTGTTATATTTATTTCTGTGAATAAAAATAACATAAATATTTCATAAGAATAAATAAATAATTATTTAATTACTTTTATCGCATATTAATAAAAATTATATTACCATAGAAATCCAAGAGAAAAATACTTAACATAGTTCAACTATGTGGTTAAACTAACCCAAACATGAATAAACCACAATTAATGGATGATTAAGAATTTATATTATTGTAATATCTTTACACTAAAAGAAGTATCACATTATTTATTGTTTATTAGTGTTATATATCATCATTTTATGTAACTAATAAAATAGTATGTAATATAATGCTTTATTTCATAGTACATATAAATCATTTTCTGAAAAGAGAATTCTCTTGGGGAGGGTTGAATGTACAAAAAATTTTCATTACTCATATATTTAATAGGTCCCTCAATTTTTTCATTATATAACCTTAATAATTTTATAATAATTTTATTTATACATTAAAATCACTATTATAAGAATCCATGTAAGGTGATGATGAAAAAAATGGAGGTAAATATATCCCTGGAAGATGTATTCCAGAAACACTAATGGATAATGATTTAATTATCCATCGAATGGAGAAATAGAGTAATACAATATATTATTTCAGAATATAAAATATATCAAAAAAATCATTCTTATATACGAAATTACATATTATGACCAACCTTGTGAGGATGTGATGGAAAATAAAACATGTTGCATCATGGAGGTTATTTTTTGCGGAATGCAAGAATAACGATATAATTTTTCATAAAGGAAAATAAAAAATGTGTGTTACATACTAATATGTTAAGAAATAAATATTTTCAAATGAATTTATTTCTAGGGAAAATTACATTACATGAAATACTATGTTCTAATGAACCATAACATAGTATATAATTATAAAATATCTACTTAGCTTGTGAATATAAATAGGACTAACTAAATTATAAAAAATATATGGTTCACACATGTATAAAATAAATTCATTTTTTATAGATACATTTGAAATTAAAATAAAAAAAATTGAATTTAAATTAATTATTTCTCTGAATAATGGTTTTCATGTGTATATTGTGTTTTAATTTTGATAAATTAAATTAATCACTATTACTGATTGATTTTATGTGAATTTATATATTATATATTTAATAAAAAGTTTTAACCTTTATCTAAAAAATTTCAAGCAATATTATCAGAATAAATCTAGTTTTATAACTTAAATTTTATTTCTTTATAAGTGGATTCATCGCATTTTTCAAATTTATTTCCACGATTAATTTTTTCCAGTTTTAGAAATAGTTTTTCAAGGAAATAAATTAATGTTTGGAATCAATAATTTAAACTTATCTTGGATTTATTTATTGATAATTTTATAAAAATATTAATTTTTCAATGAATATTGAAATATATTGATTTTTATTAAAAAATCATTTTCGTAAAAATAATTGAAAATGTTCCATGTTATTTTAAAATTATTTAAAGGTAAATTTATTTCTCTTTTTTAATTATTTATCCAATTTAGGTTTTTAAAATAAATTTCATCATGATTTTTGATATAAAATGTTTTATACTTATGAAAACATTTCTATTAGAAAAAATATTTTTCTTCGCCTCTATATACTTAATTTTATGTTATTTGTTTTCATATATATGAATTGAATTTGGTAAAATGGATTCCATTTTATGTATCTATATAATTAATATTATTTATTGAGGTATATATAATTTTTGGTTACATTAAATCCTAAAAACATAAAAAATTAACTATAATGGTTAATGTTAAAATAGGTTTACTAGGGGTTAAACCAAAAGATAAGGGTATGGTGGACCATTAAATTTTTTAAAATCTTAATTTTTGTAGATATATATCCATTTTTCTTATTCAGCCATATTTTATAAGGATATTTGAAATCATTTTATTCATAGGAATGGTTTTATCATTATATATTATTTTTGGATGCTTCCATGTTGTTTCCATATGGGTCCTCTCCATCCTTATAAAAGGAAATATTCTCTCGTCTCCTCTATTCACTTCAAGAGCCATTTTTTTGTGGAAAATAATTTCCAAAAACCAGTGATTATATATCTCCCCATGATAAATAGTATATATTTGACAAGGATAAAATCTTATAGAGTCATTTGGAGTAAATATAATGTTGTTCTTTGAAGAAGACATATAGTTCAAAACAATGTAATTTGATTTTAATTATTTTTTAAAATACAATAAAAATTATTAAAATATGATTATATAATAAAACTAGTATATTAAATATACTAGTATTTTTTTAAGTAGAGAAAACATGTTTCATTCACCTCCTCTATCGAATGGGAAATGAAACCTTCAATCATGTGTTTGGAAAACTACCGCCTCACAAATCGATGTAATTCATTTTAAATCACTACATATAAAGGATAAATATAAATATGTATTACAAGGATATAAATTATATTTATTAAATATTTATATAATAGGAATTATAATATCATATCTACCTTCTAACCCTCAAATCTATTAGAAAATGGTAATGTCCCTTATTCATATGTGTGGACTATCGCATCATTGATGCACTGTGATATGTTTTTTCAATTTATTATAAAATGAATTGTAATAAATATATATGTAATTAATATATATGATACCTCATATATATTATTAATTTTGGATTGGGGAATTAATTTTTATTTTTATTTTGTTCAATCCATTGAATAAATTTAAACAGCATTCATGCATATGCATGATCTATGGGTTCATGCAATTGATATCACAAGAGAATAATTATGAAGAAAGAAAATATTGAGTTACAAGAGTTAATATTCACATTGAAGGTATGGTGAAACTAACTTAAGGATCACCATTTTTTTCTACTCTAACCACAAGAGTCTCAAGTATATATTCTCTCAAAAGGATCTTCACTAAGACAGTGGTGACGACTAGAGTTACTAAATGTCAAGGAATTTGAGATAGTATATATTCATGTAAAGGGTAATGTGGTGTAATATGATCAATGTAGGATATGTTTTTATTATAAGTTGAACAAGTAATAAGTGTAGTTTGAATTAGTTCATTTTTCTTTATTGGACAATGATGGAGCCTTATATATACAGATGGTGGTTGTTAACATACTACTTATATAGTGTGATTGGGAGTCTAGCCTAGTGATACTGACTGTGAGACCTTACATAGTAATAAATACACTAGACATGATGCTGATGGATTTTATGAAGGTGATGAGCACCTTATCCTCTTCCAAACACAGTCTTTGGTACATGTGATGTTATGGTAGGAGTTGATGAAAGAGTTTTACACATCCCATTTGGTGATACACATAGGTGTAGAAAATATGTACAAGGACCACATATGTAAATTTTGGTGTCCATGCATGTATAAGGTTTTAGTGAAGTTTGCTTTTTCATTTCCTCTATTGTTATATGGTGAAGTATGGGCACTAGGTTCAAGAGAGTATGGATCAGCACCACGGGGATCTAGAGTGGAAGTGGGATGTGATACATATAGATTTCATGATGTCGTTACCATGTATGTAATGAGGAGATTATTCCATATATCTGATCATATAATGACTCATTATGTCTAACCACTTCCTAACTATTCATGATCAGAGTAATGTGGAGATCATGTAATTCCTATATGTGTAGGAAATATTCTGTCTCCACAGAGTCCCCTCGATAATTGTTGTAGACCATGATGATCTCTTCACATCGAGATTATAGATTAGATTTTAGGTATCCTTTTCGAATAAATTTATATTGAGAGTAATATTTCACCCAGTACTTATTGTAACACACCAACACTAAACAATAACTCCCTTTTATAATAAATGTAATTGTTTCTATAGCTATAAATTAATGCAAAACTAGGTTTAAAATAATCACTATTTTGAAATGGTTTTCATAGTTAATTAAATTTTATCACATTTAGATAATTTATATGGTAAATTTTTTTTCTATACATCCAATACTTTTTTTACATTAATTCCATATAACGTAAAATAATATTATTAGAACAAACCAAATCTTACACAAAAAACCTATATTTTTCTTAATAGATTTTTTCCACCATTTAATGGAATGCTATTTTTAAAACCAAAATTTTAAAATTTTATAAAATATGTAAAAAAGAAATTTATTTTTTAAGGAGTGTTCTTAAAATTATATTAGGCTTATATTTAGGTATTATTTATAGAAGTTTCATTTTTTTTACAAATCATGGATTTTATGAATTTTTAATTGAAAATTGCATTTTAATTTTAATAAATTAAAATTCTAAATTAATGATTGAACGAGTTTTAAAGTTAAATTATATTAATTATATATTTATTAATCCAATTTATTTTATTTCATTAAATTTCAAATTGAAATCTTATATAATTTTGTTTAACTTTTCATCATTTTCACTTTTAAAACTCGCTTTTTTGTCTCGTCTACGACATAAATTTTAAAATTATTTTTTAGAGTTACATTATTAGAATTTGGTAGGAAGGATTGAATTTTTTGAATAATAATAATTTCTAATTTCAAATATGGGAATATTATTTTTGGACTAAAATTAATAATGAAAATAAAAAAATTAATTAAAGCGATTAAAAGTAAAACCAACTTAATAGGGGAATAAACATTAATTTTACGTAACAAAATGAATTTGAAACATATAAAAAACCTATTTTAAGGACATATTTAGACCATATCCTCTATATTATCAATTTTTTTTATTATTGAATCCACGTGACATGGAAAATTTAGTATAGAATTCCCAATTTAAAAAATTTAAAAGAATATCACTACTCATCCACTTGAAATAGGAACCCACTCCTCCCACTTATTCGCTCATATCAGGCCATTTGGGTAACCCAAACCCTAAAAAAATAAACTCCTAACATACTTCTCATAATTATATAATATTAAATTTTTTAATAAGTCCAACCAAAAAAGTTTCTTGGTTTAAACAATAAAATTATTATGTAAAAAAGTGGCAATGTTCTTCAATGATCACTTTTGTTTCATTTATCTATACACCCATTAACTATTTTGATATCATGATAATATAATAATATAAGTATATTAAATATAATGATATGTTGTTATGTCAATTTTATGAACAAAAATTGCAAACACTTCCATCAAATAAATACACAATCATCGTTCATGCGTACAATGGCCTATCATCTCATGAACTTATGTCGTTCGTTTGTCCATTACCACCATTAAAGTTTATAAATAATAGTGGATTTATAGTTTTTTTTATGATATATGTAATATATATTATGAATTTATTATTATTTATTTTTTTAATAACACATACCTGCATGCCTTCCATTTTTTCGGAATACAATAACATCGTTTGTGGGCGTGTGGACAACCACCTCTTCAAAGCATTGTGATTCATTTACACTTTACAGAAAATTTATTAAGGATATATTTAATAAACACATGTGATATATATAAAATTAATTTGATACTATAAATATGATATAAATATTTAAATATATCAATTTATTTTTAAATACAATCAGAAAATGGTTGTAGTGTTCATGCGTATATACGACCATCCGTCTCTGTGAATAGTGCATTCCATTACTTATGTCACAATTTTATGGATTAATATTAATAATTATATTCTGACTATATATTATATTTAAAAAAATCATTTTTGATATGATGAAATCATGATCTAATTAATGGGAACAAAAATAAAATGTCATAACATACTTAAAAAATATGAAAATTTACACCCAAAAAGATAAAAATGATAAAATATTATTAATGAACAGGTTATAAATTGTTATAAATGGACAATATATGATATCTTATATATTAATATGGTTTTATTTTAATTTAATATCATAATTAAAACAAATATATTTCATTTTAAATGTAGTTATACCAAAATATATCTTATGGTAATAGATTTTACCTCAATTTAAATTCTATGGAGGCTTATTTGTTACTATGCACCAATTCACATTATTATTGTATATGTACTATCCATTATTCATTTAATGTAATCAATCACTCATACATCATGTTATTTTATGTTTTAATTTTTATTATCTCATCTAAGTGGTTTGAATTAAAAATTACCAAGTGGTAAAATTTTTCTTTGTAATACCTATTTCTTTAAGATAGTAAACTATATCTTGAAATAATCACTTATATATGACAATTTTCTATTGGAAAAAACATAAATTTAAAAAATTCATACACCTATGTAATGGGTATAATTAATTCATAAACCATATATATTTTTTATATATTGTATATACTTTGAATGTTATTTGATTAACTTGGGAAATATTGCTAAATCTATCTCCTTTACTCAGCAAGGTTATTTGATAAGTCTTGATATTTATAAATTAAATTTATTATTTATTATAAATAATGAATTATTTAAACTGGTATGAAATGGGTTGGGGACCATTAAAACTAATCCGTTTTAAGTATCAGTAGTCTCCTAAGATCAATTAGTTCCCCAAATCAGATGGGTTTCTACCCGATATTCTAAATTGTCTTATTAATGATCTTGATGTTAAAGGTACCATATACCTAGGAAAAATGAGATGCAATTTTTAATTATTTATTTTATTGAGCATCCATTTATTATGATTATTATTTATAAGATTTTTAACTTTTACATTGTCTATGGACTCATTTCATTAAAAATTTATTTAATAAATGTCTTGTGTTCTAGTTATTTTCAATACCATATTGATTATGCCTTAATTATATATTTATATAGAATGTATGATTAGTTACATACCTTTCTATAATGACTATTCCCATTGATTCAATATTTATTTTACTGTATATTCTTATTCTATGAATTTGAAATGACACTTATTTTTTTCCCTTTCCCCTGTTTAAAAGAGAAATCCTTTGTACAACATTCAGGGATGCTGAAATTAAATATTAATTATACATTATTTTCAATACCAATGTAATATGAGTATCATTTATGTAATATTTATTTCCAAAACAACTAAAAATTTCCTATCCTATTGGATTTGAAACTTTTATCTATGCCAATGTAATAAAATAAGGCACCAACACTTGGCTTTTATGGTTGGGGATTTACATTTGGTATTGTAGGATGTTTTGTAGAAACCCAATACACAAGATTTAGAAAAAATATATTTGGGCACATAACCCTAAGATAGACATTGATTATAAGTGTAAAATAACATCCTATAATTTTTTTAAGGGAAATATTATTTGGGTCATCCTAGAAGTACATCCCTATCTTGCTACTACAAGTGGATGTGGTTTTGACATAGATGTGCCTTGTGGTAATAACACTGTAGAGGGAATTTCGGGATTGAGTTTTCAATAACCATGTACATGATAATGGGCCTTACAAAAAACCTAGTTTGACACTACCAAGGGACATGAATAGGATTAATAAAATTCTATATAAAAACTAATATGATGTATTTGAAAATAATTATATCCTCAAATAATCCAAATTTTATGATTATCTTATTATCTTATGAAAAATTGTAATTTATTTTTTGTGTTATACCATATTTGAAATTATAAATTATGATTTAAAAATTAATTTTTTTTGATAAAATCTAATATATTCTATTTTTTCGAAAGGAATCCAGGAAGGAAGAATGGTATAAATACTCACATTTTTTTTGACATTTACCTATAGAGTAAACAAATAGAGGTGGGCCTACAACATAGAAAATTATTGTCATATTATAATAGCTTAATCATTTTTATGCGACACAACTTTTCCTGAATAGAGAAACCTATTACATAATGAGAATTTCCAATGTTGGATTAGATTATGTAAAATAATCCCAACTAATTGAGTGGTAATTCTAGTATAATTGTAGGCGACCAGTGGATTATGTATTTGGAGAAGATATATATGGACTTAAGTTGAAAAATTGAAAATTGTATACTCTCTGTTTATTTTATAATATGTTATAATAATCAATGGTAGTATTAGATCTATAATAATATGGATGAATAAGAGAGAGAAATCATGAATTGGAAAACTTTTAAGATATATTCCTTGATGAACAATTCGCTGGTGAGAAAACAATGGGATGAATATAATGTTCCGTAGCTTATAGAAAGAAGAAAAATAAAGTGTCTCAGATTTTGAATCCACCTTTACAAGGTTATCCAAGAATTCTAAGAATTATATACGTATTATAGATTGCAATATTGATCAATTTTTTATGTTATTATGCCATGTATATGAGGGGAACTGGTCTCCCAAAAAGTTCTTTTTATGAAGAAGTAGATTTATGTTCCATAAAATGGAGAAGTAATTTTATTGGATCAATATATTTAATGGGAATCAAGACAAGAAGAGCTCATCTTAACACAAATGGAAATAGAATGAATCAATGTAGAATATCAATTAATTTCAATCATGTGAGAGTTTTGGAATGATTCACAGAGGGAAATGCTTGAATGAAATGGGGTTTTTTTATAAGTGTGGTGATATGGGTCATCCCATAAAAAAATCTTAAAGAATAAGGTTGACACTATAATTTAGTAATACAACAATAAGTAGTTGGGGAAATATGAAATTTAATTTCCAAGGGTCAATGTAATAAACCATAGAAGAGACAAACGATAGATAACCACAATTATTCAACCATGACATTAGAGTTAAATTTACACAATGATTTGGTATCAGGTACATTAATTCAATAATTAAATTTATCCAATTCATTATTTGATTCATGATCATCCTACTCTTTTATGTTTAATCAGTTTTCCAAAAAATATATACATTTCCCTTTTGATTTAATAAGGTAGTTTTCAGTCAAAATACAATAGTATGTCTCATTGTAAAAAAGAAGTTTGGAGTAGGCCCCATTATGAAATATAATCATGATTTATTTTCTAGCCTTGTTATCATTCCTGTGGTTTAATTTAATATAATTTTTTAATTTAATGGATTTAAAAATATGATGAAAAAATTTATCACATGAGTGAAAATGTAATGATTTGTGAGAAAGATGTATAATTCTTTTTCTTTAGTGAAGAAACATTCATTAATGTTTTATCTAGATCGACCCCGAGTAGCTGTTCTGAATGAAATTATTGGGGAAGAAGATAAAAAAGAATCCACTCCTAAGGAAGGTGTGTTTCAAATTGATGATGTACCTATAATATTGGGATACATTGCTATATTTTCTTTAGAATTACCTGGACATCCCACAGAGCATGATGTTTAATTTTACACATATTTAGCCTCTGGTGCAGTGTCGATGTCAATGGCACCCTATAAGATGCACATTTTAGAATTGGTGGATATGAAGAAAGAAATAATGGATTTCAGTAACAAAGGATTTATTAACCCTAGTGTTTTTATATTGGGAACCTTTATTCTCTTCTCCGAGAAGAATTATGGATCAATGTGTATGTGAATTTATTTTATGAAAATAAATTATATTATAATAATGAACAAGTATCCACTACATTTCATTGAGTATTTCTTTGATCAACTTCATGGAACCTAAAATTTTTCAAATTTTGATCCTTGTTCTCAGTATCACTAATTTAGAGTAAAGAAGGAAGAAATTAAAAATACAACTTTTCAAATGATATATCAGCATTATTTGTTTATATTAATTCCATTTTGATTTACTAAACCACTTTCTTCTTTTATGGATATGACAAATAGGGTACTAAAGGAATATATTGTGGATTTTAAGTGGTATTCATTATAGATAATCTATGGTATTATAAAATCCATTAGGTACATGAGAATTACATGAGGATCATTCTCAAAACTCTTTGAAGGGAAGGGTTATATGCAAACTTTAGTAAGTATGATTTCTGGATTCAAGATATTTTTTAGGTCACATTTCTACAGGGATGGAATATCAGTTGATCCTGTAAATAAAATGGTAGTAAGAGAATGACCAATGCTAACAAAAAAAACTAAGGTATTTAGTATCATTTGTTTAATAGGTTACAATTAGTGATTCATTTAAATTTTTTCCAATTTTTAAACTCATTAACGAAAATTACACATAAAGGGGGTAATATTGTTAGGATAGGGTAATGTGAAGAATTTGTTTAATGATCTTAATATGAGACTAGTCAATGCTCTGATTTTTACTCTACCATATTCAATGGTTGTGTTTTTCACAAATGGTGATGCATCAAAGAAGGGACATGTATATCTCCTAATGAAATGTTATAATATCATTGAATGTTCATCGAGGAAATTGAAGATTCAAGAACAGAACAACCCAGCCTATGATATTGAGTTAATAGGTATAATATTCAATTTAAAAATATTGGGACATTATCACTATGGTGAAATATGTGAGACATACCCAGATTATAAAATCCTGAAATACATATTTTCACAGAAAGATATCAATATGAGACAAGATAAAAAGATCAAGCTACTGAAATATTATGTTTTCTCAATACACTACCACCCAAGGAAAGAAACTAATGTATCAGATGCATTGAGTATATAATATCATGGAGTTCTAACCCTAATGAGGATTTAGAAATATCCAATGATCATGGATATGGTAAAGTTGTATATGGTATTATCAAAGTAAATATAGACATAAATAATTTCTCAAATGATGGAGAAACCATATTTATTATAGACGATAAAGAAATCTCCATTTGATGATAATAAATATTATGTGAAAATACATGTTGTGAATGGTGGGAAATTTAAAAAATTGGTTTAGGAAGATGGTGTCCTGAAATTTTGAATGATATTATCTATTATTTCTAAACTTTAGCTAAACATGGGGATTTTTGGATGATTTTCATAGCTCAAATTTCCCTATACACCCTGGTAGCACAATGATGTATAGGGATTTAATGGAACATTCTTTGTGGGATAACATAATGTGGGAAATTATTGATTATGTGTCCAGATGTTTAGTTTGTCAAGAATGTTAAACTTGTAAGGCATCAACCTTTAGGGGTCATGCAACCTCTTCAAATTCCTATGTGGATACGTGATGGCATTAATATGGTATTTTTCACAGGACTACCAAAAACTACAATAATGAGTAATTCAATATGGGTGTTTAATGTTCAACTAAACAAATCTGAACATTTCTTTATTATAAGATAATATTTACATATAGAGAACCTCACATGGATATATATTAATGAATTTATAAGATGTCATAGAGAACCTCTCTCAATTAATCTCATCAAGATCTTTAATTTACCTCAAAATTATGGAAGAGTATTCAAAAGTCTCTTAATTTTGAAATTTATTTGATCACTTCCTACAATCATGAAACTGATGGACAGTTTGGCGAAATAATCCAACCAATGGAAGACATGTTCAGATCAAGCTCACTCTAATATTAAGGTATGTGGGATTAGTAATTATAATTGGTAGATTATTCCTACAAAAATTGTTTCCATTCAAATATTCAAATAGTGAAATATGACACATTATATGGAATGATATGTCATACTCCAACATTTTGGGATGAATTTAGTGATATAAAATTCATGGGCCCAGAACTTATTAAAGAGATGATGAAAAAGGTAAAGTCTATTCGAGATCATATTATAGAATATCAATGTAGGAAAAAGAGTTATGTCAATAATCAACAGAATGATTTAGTGTTCCTAGTGGGACATCATATTTTCATTAATGAATCTCCATTGAAGGGTGTTATCAGGTTTGGTAATATAGAGAAACTCATCCCATGGTATATCAGAACCATAGAGATTCTTAAAAGTGTTGGAGTGGTTTCTTATCATTTGGTAATGCCTCAAAATCTCTCAAAAGTACATGATGTGTTACATCTAACTCTGTTAAAGATGTACATGCATGACCCAAGTTGTGTTCTAACCTATGATGAAATCCATTTAGAATATGAGATTTCATATTTTGAAGATCCCATCCAAATTCATGATATTAGAGAGATAGTATTGTTGAATTAGACAACTCATCCAATAAAATCACTTCAAAGAAATAAAAAAATTGAAGAAGAAACATGGGTACCATATGATTGTATGAATGTGAAATACTAACATGTATTTCTAGTAGGTAATACACATAAAATTTTAATGATCAATTTTTTTGATGAGGGAATTTAAAAACACAACACTTTACAATATTTTCCATTATAGAATATTTTTTTATTGATATCTTGTAAGAACACCACAATATGTTTAAATAAAAAACTATTTAGTAAAATTTTTCAAAATGTATTAAATTCAAAAAATTATATAAAATATATATTATAAATTTAATTTTTATATATCCAGAAAAATGTTCTTAAATTCATATGATATATTTTATAATCATATGAAGAAAATAAAAAAAATTACGCATAAAAAACTATATTTTTCTAAATGTAGTCTTCCCTCCTTTTAATGGAGCACTAGTTTTAAAACAAATATTTCTCCATTATTATAAATTTTATTTTTCTAAATAAACAACACTTTTAAAATAATAATGTTAAAATTATATTCGAATGAATAGTATTTATTTTTCTAAGAAGTTTCATTTTTTTTGTATGGTGTCAAATGATGAATTTTTAATTGAAAACTAATTTTTCATTTCAAAAATCTAAAAGAATAAATTATATTTATAATTTGTTTTAAATTTAAATTATATAATTTATACATCTACTAATCCAATTTATGTCATTTTAATCAACTTCACATTGAAATTATATGTTATACATTTCAAATATTAGAACATTTTCACATAAAATGCATGTTTTATTATCACGTTTATGGGATTACATTTAAATAAATTTCATCCAATTATTTAATTTTAATTTGTAAAAATGGATTAAATATTTTTAATATGAAAAATTAATTATTTATAATAAGTTAATATTAGTTTATTTACCTAAATATTAGTGAAATGAATTAAAATTATTTATAGCAATTAAAAGAAAACCCAGCTTAATAGGGGATGAGAACATCAATTAATGTTACAAAATGACATACAAACATGTCAATAAAATTTCCAATAAAAATATTTAAACCAAATATTCTCTTGGATATAATTTTTTTCATTATTTGAGCCAATTAACATCGAAAAAATGCGGGTCCAGTTCCCTCCATAAAAATATTTACAAGAATGAAACTCCTCCTCCAATATAAAAAATAACTCACCCCTCCCACTTATTCACACATATAAATAAAATATTATAGTAAAAACATTATGAAAGTAAAATCCAAAAATCGCTCCCATAATCCTATAAGAATCAATTTTGTTATAAATAAATTCATGGATGTTTTCTATAATAAACACAAAGATGTTACCCAAAAAAGAGGTAACAGTCCTCAACTATCACTATTGTTTAATTTCCTTATCCATATATTAAAATATTTTTATATATTCCTTGTATAATAAGATATATATATTATATATATTAATTTTTTATTTCCTGGGTATGACCATCACTCACACACACTTCAGTCAAATGAGATATGCAATTATTGTTCATGTGTATGGAGGACTACCACCCAATGAACCGATATCATTTCTACATCCATTTAACCCATTAATGGTTGTAAATAATGATATATTTATACTTTATATATTATATATATAATTGTTATATATTTTTCTAATTATTTAATTTTTTATAGAAAAAAAATTTTATTGATTTCCTTTTTCGGAATACGATAACATCATTTGTGGACGTATGGCCTACCTCCTCCTCAAACTGATGTGATTCATTCACACATTACATGGATTTTGTTAAGGATGGTATTAATAAACATATTTGACAAAAATAGCAATAATATGATATGAGAATTATTATTATATATATAAATATATCACTTTAAAAATATGACCATAAATTAGAATCAGTGTTCATGTGTACATACAACCTATCGTCTACTTGAATATTACCTTCCATTACCTATCTCCAAATTTTATGGATTACAATAAATACATATATAATGAATATATATGAGATTTTTATCAATGTTTAAATTATTTATATGATTAATTCATGATCTAATTAACAGGATCCAAAATAACAAATCAAAACATATTAAAAAACATGGTTATTAACACTATAAATAATGAAAATGATGAATGATTATTAATGAACCGGTTATAATATATAATAAAATGACTATATATGATATTATATATATTAATAATGATATAGTGTAAGTTAATAAAATTATTTAAACCATTATATATCAGGTTAAAGATCATTCAAAAAAAAGAAGCGTAAGGTAAAAAATTTCATCTCCATTTACATTCTATTAAGTGTTATTTGTTAGTAATCACCAATTCACATTAATCTGGTATATATAATTCATCCTCATCATTAAGTGATATTTTATGGTGGTGGATCATGAAGGGTCACAATCTTCAACGGTGGTGGATGCCGGTTGTGGATGGAAGGAACCAGTGAAGGAAACTCACAAGCTTTGGCTTCGTTTCACCGACACCAATGGTGGCATGTCAACCATGACAATGTTGGTCATCACGATTAGTAGAAAAACTGTTAGATATAGTCCATATACCTGTTTCTAACTATATCTAGTAGGATTCTATTATAATTTTTTATCCTCAAGGGTTTTGGCATCACGATGGTGTTCTCAGCATGGCTTCGTCGGGAGATGGAAGTGGTGTCACATGGTTGAAGGGACAGAGGATCCTCTATGGATGTGGGCTTGCGTTAGTGGTGAGATTCTCATAGGATTGGCCATGGTGTGTTTTTTGATGGAGAGAACCAATCTAATCATTGATATTTTTATTGGAGCGATTATGGTGTGAGGTTACAGATGGTGAGGGTTCGATAGGGTTATTCTTGGGGAAATTGTTTTTGGTTCATGTGAACTTTGTTGTAACCCTGATGAAGATATTGCCTTTAAAGCATGGATACATCCTCAGTGATGTATGAGTTAGTTAAGGGCCTCCACAAATGATTTTTCATGGGTGTGGTGGGTCTCCCATCATCGTAGTAGACTTATGTTGTCCATTGTTTGCACTTTTGATTTTGTAATGGGATTTGATTTTGAATTGGGTTTTTTTCCATCTAGGCTCTCAGGACAATAAATTTTTAGGCTATGTGCCTCTTGGCCTATGGTCTTGTTTGGATTTTACCATACCTAGTGAAAAAGTGGTATCATCTTTATTTTTCTCTTTTTTATATAGGGGATTTCCACCAACCTTTCTAGAATCTAATCCAAGGGGTTTGACTTGAAAATTATCGAATGGTAAAACTTATCATTGAAATATTAATTTATATTGTGATTTATAACATTCTCTTGAAACAATCACATAATTATGACCATTTTACACTAAACAATAAAAATATTTAAAAGATTCATAATCTTTCGTTAAGGGTATAATTCATTCTTAAATGGTATACCAATTTTACATATGATGTCCACTTTTAATTTAGTTTTATTAACATGGGAAATATAGATAAATATGTATCCTTTAGTCAATACAAATATTTTATAAGGAGCATTATTTATAAATTAAATCAATTATTTTATATAGAAGTAATTCTTTATACTGGTAAAACATAGGTTGGGGACTGTTTAATGCATTCCCCTTGATGCATTTGTAGTCTCATGAGACAAATCATTTGGCCAAATCAAATGAATTTTTGGACACTATGCTTTAATGACTTGTGAGAGGTCTTGCTGCTAAAGGTACCATGTACCTAGGAAACATGATGCCTGCTAATTAAAATTTTCCTTTATTGAGAACTCATTTATTATTATTATTATCCATGATATTTTTTACTTTATATTATCTATGGATGCATTTCGATTCTCACTTTGTTGATTAAATAGAATGACATCAAGTTATTTAACTTTCTATAATGATTATGCCTTTTTCATATATTTATATGGAATGTGTTCTCGGTTATATAACATTCTATGATGACAATTCCCATTGATTCATTACATCTTATACTATACATACCCTTAATTAAAATTTGAGCTCACCCAATTTTTTTTTCATTTCCCCAGGTTCTGAAGGGGAATCCGTTGAATGAGTTTGAAGGATTTTGAGATTTTATATTCATTATGATTTTTTTATTTTATGAATTTAATATTGGTATCATGTGTGTAATCTAGTATTCCAAACATGATAAATTGTTTATCTCATTGGGATTTGAATCTTGTATCAATTCCAATGTAATTATGTAAGGCCCCAGCTCCGAGCTTGTATGGTTGGGGTGTTTCACTAATGGATTCATGGAGTGTGGTATTTGAGGACAAGATTTGGGACACCATGATGGAATTTGGCCATATTTGGGAGGATGATGCTGCCTTGGAAGAGATTGAGTATAATAATGGCTACCATTCCTCCACCAGTATAGCACCATTTAATGCATTGTATAGGAGACATTTTGTTTTACCACTTTGTTAGAATGATCCCAGTTAGTAATTTGTCTTAGGATTATATTTTTTGCATTCTATTATAGAGAATGTTTCAGTCATTTAATAGTGGATGAGGATGACACAATTCCATCATAAGTATTATGTTGACCAACAATAGAGGTTGTTATATTTTTAGGAGATTGAAAACCTATACATCAAAAGCTCACCTAAATTTGGATTATAGATTTTTGGTCATGGGGGAAAGTTATATAAGAGGATAATTTGAACATTCAAGATATTATTCTGTGTCTGTGAGGTGTAATTCCAATTTTATCTACCACCACAATTAGACCTGCTGCATAATGACTTCTATATTTCGTAGATGAGAAGTTATGTGCACAACCCAAAAAAACATATCATCTTTGAGGAGTCTTGATTCAAGGATCCAGTTAGACTTTTATAGTACTAGATGAAAATGAAGGATCGATTTTATAAAATTATCTATTTGAATATAATTCATTAGATCATGTTCATTGGTAGAAGAAGAATATTTAAGATAGTTCCTATAATCATGAGACTCATATGAAATCTCAATACCCAAAACATTTTGAGTAGTATTTTTTCCATTTTTGGGGGAAAATACCTAATACGGGGAGAATATAATGTATATTTTTTTTATGTAACTATTTTTAATACATTTAGAAATATATTTAGATCCAATCATTGAGATTTTATGAGATTTGGGGGATATATGATTATTGAATTGATATTCAAAAAATATTTAGTATATTAATATCATAAATGCATGGTTATACAAAAAATGTTTAATAAATATTGAAAAGTTCCCCATATTAGAAACTTGGGTCCCTTGTTGAGTTAAAAACATGTGTTTTACCCAAGTAATAGCATAACCTCTTTCTGTGTCATGTGTTTTTTAAAATGTTAACATAGGGAAAAACAAATATTTTAATATTTTATCTATCTTATTTCATTGATGGAGTGGCATAAAGTCATCAAAAAATAACCCATTATGGGTGAGTCTCATGGTTAGCAGCATAACCTTGGAGACATTGAGTGGTTCTATTAGAGATGAATTGGAGAATTACATCATATCATAGGATCAGATCTCTATAAAACAAGGAATCTACACCAACAACATTAGTGGATCTCTCAAATTATGTCATTGAATAATATTTTTCATCAATGATCGGTCCATACAAGAGGTATGTTGTTTTAATAATGTGGTTTCATCCTATTTATTTATCTCAGGGGAAACACAGATTCTATTCCCCAAACATGAATTTATTGGATCCTTTCCTTTTTTTATTACGTTTGATTTGCTTTTTTCATTATTGGTTACTCCTATTTGTTTGTATATTCTATGAAAATAAATTGAGGTCGAAATAAAAAAGGGCTGAGGTTCGTTCCAAATATTTATGGATTATAGAATTCTCACCCCTTCTCACATCATGCTCATCATGGAAAAGTGTTTTTCCTCGATTTTATGAATAAATGGTATGTGATCATTACACAACTATTCATTGGTTCAATTTATCAATACCATGGGTGCAATTTGCAATCAGATGTATATTCATGGTGAGAAAATTGGGGATTACCAGATTTGGATTGGTGTGTACTAGAGTTCTTTGATAATCCTGATTTTAAGTGTGGTGATGATGTAGTATAGAAAAAGCATGGATCGAGGTGGCATTTTATGAGAGAATCATGTCTTTATTTTAGATGAGTAGGGAGGTGTGTCTCGGATAAGCCCATATCAATGTTTTCCAGTGAGAACACCAATGGTGAAGGAAGATCCATATGAAACATGACGGAACCATGGGTTTAATATAATTTTGTAGTACATGGTTTGAAAGCTAGAGTTATTTTTTGTGTGGTTCCCCAGTTGTGACACTAGGATTTATTGTAATAGATCTGAATCAAATGGAATTTGGTCCCAAAATTAGGCTGGGAGAAATATAGATGGTGGAACAGTATATATCTTGGCTATTACACTAGAACTATCATGGAAGGGTACATGGTGCATGTTTATTTCACATGCATGACCTAGTACTCATTCCCGGTGTGGTACATGGAATGACCTTAGTACATGGGCACACCTGGATGTACATGGTAATAGGAAGAGGTTTATGGGAACGGTCACAGATAAGTATAATATTAGTGGTATATTCTATATACCCTACATAAAAGTCATATACTTCTTTGAAGATGCAATGGATATCTTTTTCCACTCAATATGGTCTGGTTTCTTTAAGGGTTAATTCAAACAATCAATCATTATAGGGTTATAGTATGTCATTACATCCTAATCATAGGATTGTGAACCATTATATGGGATTGGTTTTAATGAGACTTGTAGGAGAAACACCCCATCCACCCCCAGCCCCAAAATTTTATCCTCTATTATTTATTTCCCTGTTTGGTGTTCTGGAAGTTATAATGACCAACTGCACATGGGCATCGATCCCCATGTTATCTTCTTAGTCAAGATTGGGTTGTTTGTAAATCCAATGGCCCTGAGTGTGATCCCAATATCTTGAAAGATCACTTAGGACTACCAGTGTGTACTTACTTCGGGTGAGAACCATTGATAATGAAATCTTGCATGGACAACATTAGTTATATTAAACTCATGGAGTGAGTTCTCCAAACAGAGTGTGGTTACACACTCTCTAGTTGAATCTTAATATGATAATATGGTAGTCACCTTATCATTTTAAATTGTGTCTACCATGAGTAAGTTGATATTTCTTAATGTCTATCTCAAATTATGTATGGAATATACAATGATGATATGAATATTCATGGTAAAATGCTTAGTGATTTTGGGGTGTCCTTATATGTATTTTTATTCTCACCCCTGTATGGGCTCTCCCCATATGTGTTTTGTCTTATGTAGATAGATAGACAATTGATGGGGTTCTTAGGAGACATGAAGTATAAAAATAATTGATTGGGATTGACAGACCTTGGTTTATTCTAGGAGTCACATTCAGTTTTACTAGACGGTTTTAATTCCATAATTTTTTTAGTCTTTTATTTGGACCATTGTGCTTTCCAGTATTATTCATCGTACTCTAATTGTGGGATGTATATGTATGTTTGAATTTTCAATAAGTTTTATTTTATATTACATAATCTAATATCGGCGTACATGTGCGTGCATGTGTGTGTGAAGTTAAAATATGATAAGGTATCCCATGTGATTTTTATGTCTACTTGAGGCTAGTTTCCAGTTTCTGGCCTATTAGAGGTTGTCACAGGGTAGTCACAATCATCTTATTATTGTCCAGGCGGGCCCTAGTAGGTAGGATCGTGAAACGTTAGAGGTGATATATTACGTATAGAAATTAAATTATTTAATAAACCCATATATTTATATATATTACTTTTATCATTACATCTATATGTGAGTGGTGTTAATGAATTACGAATAATATCCGTTCCCAATGGGGTAGTATGTAGTAACAAGTTCAATATTTTCATTTACACGTTGATGGAAAAAGAAATGGTTATTGGTTATTACCTTATCATAATAATGTTCGAGTATATGTTATATATATTATTTAATATTTCATCATATTTGAATATTATTTTAATTAGGTAAAGAAAGAAATAAAATGAAAATTTTCCTTTAAAAAATATACATTCTCTTGAAAAAACCACTTTAGGTTGGTACCTAAAGACATCCTATGATGGTTTTATGATCCAAACAGGGACTTTAGATTATGGGGAGAGATGTAGGGATGGTATTTGGGTTGGTCTTTGGGGATATAAATGACACTTTATTTATATATAATAGAGGAGAGGAGGTTCCCATCAAAATTGAGGGGAGGGGACCACTTCAAATTTATAAATATTTGACAGTAATTTCATTTTTCATTCTTTGATATAAGGCTCCTAATTTTTTTATTAATGAAAATTATATGGTATAATATATATATATATATATGTCCATAAAATATAAATTATTCATGGATTTGGGTCATTTAAACTGTATTATTTTTAGTTTAACCCTAGGTAAACGTTTTTAAAACATAATCACAGTAACAATTTTTTAGGATTTGTAATATTCATTTTGACCAAAAATTAAGAAGACCTTATTACATAATATTAATTAGTTTGATTAAAAAATCCGAATCCATTTTATGAAATAGAATTCATAAATATTGTATAATTTAATATAAAATTAAATAAAAAATCATGAGGAAAAAGTTGGTTTCCAAATAAAATGTTTTCTCAAAAATAAAATTATTTTATATCAAAATTCATTATGAAATATATTTTACTAACACAGATTAGATTAATAATATTATTATTTTAATAATTTCAATTTAATTTTTTTTAGAAAAATTATATTTATATATTCATTAATTTAACCAACAATTTATACAAAAAACATTATTTTTCACTATTTATCTAAAATCGTTCTTTTCAAAAAAAATTATACAAAACTAACTCAAAGATAATTTTGAAATTTTGATTTCAAAAATTAATTTCACTATTTGGAATAAAATTTAAAAAATATAATGAAATTATCTTAAATTATGTGCTCAAAAGGATATAGAATCGTTTTTTAGAAAAATATTGTGTTTAAACATAAAAAAATATTTATTTGTATTTATTTCATAGAAAAATTATTTGATAAATGATAAAATATTAAATAAAACATATCATATATAAAATTCATTATAATAAAACCCAATTAGTGATCACATCTTATTATTAAGATAAACACACATTTTACCAATAAAAATAGTTATTCAGAAAAACATCTCATTTATTTTAAATTTTATATATATTAATTTCTATATAATTATAAACCAAAGTGTTGTTTTTATATATATGTAAAAAATAAATTTTTCATAATTTTATTCATCATATTTATACATGTGAATCCAACATCATGGAAATAACTATCATGTTAAATAATAATATTTTAATAGAATAACGTGTGTCATTTAAACATGGTGTTGCATGTAACACATGTTATCAATGAAATTAAATTTATTTGAAGATAATATGTCATAAAATATATAGTTGTTATATTATACAGCCTTAAAAATTATTTACCCTCTAAATTCTAATAAGTTGATAAAAATAACATGAGAATACTAAATACTCATCATATTATCAAGTTCCCATATAGCTTCCCCAAATTGGTGGTTTCACCTAGAAACATTGACCATGTGAGTGGTCTCGTTTCATAGATCCTACCTTTATTGCCCAAAATATCAATAGGATATTTAAAAAAAGATAAATCATTATCCATTAATATTAAAAATAAGGTCATTACATGTGAATGCATAGGAATGTACTTCCTTGGGAGTGATACATGGAATACATCATGGACTAGATAGAGGGTCGGAGCAAGTGATAAATTCTATGATACCATCATGAGTCGGTCAAGATCATAAAAGGGTAAAATAAGATAGGTATAATAATTACTTTATTCTTTAATCTCATTACCTAATTCCATGCAAAAATTCTTAAGAATACATTCTAACCAACTTCAAACTTTTGATCTTGGTGATGATCATCATACTAACTTTTCTATAAATTAAGTACCACCCATATGTGTGGCATAAAAAATCAAACCTTATCTAAATTTTTTTCCACTCGATGAATTAAAAATTACTATCTCTCTATAAAATCATCCAAGGATGTTAGATTTATAAATTTTTTAACACAGTGGATTTCATGAGGACGAAACTACATTCTTGAGAGGAAGCAATTACTATTATAAAAAACAACTAGAGGAAGCTGTTGATCCCAACAACCATTGAATTCTATAAACTGTTATCTCAATAAATAATCCAATTTTTTAGTTGTTATATCATACTTGTCATAAATATTTGGATGATAAGAATTGGTAAACATATCATAGTTGGAAGATCCACTTTAAACTTTTCCAGAACATTAAGGTAAACCTCATTTCCCGATCAAATTTAGTAAATTTTGATAATGTATTATCACCTAAAAATTAGATATAGTATATTATATACATATTATAAAGAGAGAACACATTTATGATAGTATAGAATTATGGTGAATTTTTATGGTGATCGATAACCACCCAAGGAGAATTACGTACATTACATGTTTTTGGGTGTCCAACGATAAAATCCATGGTGACAATTTCCCATTTCAATTATCATATGGGTAATGTTTGTAACATAACCATGTAATTTTTTAACATATCTCTATCTTAATGACATAAAAAACCATGATATATATTCTACAATATCCCTTTTTATTTTTTCCCACTCTAAATACTCTTTCATATATTTTATACATCTTCTTGCATCTTGGATGAATATATAATAATGACTAATATGTCTTATAAAATATTTCATTTTTAAAATATAGTATTGATATAATAATAAAATGGTTCATAAATATTATCATTCCATAATAATAATAGTTGTTCTTTGTGACATTTCTCACCATTTTTTTCAAATATATTTTTTCCCTTATATTCCTATTTTATAATTAAATGGATTGACAAATTTGAAATCGTTTGAAAAATATATGTTTTACACCATTACTTTAGGATTTCTAGATAAATCCATTAGAAATAATGAAATGATGGATAATTTTTTATACTCATCATATGTAAGCATTTGTGATCCTCTAGTATCAAAACATCAACCACCTTGTTCATTTCTTGGGGGGGTAATGTATTGAGAGATCATAATCATTAATCAGCTCCAACCATATTTCCTAGTGTATAAGTAATGACCCAATGTTTTATCAATGGAAATTTACATTTTATAATTATGTCAAATAATCACATGAAATCACAACATAATGTACTACTAAGAACTATGTGACCTTCAAACATAATGTTTTCACTTCTATGTCTTGAATTTCAAAAATCTGACATACACGATTGTGATCACTAAGATGTTTGGAGTTCGATAAGTCAAAAATAATGTTTGGGGAATAGTAAATTACCCTTATGATTAGTAATTTTACCCTTATAAATATGAACATGACCCTTATGAATAGTAAATCTATAAAAATAATAGTAACATAACCCTTGAATTTATAAATAAAATTTAGGAATCTAATGAGTGATAATATGACCATAGTAAAAGTATTTGTATTTTTGTAAGTCATAAGTAATTAATTATAGTTTATTAATTAATATAAAATAAAATCTGTATTACTCAAATACTTTTATAAATTGACAATTTTATGTCTTTTTTTTAAGATAATTTAATAAGACCTGATGTAATTTTTCAAAGCATTATCATTTCAGTTATAGTTTTAAACTCCATATTTTTCAAGTAATTTATGATTTAAATTAAAAATTAATTTAATCATATTTATATAATAATTTTGGAAAATGGATTTCATTTTTTGGATTCTACACTTCTAAAAAAACTAAGGGTTAATTTTTGGGTTTTTTTTCTGAAATACTTGAATTTTTATGAATAGTAAATTACGGTAATTTTCAATATGTTATAAAACCTGAATTTATACATCATTCTTGAGTCATGGATGATGTAAATGGTCATTGGTTTGAACAAAAATTAACATATTAATATTTTATGTCATGGAATTATCACTATTTCTTGTCTTATGGGAAAATAATAAACTATTTATAAAAATTTTAAGAAAACCCTCCTCCCCTCCACTACAAAAAAACCCACAGTCCCCTCATCTATTCACTCCTTAAATGACTTTTACCGTCCCTAAATTCTGACCAAGTCTCACCCAAATATCCTACCCCAAGTCAATCTACCCTTGGTATCCTCAATATATAAAATCATCTCCCCTTAAGAAGTTCTAAAGGAAAATTAAATCAATAGGTAAATTATTCTTTTCTTTTCTTTCATTTTTTTTCATGTTCCATTGTTCTCTTTTCAATACAAAACACACCTAATCCAAATGGTATAAAAAATAAGGTGCCATAAATATTCTGGAATTTTTTTATTCTAATGAGATTATTCATTATCATCTCTCCTTTCCCCTTATTTAATAAGAATGAAATGAAAACACCATCCTAGATGTGTTAAATAATCACAATCAAGGACGACTAGTTATCAATTTCTATTACCATCTTTAATTATGGTCAAGAAACCATTTTTAGGGTTTAACCAGACTATTAAATGTGTATTTTATCTTAGGTGATGTTCTATAATCCTTCTTCAAAAAATGATGTAAAATAATAATACAAAACAAGTTAATTATGGGAAAAATCCCCAAATTAATCCTCATGTTTATCAGTAATGTTTCATATAATGATTAACCTTAATTCCAAATAATATATTGAATTTTATAACCATTAAATCTTATATATTCTTTCTAATTTCATATAAATTTAATTCTTGAAAAACATTCTCACCATACATGTTGGTTGCGCCCAAATTTACCCTACAGGTATGTGGTCGTTGTAGTACAAGTAGGGGTCGAGTCCACAGGGACCGAAGAAGAAACCGAGAGACACTCTGATTTTGGAAGGATTTGGCTATGGAGTTGCCAACTATTTGGATTGATTTTATTTGAATAACTACTGAATTAATTTAAAGAAAATAAATTAAAACATACACTTACTTATTCTATAACAATTAATGGAGATGAGTTGATCCTAAGTTGTTACTAGGGTTAGATTGGATGTATTTATTATCTTATAACGTTCGTTTCACTAATTCAAGACGTATCCACAAAATGATATAATTCCTCAACATAATTCACCAATTTAATCCCTACACAATTCCAAGTATAATCACCAATTCACTTAGAGGATAAATTTAATGATAACTCCAAAGAATTGAATCGTACTAACACTCGAAATGTGTTATTGTTAAAGTTGGCGAAGATGAAGAAGAAATTAATCATCAAATGGAAATATCAAATTAATGAAATGATTACAGAATTTTAGATCATAAAATAACATCCAATATTCCCCATGCAACTCCCTAGGACCAACCCATAAGGGTTTAGCCCTCAATTTATACTATTAAATAAATGGAAGTGGGAAGTCGACTTAAAGAAGCAGAATTGGAGAAGAAAAATAAAACAATGAAACGATCACTCCACCGTTGTGTGAATAAATTCACAAGTGCTGGTGTGAATAAATTCACACGTTAAAGCAACGGTATCAAAGTGATAAGAAGAAAAAATGAAAAAGAGGAAATGAAGAACTTTTATTGAGAACTAATTTGATTCAAATAACTTACATGAGAATGAAGAACGATTACAACATCAAATGGACAGCAAAACATTACAATGAAACAAAGCATCCAAGATGAGAATAAAAATTTTACACCCCCATTACCATGACCACAAGCTCATTATATAGGAATATTAGTAGCCTTAGGTACATACCCCAACAATTAATTCACCCCCCAACAATTAATAGAGTCAAATGGAGGGTGAATAATCAAAAGGAAATTGATGTTTCGAATTTGACCCGGAAAACTGTCCAGATTCGTCCACCACATTGACGTGTGAATTAGAAATTGAAGAAGGCCGAATCCGTAGGGGCTGTAGAAGAGAAATATCTTCATCCATCTGTCCTATATGCTCTGTAAAAATTGCAGGATCTTTCGCTCAGCCGTTTCTATGTTATAGTCGAAATGGTGGGAAAGATGTTTGAGCATTAATGTCATGTCCACCATTTAAATCTCAACGTCAGATCCATTTATCATCATGATAACATCAGAATTAGCTCCGGCCACAGTTGAATAAAATGATACTCATATTTTTATCTTTCTAATTTATAAATTTGAGCTTCATTGGGCTTGGTTTCTGGGCCCCACATTTGTTTGATGGGCCTTAGACTTATTATGCTTTTTCCAGTATGTTTCTGCCTTCAGGCGCAAAAGTCTCCATCTTCATTTGGGATTAATCCATCGGACCTAAAAGATAAAATGTTCCAAACAACGTGATCAATCATATCCCAAAATTTCAAATTAAAATGATGAATATTGAAATTCCAACAAGGAAATTTTTGAGTGGGCCCAAATTGACATTTTAAGCAAGAATTGCACAATGATGGGAAATGAAGTTCAATTTCTCAATTGGACTAAAATTGATGATTATGAAATTTTAAACACATTAATATTAAGAACTTAAAAATGAATATTAGACACTTTCAGTGACTAATCACACACCCCAACTTGAGTTTTTCTAGTCCCGAGCAAAATAAATTACAAATATGAAATTGAAATCCCCTTTTCCAAAAACATTTTAATACACATTGCACACCCAAAAGACCTCATACCAAAAAATATTATGGAACCCATCAAAATCATTTAAAACAAGCTAGGTTCATAAGCATATCCCAAGCCCAATCCCATTCCTTTGTTCAAATTCATTGCCACATTTCATCCAATTCCAATTAAGCATGATAAAGTGTTGTGCATCATAAAAGATATGGGGCCCATTTTATTGTTCAAGGGGAAAAATGGAAGCGCTAGGTGGGAATCACATTAAACATTAAGATGAGTATCCCTTTTTTTATTTTTATTTTATTTTATTTTTTTAACCACAATAGATATGAAAAGATTAACTCTGGGCAAGACAACTATGGAGTCACGATCCCCAAGTGTCGGACGCCACACATATTGTCAATTTAACGCTCTACAATAGAGATATAAAGCCTAACTCTGAGCAAGAAAACTATGGAGTCACGATCCCCAAGTGTCGGACGCCACACATTTGGACAAAACATTGCTCTATGTGGTCAATTTTATTGTTTTTTTTGTTTTTTTTTGTTTTGGATACTCATATTAAACTAAAAGTGACCCCAGAACCCTATGCTATAATGAAAGGGACCCAAGAACTCAAATTTACAACGACGATCCAGTAGACGTGCATTGTGGCATTTTTATTAAGAGGATAAAAATATAAACTTTGAAAAATCACATCGGACAACTGCACTTTCCAAAAACTATGCTCATGAACATAAACTTTCATTAAAATCAGAATCAAGGCATAGAAAATTATTTGATATCCAATTTTAGAGTTTTCAATGTGTGTTATCATGTTCAAGGTTAATGGAATTTTTCTTTTCATGCATGTTCTTATTCAAAAAAAAAATCATTTTTTATCCCCCCCCCCAACTTAGAATAACACTGTCCCCAGTGTTTAAAGAAAAGAAAAGCTAGAAGGGGGTAGGAGAGGAGTTCAAAGAAGAAAAATAAAATAAAAATCATGGAATGAAGTCACCTGGTGGTTGATGATGATAGTGTGTGCCATAGTCTCCCTTCACTCCTGGATTTGAGTCTCAGCGGCTTGGATGGTGGTGAATGGATTCTCCATATGGCTTACGACATGTCCTTTTATTTTTTTTAAACCTATAAAAACATAAAAATAAAACAAAACAAAATAAACCGATGATACATTGTCTTCTTTATATTTTCTGGGTAAGGTATTACTCAGAGATCACACCACGTGACACGGATGAATATGGTGCTCCCCTTTCATACCCATCCTTACTCATAAAAGAAGAACAGGTCAACAGTTTATGGTAATTTATTATATGAAAAAAAATGATTCAAAATTATTAGAAACATGAAAACCAGTGGTTGCCTCTCATTCAACGCTTTTGTTTAACGTCGTTGGCTCGACTTGTACCCCCCAACTTATCCAATTCCAACTTTCAAAATTTTAATGAACCCATCTTTCTCAACCTCAAAAAGATTTAAATTATGTCTTTTTTTATAATTTTTTCCACGTGAAATTCCATGCTTAACAATGAGTGTGAAAGTCCATTGAATTTTAGTAATGGTTGATTGAGTTTCATTTAGAGTATTTCCTATGATTTCAAGGTTCATTCCTACTTTGTGAGATTCTTGATGAAAATGGATGATAATTGAATGGTCTAGGTTTTCATAAATACAGATATTCTTTAGTGGGGAAGGAAGGATTATAATGTTGAGTTTAGTTTCATTGAATTTTCCCAAAGATGAATGGAAATTTGAATCCAAATTTGTTTCTTTTACAAAACATTTTGAAAGAATTTGTTCCTTTTGAAAATATGATTCATCCATAAAATTTTCCATTTGAATTTCATGAGTGGGTATGGACTCACAATTCATTATATCTCCCAATGGTTCAATGATCGGTGATTCTAAAAAATTGTTATTGAAGAAATATTCCAAACACTCAATCAATGAAGACAAATTTTCCCCCTCTGAATCAAAAAAATTAATTTCCTCCTGATTTAAATACCCTTCAACATTTCCTTGATCTAGTTTAGTTATCCCATATCCAAAGGTTAGTTCTTTTTTCAATTCATGGGAGGTTTTTGGGATAAAATATTCATCTATCAATGATGAGGAAATAACATCTTGAGTGGGAACGGGTTCCTCAAAAGTCTTAAAGCTTTGTAATTCTAATCTGAAAGATGAAACTTCTGAATTCATTTTATCCATTTGTTGACACAATTGTTCAAGAATTTTTTCCGGATTATGGTTGATATATGTTTGTACATCATGTACTTCCTCATTATTTATCTTTTCAATCATTCTTGATAGGTATGGAAATTGATCTTGTAAACATTCAGCATCCCATTGATTGTACATCTCATCTGGTGTGGTGTATTCAAATAAGGATTGGTCAATGAAATCCCCTCTGTGAGGTGTTTCCCAATATTGATTTCCAACTTGATTATAGCATTGATTTATGAAGGGGTATTTTGGAGGATAATCCATTGGAATTGATTGAAAATTGGTTTTGGGGTTTTTTTGGACACACAGAAATAGAAAGGGGAAAGAGAAGAGAAATTAGGGTGAGAATAAGGAATTTGGGGTGAGAAAAGAAGATGTGGGTCTAAGGTACTTACTTGGGTCCCCGGAAACGGCGCCAAAATTTGGTTGCGCCCAAATTTACCCTACAGGTATGTGGTCGTTGTAGTACAAGTAGGGGTCAAGTCCACAGGGACCGAAGAAGAAACCGAGAGACACTGTGATTTTGGAAGGATTTGGCTATGGAGTGGCCAACTATTTGGATTGATTTTATTTGAATAACTACTGAATTAATTTAAAGAAAATAAATTAAAACATACACTTACTTAGTATAAAACAATTAATGGAGATTAGTTGATCCTAAGTTGTTACTAGGGTTAGATTGGATGTATTTATTATCTTCTAACGTTCATTTCACTAATTCAAGACGTATCCACAAAATGATATAATTCCTCAACATCATTCACCAATTTAATCCCTACACAATTCCATGGCTAATAACCAATGCACTTATAGGATCAATTTAATGATCACTCCAAGGAATTGAATCGTACTAACATTCGAAATGTGTTATTGTTAATGTTGGCGAAGATGAAGAAGAAATTAATCATCAAATGGAAATCTTAATTTAATGAAATGATTACAGAATTTTAGACCATAAAATAACATCCAATATTCCCCATGCAACTCCCTAGGACCAGCCCATAAAGGTTTATCCCTCCATTTATTCTATTAAATAAATGGAAGCGGGAAGTCGACTTAAAGAAGCAGAATTGGAGAAGAAAAATAAAACAATGAAACGATCACTCCACCGTTGTGTGAATAAATTCACAAGTGCTGGTGTGAATAAATTCACACCTTAAATCACGGTATCAAAGTGATAATAAGAAAAAAAGAAAAAGAGGAAATGAAGAACTTTTATTGTGAACTAATATGATTCAAATAACTTACATGAGAATGAAGAACGATTACAACATCAAATGGACAGCAAAACATTACAATGAAACAAAGCATCCAAGATGAGAAGAAAAAATTTACACCCACATTCCCTTAAACACTAGCTCCTTATATAGGCATATTAGTATCCTTAGGTACATCCCCCAACAATTAATTCACCCCAAACAATTAATAGAGTCAATTGGAGGGTGAATAATCAAAAGGAAATTGATGTTTCGATTTTGACCCGAAAAAACTGTCCAGATTCTTCCACCACATTGATGTGTGAATTCGAAATTGAAGAAGGCAGAATCCGGAGGGGCAGTAGTATAGAAATATCTTCATCCATATATCCTCTATTAGCTGTAAAAATTTCAAGAAATTTCCCTCATCCGTTTGGAAGGTATAGTCGAAATGGTGTGACGGATTTTTGAGCATTAATGTCATGTCCACCATTTAAATCTCAACTTCAGATCCATTTATCATCATGATAACATCAGAATTAGCTCCGGTCACAGTTTAATAAAATGATCCTTATATTTTTATCTTTCTACAGTATAAATTTGAGCTTCATTGGGCTTGGTTTCTGGGCCCCACATTTGTTTGATGGGCCTTAGGCCCATTATGCTTTTTCCAGCATGTTTCTTCCTTCAGGCGCAAAATTCTCCATCTTCCTTTGGGATTAATCCATCCGACCTAAAAGATAAAATGTTACAAACAAAGTAATCAATCATATCCCAAAATTTAAAATTAAAATGATGAATATTTTTGTTTCCACAAGAAAATTATTGAGTGGGCCCAAATTGACATTTTAAGCATGAATTGCACAATGATGGGAAATGAAGTTCAATTTCTCAATTGGACTAAAATTGATGTTTATGAACTTTTAAACACATTAATATTAAGAACATAACAATGAATATTAGCCACTTTCAGTGACTAATCACATGTTTATCCGAATGTGAATATAAGTGCACTAATCATCAAAACCAATGATACAAATGCTCCCAAACAATGAAATTGAACCTCTTAAATCATCATAAAGGCAAACATAATAATGTTACATGAAATAAATAACATTAACTATAGGTTATTTAATTAATAATTAATGAACCTAGTTTTATTATTTAGTTCTTTAAGACCTAGTGAAGAACACCATTAGACTTAAGGTAAGGGATCCTCTCTTCATCACATTTACTCATGAATATAATCTATGTTATGTACTTTTATGTTTGGTTCATAATGATGGGGTATGTTTTCTATCCTCCCCCAAACTTCTATTATGATGTATGAAATATGAAAATCCCATTCTATTTCATTAATATGTCCTAAATATACTTGATACCATGCTGATATTCAATAAGGGATTCTACTTGAACCTCCTATATTCCTTCGGTTTTCTCTATCTTTCTTTTTACCCAAATGAAGTTGTAATTTATTTTTATGTACAACTTATACATATTTTTTATATTCTTCAAACTCATGTATCATGATCCATCCCTCACTCCCTTTTGGGTATATAGATTTTTTAATATGATTCCCTCCTTAATACTTTTCAATAAGAAAACCCATTTTAGGGGAACATTTCAAATTCTTAACCATAATCATGTAAAATATATAATCTAATTTTAAGAGACCATTGTTTTTATAAAACCACATTTTTTATTATATAAACCTTAAAGTAATACTTCTAGGTAAATGTAAATGATCATTCCCTTGGATGTTTTAAATGACCTTTGGTTTTTTCCTTATATCACATGAAAATGTTTAAATAATAAAGATTCACAAAAACAAGATTTCAATGTTATTAATTCAATTTTACATCACTTGTAATGATTTAATCCTTTATTACCCTATTATAATTCATAAATTATATAATTTCTTTCCTTCATGGAAACTATTTTGGTACATTCATTTGTTATTATTTATGTCATGATTATGATACCTAATTCATTCTCGGGGTGACCCAAATGTTTATGTATGAATTATAATGTATGAGTCATTTTATGAAAAAAAATATTTATGAATGTTAAGATGAGTTCACCGAGATATCTCTCTAGTGCATTGGGTAATTTTGGGTCTTGTGAGATGTTATGTGCAACGGTCTTGGCGGTAAGCCATGGCTTGTGCTACTATGTACAGTGGCCTTGGTAGTTAACCTTAAATTGTGATCCTTTATGTAAAATGTTCCTTGAATCTTTCTAAAGTCAGGATTTATGTTGAATCCACATTTATATGATTTAATGTTTATATGATCCAATGTTTATATGTTATGATTCAATATGTCATTTTATATCATTATGTCATGATCTATAACCCATATGATTAAGCCTTATTCTTATGTTTATTGTCTTACTGGGATTTTAGCTCATCCCTTCATTCATGTGATCCCCAAGATTTCCTATGTATAGGTAAGGGTTTAAAGGAAGTTAGGATCTCTTTTGGAAGATTAAATAAATTAGTGTTTTTGCCCCATGATTTCAGTTTCATTTACCTAGTCTTACAAGACACTAGACTTCATGATCCTTGGCTTGTAATATGATGTTTTATTATGATTAAAATCTTGTATTGATATCTGTAAACATATATGGTCACTATAGTTGGTTTTATAGGATGGTCCACTTATTTTTGGATATTAGGAATATAGAACTTTAGAAAGAACCATAAGCATTAGACTAACCATAAGAAATCATTCCTAAATTTTTCCATGTATAGAGTAAGTGATTTATCAAGAAAATACATCATTGTATGCATACAAATAGGTATAGGTGGATATGGAATAGATTTATCTTGGGGTAAATCCAAAAAAACAAAACTTTCATCTAGACTCAAGTGGGGACTCATGCATTAAAATGGGTTGTTCATCACTCTTGGTTTGACACTCCCAAGGGATAGGATTTGGTAAAGTCTTGAATTTAGTATAAACCATTATTAAGGGAACCAAAAAAGATCCCATAAGAATAAAATTTAAAAATTCAACCAGGAATAACATCAATTTTAACCTAGGGAATCACAAGTTACGATATAATTTTACATTACATGTTTATCATTTTATGTTTAATGTTTCCTTTTTATGCTAAGTATTCAGGACCCTTAATTGTATGATCTTTTACTTATTTAATGGAAGGAAATGGAAGAACATGTTCCAAAAATCAATGTTATTGGTAATGTGTACATTTCCCCAATGATATTCCAAATATTATGGGAGTTGGTTCTCAAAACATCATTGCAATACTTTCTCACCAGGCTGGAGTTATGGATAATAACTTGAATCATGTTGAATACCTTACTCCCCCAAGGTTAGAGAAAGTTGTTACATAATCCTTAATGAATCAAAGGACTCCATTTTTTCGTGGATCTTCTGATCCCCTCCAAACAAGAATAGTGGATTAACTCCATTGAAAACATATTCTCTATCCTCTAGTTCTCGAAATAAGAGAAAGTTGTGCTGGCAGTCAATCGTTTTGGTGGGGAAGTTGATCAGTGGTGGAAACTGATTATAAATATGGAGCCCTATAAGTAAATAGATTCCATGGATTGGGAGGAATTCAAGAGAATGTTTTTCAATAAATATTTTCCCAAAACCCTCCATCTATATATGGAAAGAGAGTTCCTCAAACTCATGTAGAACGAAAATGAGTCAATCGGGGCATATGATGAAAAATTTACAAGGCATGCTTGGTACGCCTCTAGATTTTTCCTAAAAACTAAGATCATGGGGGATCGCTTCTTATGTTGACTACAGCAGAGTCTATGAAAAGAATTAGTGATTGAAGACATTTACGATTATGAGAAGATTTTTCATTGTGCCCTCAATGTTGAAATGGAGATCAGAGACTCCCAATGGTCTTGTGGGCCCATAAAAAAATGAGGAAAATGGAATGTAATGTGGGAATATTTCAAAATAAATTCTATATTGGAACAAATCCCAACCATCCCGCATGTAAATATTGTTGGAAGAAGCATCCTGGTAAATGTCTAAAGGGAACAATGAATTTCTTATAATGTGGAAATATGGGATATCTAGCTAAAACCTGCTGATGGGATATGAAGAATCATACTAAAGTGGAAGAAGAAAAGTAGGATTAGATAAATGTGCATCTAGTGGTGTAGTGTTACAACTTCATGGAACATGGGAATTATGCAAACAATTTCCCTAATCCAAGTGTTTTCAGATGAAATCAGCAACAACCTCCAAGGAAATAAGGAAGGGTTATGTTGTCACTATTGTTGAGGTTGAGTCGAACAATGAAGTTGTGGAAGGTACACTAGATATTCATTCAATAATACCAAACATTCTATTTGAATATTTTTATATACATTCTTTCATATCATTCAATTTTAGTATAACTATTCAGACACCACCTCAAAATTTGGAGGATATGTTATCTTTAAGACAAGTGAATGGGGAAATTATTATTTCCAAGGTTTATAAATCCTCCCCGATAAATGAATGTCAACTGAACCTCCCATAAAATCTTTTCAAACTTCCTTTAGTGTAGTTTGATGTTATCGTGTGTATGGATTGGTAATATTTATACAAATCCAACATCAACTACCGGGAAAGGGAGATCACTCTCCACATACTGAAGCATCCTCCAATTCATGAAAAGTGTCAAGAGGAAGATGAATCTATTTTGGGATCATTGCCTAATTTGTAGATATAAATTTATTATGAGCATACATTTCTAGTTCAAATGACTATTACAAAGGAGAGTATCATGCTATATGAAATGCCCATCATGAGGGATTACACTGATGCATTATAGGAAGAGTGTGCTGGTCTCCCACTCGATCAAAGGGTTGAGTTCTCAGTTGAACATAGTCTTGGATCCCTACATATATCAAATACTCCATACAGAATTCCAACCATAGAGAAAGAAGTGAATAATAATCAGTTAGAGAAGAATTTGGAGAAGGGTTTTATACACTATAGTGCTTCACCATGGGGTGTACTGGTCCTCTTTATCAAGAATAAGGATGGATTAATGTGCCTATGCATTGATTATCATGAGCTCAATAAAATCACAATAAATAAAATGTATCCTCTTCCACATATAGATGACATGTTCAATCAGATTCTTATGGAATATTATTTCTCTAAGGTTCAGCTTTGGTCGGGATATCACCAATTAAAGATGAGGAAGGAAGATATTCCAACGTATGCATTTCGAATGAGTTATGGAAACTATCATTTCATACTGATTCCCGTTAGACCCACTAATGCTCCAATAATTTTAATGGGTTTAGTGAATGGAGTCTTTAGAGATTACCTCGACATATATGTGGTATTATTTATTTATGATATTATGATATACTCCAAGAGCATGGAGGAATGTGAAGAGAATTTCAATACAGTGATTAATATATTGAGAAGGGAGAATTTTTATGCAATGTATAGTAAATGTGCGTTATGAATGGAGGGAGATTAATTCTTGGGGAATTGTATCACTAGCAAATGGATATCTGTGGAACCTTCCAATAGAAAGGAAATTAAATAGTGGCCTTGGAAAACATCATTAATGGAGATCCACAACACCCTAGGTCTTGTCGATAATTATGAACGATTTGTAGAGAACTTATAACTATTTTAAAATCCCATGACCAAGATGGAATGGAAGGGAGTGATGCATTTCTAGACCCATGATTGTAAATAATACTTTAAGTAGTTGAAAAAGAGGCTTATCAATGCACCAAAACTCGCACTCCCAACAAGTGGAGAACTCTTTTTGATGTACAGTGATGTTTCAAAGAAGAGATTAGGATGTGTTCTAATGAAAAATGATAATGTGATAGACTAGACCTCAATTCAGTGAACAATACATGGGAAAAACTATCATATTCATGATCTGGAGTTGGCGTCTATGATCATTGTGTTAAAAATATGGAATCATTATCTCTATGCGGAGAGGTGTGAGATATATACAGATCACAAGAGTCCAAAATATATACTCACACAAAAAATTATAAATATGAACTATTAAAGATAGATAGATCTCAAAAAGGTTTTGACTAATCAATCCACAACCATCAAGGTATGAAAAAAAGGTGGAAGATGCTCTAAGTAGAAAGGATCATGCATCTATTTCAATGATGATAATTCAAAAGGATCCAATATTCATTGATTCACATAGGATGGACATGGGAATTATTAATGGAGGAACATCATCAATCCTATCTCAAATGATTTCTCCGCCATCCCTCAGGGATAAAATAAATTCTGCTCAAAGAAAAGATGTGGAAATTTAGAAAAGGGTGGAAGCTATTAGAAATGGGAAATCCTTTGAGTTTATGATTGATAAGGAAGGAGTTGTAATATTGGGTCATGATTATGTATACCATTTGATCCAGAGATAAAGAATGATCTTTTGAATGATTCACATAGCTCAACCTTATTTATTCACCTAGGGATCACAAAGATATATTAAGATATTTGAGAGAACTTTTGGTGGGAAAATATGAAAAAGGATATTTTTGAGTATACATTAAATTTCCTGGTATGTCAAAAAGTGAAGGTTGGAAGACAAAAATC